>JAEOAD010000015.1:2517500-2942500 GCA_036365145.1 Orientallactaga sibirica
ACTGTCATCCGGGCCTTGGAGACACCAAGGTGAGTGGTAAAACTGTTGTGATGCCCTCTTCTTTCTGGACTGAGTGATAACCTCCTAGTTTGGGATCAGAAGTGTAATGATCAAGAGATCAAGTGTGGGCTGCGGGTGTGGCTAGTTGACAGAGTGCTCACCTAGCATGTGTGAAACCTATTGTTCTATGCCCAGTACCACATAACCCTGTTTGGTGGCACATGCCTGTAATTTCAGCACTCTGGTGGGGAGATTAGAAATTCAAGGCCATCCTCAACTGTATATCAAGTTTGAGGCTAGTCTGGATTACATGAGACCCTACCAGAAAGTGAGATACAGACACATGGGCGACACACACACACACACACACACACACACACACACACACACAGGTGGGTGAACATACCAAACAGCCAGGAGTGGTAGAACACATCTATAATCCCAATACTTGGGATTCTGAGGCAAGAGGATTGCAATTTAAAGCCACACTGGGCTACAGAGTGAGTTTGAGAGCAGCCTAGGTTACATAAGTAAGACCTAGTTTGTTAGTTTGTTTCTTTTTCTTTTTTTTTTTTTTTTGTTTGTTTATTTGTTTGTTAGAAGTATGGTCTGATTATAGCCCAGGCTGACCTGGAATTCACTGTGTAGTCTAGTCTCAGGATGGTGTCAAACTCATAGTCATCCTTCTACCTCTGCCTCCCAGGTGGTGGTATTAAAGATTTGCACCACCACACCATGCTCTTTTCTTTTCTTTTCTTTTCTTTTCTTTTCTTTTCTTTTCTCTTTTTCTTTCTTTCTTTCTTTCTTTTTTTTTTTTTTTTGAGGTAGAGTCTCACTCTAGCCTATGGTGATCTCAAATTCATGGCAATCCTCTTACTTTAGTCTCCTGAGTGCTGGGGTTAATGGTGTGAGCCACCATGCCCAGCTGAGAGACCTTGTTTCTAAATAAATAAATACATTTATTCATTCAACTGGGTTAGGGATGCAGAGTGATTGCATGCATGAAGCTCTGGATTCTACCCCCATGTAGAAAACAGGAAAGATCTGATTTTCTACTAAAAAAAAAAAAAAACGGGCTGGGGAAATGGCTCAGTCAGTAAAGTACTTGTTATGTAAGCGTGGGGATCTGGATTTGGCTCCTACCACCCAAGTAATTGTTAAGCAGTTGTGACAGAGCTTGCCTGTAATCCCATTACTCAGGAGGCAGAGAAAGTGACCAGTGGATCCCCAGGACAAGCTGGCTAGTTAGGCTAGTGGAATCGGTGAGTTTTGAATTCAGTAAATGATCCTGTTTCAATAAGTAAGGAGGAGAATAATAGAAGGATACACCTTGCTTAATATTGACCTCTAACCTCCATATATGTGTGTGCATACTTGCTCGCACATGTGTGTGCTCTCACGCATACATACATTACCCCCTTCCCCTCCCACATAGAGAAAAACTTCAAACTCCAGATTACTACAGGAAATCCGAAGATTACGTGTTGTCAAGTTTACCTTGGGTTTTAGAGAAGCAGTACAGGGAGCAGTAAAAGTGAGGCTGTGAAGTACAGCATCTGGGCTGATCCGCAGTAAATGCTTTTTTCTCCCTTAGGACTTATTATACCACGTCTCTGAAATGGAAACACCTTTCTGAGGTTGTTCTGAGAATATAGTTTCATGGGGCTTGCTGCCTTGTGAGAATTCAGTAAACATGTAGATGCTTCTTGGTCCCTCCTAAGGTTATGTTCTGATAAGCTCACTGTAAGTTGAAAGTATTATATATTGAAACTACATTGAAGGGCTGGAGAGATGGATCAACAGTTAAAGCACTTACCTGGAAAGCCTGATGTTCCAGGTTTGATTCCTCAGTGCCCACGTAAAGCCAGATGCACAAAGTGATGCATGCATCTGGAGTTTGTTTGCAGCAACAAGAGGCCCTGGCTTGCCCATTCTCATTAATTCTCTCTCTTTCTCTGTAGCAGACAGCCTCAAGTCGCTGGGATGAACCTCCAATCCAGACACAGTTTATGGGAGGAATGGCATTTATTTGAAGCTTACAGATCCAGGGGAAGTTCCATAATGGCAGAAGAAGTTGTCCCCTTTTCACAGGGGCTATGCACAGAGCCACCACTAAAAGCAAGCATGCACACTCCAGGAACTCCAGGCAGGACTGAGGCATATCTTAGGCTGGAATTCCCCAACACACCTTAGAGTTGGACCCTAGGGTTCACCCACAGTGATACCTCCTCCAGCCAGACAGCTAGAGATCTGAGAAGCTTTAATAAAATCCTGAATCTATTGGAGGACATCTACTCAAACTATCACATTCTGCCCCGGCCTCCAATAGATTCATAACCATCTCATATTATAAATTGTATTCAGTCCAATTTCAAAGGTTTCCCACAGTCTTTACCAACTTAAGATAGTTCTAAAGTCCCAAGTCTCTTAACTGTGAGTCCTGTAAAATCAAAACAACTTACATACTATCAACATATAAAAGCACAGAGTAAACATTTCCAACAGTTATAAGGCACAATGGAGAAACTGAAACAATGCAAACTCAACAATAATCAAGCAAACATCAAATATCTGCAGTTCAAGTCTGATTAGATCCAGGGGAAGTTCCATAATGGCAGAAGAAGTTGGCCCCTTTTCACAGGTCCATGCACAGAGAGAGAAAAACCAAAAGCAAGCAAGCAAGCACACTTCAGGAACCCCAGGCAGGACTGAGGTAGTTCTCAGTTCTCAGTAATCAGTGACTGACAATCTCCAGATTTTCTAACTTCACCCCTCCAGCTAGACTGAATAGCCAGGGAAAACTTCCATCATCCCAGGCTAACAGTGCTCCATGATAACCCTTGCACAGTACTGGTATAGTCAAAACATCTTCAAGCCTCCAATGCAAACCACGGTCCATCTTCCAATGGCTTTGCCAGCCTATCAGGGTCATCACACCATACCTCACATGGCTCTTGGAACCCCGTGCACTTCACACACTGTGCATTTTTTAAAAAAATCTGTGCTCATATTTTAACTTCTTTTTTTAAAGTTTTTATTTATTTATTTATTTGAGAGTGACAGAGAGAGAGAGAGAGAGAGAGAGAGAGAGAGAAAATGGGCATATCAGGGCCTCTAGCCACTGCAAACTAGATACATGCCCTACCTTGTGCAGGTGGCTTATGTGGGTACTGGTGAATTAAGCCTCAATCTGGGGTCCTTAGGCTTCACAGGCAAGCACTTAACTGTGAAGCCATCTCTCCAGCCCCTCCATGCATTTTAAAAAATATATTTTATTTTTATTTATTTGAGAGAAAGGGGAGAGAGAAACAGAGAGATAGAAAGAACTTAAGATGCATGCCCCACCATGTGCATCTGGCTTATGTGGGATCTAGAGGATCAAACCTGGGTCCTTAGGATTCACAGGCAAGCTCCTTAACTGCTAAGCCATCTATCTCTCCAGGCCAACATTTTTTTCATGCTTCCAAAACCAATACCAGGTGTGTAGGACACAGCCATATTCTTTTAAAAAAAAAAAAATTTTATTTATTTATTTATTTGGCAGAGAAAGGGGGAGAGAGAGAGAGAATGGGCGCGCCAGGGCCTCCAGCCACTGCAAATGAACTCCTGACGTGTGCACCCCCTTGTGCATCTGGCTAACATGGGTCCTGGGGAATCGAACCTGGGTCCTTTGGCTTTGCAGGCAAATGCCTTAACAGCTAAGCCATTCCTCTAGCCCCGACAGCCATACTCTTAATTCAGGGACAAAATAAATTGTAACCTTGAAGAGCATGTTCCTTCTTTTCAGATCTTCTCTCAAAAGAGTTTGCATTCCTACCATTTAGTTTTCCTGGAATGGAATCACCTCAGGCCATCTGTAAGATTGATAACATGTTTGACAATAGCAGCTTTAGTAACTTAAAACCAGTCTCTGTGCCAGTAAATTTTAAACTTGTTTTAGTCTTTCCAACTTAAAAATCTTAAATTTCTCAGCCCCATATCTTTATCTAAGCACATCAGTCCATTACAAATTTAACCTTGATCAAATTGTCTAGGCATGGGTAGCAGAATGCAGCCAGCCCTTATGCCAGTAGCCCAGTTCCAACAAAAATTCTCTGCAGTCTTTCCTTCCCCTTAGAATGTTCATAAGCTAAGCCTCCAACCACAATTCTCTTTGCACTTAGTATTTTCAAACTCTCATCAGTATAGTCCATAATACTTGGCTTACTAATCCAGAAGGCATTTTCAGTTGCAAGCACCAAGTTGCCCATTCCTCCAGCACACAGGTTCCAAAAGACCAAAATCCACATGGCCAGATTCATCTCAGCAACCCTGCTCCTTGGTACCAATTCTGTAGCAGACCGCCTCAGGTTGCTGGGATGAATCTCCAAACCAGTTTATGGGAGGAATGGCATGAATCTATTTGAGGATGACATCTATTCAAACTACCACACTCTCCTTGCAAATAAATAAAATTTTTAAAAAATCAAATGCATTGAAAAACTTGGTCCTTCACAAACGTGAAATCAACTACTCGGGAAGCTGAGGCAGGAGGATGGAAGGTTTAGTGCCTGCTGGAACTACAGTGAGTTGAGGGCCAGCCTAGGCAATTTAGAAAGACCACTCAAAAAAGAGGGCTAGCCAGGCGTGGTGGTGCACGCCTTTAATCCCAGCACTCAGGAGGCAGAGAAAGGCAGATCACCGTGAGTTCAAGGCCAGCCTGAGACTACATAGTGAATTCCAGGACAGCCTGAGCTAGAGTGAGACTCTACCTCGGAAAACAAACAAACAAACAAAAGAGGGCTAGCCAGGTGTGGTGGCGCATGCCTTTAATCCCAGCACTTGGAAGGCAGAGGTAGGAGGGTCATCATGAGTTCAAGGCCACCCTGAGACTACATAGTGAATTCCACGTCATTCTGGGCTAAAGTCAAACCCTACCTTGAAAAACCAAAAAAAAAAAAAAAAAAGGTAGGGGGAGCTGAGAACTGAGCATGGTGCTGCACACCTTTAATGCCAGCACTCAGGAGGCAAAGGTAGGAGGATCACTATGAGTTCGAGGCCACCCCAAGACTACATAGTAAATTCCAAGTCATCCTGGGCAAGAGGGCTGAATGTAATTCTCTTGGTAGAGCACTTGCCTAGCATACATGAATCCTTGGGTTCTAGATTCCCAGCATCTTGTAAACCAGGCAGGTGTGGTGGTATACCTCTATAATCCTAATACTTGCAAGGCAGAGGCAGGAGGAGTAGAAATTCATGGTCATCCATGACTACATTGTGTGTTGAAGCCAGCCTGGGATGCATGAGATTCTTTCTCAAAAATAAACAAACAAAAAGTTTTGAGAGCTGGGCATGGTGGCGCACGTCTTTAATCCCAGCACTTGGGAGGCGGAGGTAGGAGGATCGCTGAGTTTAAGGCTACCCTGAGACTACATACTGAATTCCATGTCAGCCTGAGCTAGAGTGAGAGCCTACCTAGAAAAAACAAAACAAAAAGTTTTGAGCTCCCTGTCCACCATGTTTCAGTGAACCAACTCTTTATCCAGGCTGCTGCTGATGTCCCCACCTGGCTTTATTCCTGTTATCCTGCTCTCTAGGGCTACATTTTCTTTGCATGTGTACGGTGTGTGTGTATATGCTTATTTGTAAGATCAGAGGTTGATATCAAGTGTATCCCTCTATCGCTCTCCATCTTACATATTTATTTATTTGGTTTTCTGAGGTAGGGACTCACTCTAGCGCAGGCTGACCTGAAATTCACTATGTAGTCTCAGGGTAGCCTTGAACTCAGATGATCCTCCTACCTCAGCCTCCTGAGTCCTAAGATTAAAGGAGTGCACCACCACGCCTGGCTTCCATCTTATTTATTGAAACAAGTTCTCTCCCTAAACTTACAGTTCATTAATTCAGATGGACTAGCTATCCTGCTTGCCTTGGGAACCTGTCTTTTTCTGCAGCTTCAGGATTATAGGGACATTGTTTGCACAGCAAACTCTACCTGCTGAGCCATCACCCCAGCCCCAGATTCCATTTCCTTTGTTGCTCACTTTTTTCCTCATCCCTATCCTCCCCTTCTTCCTGAAACTCCTCCCCTCCCCACTTTGCTTTTTGTTTCTCTAAGTCTCACAATGTGAACATTGTGAACATATGTAGCCCAGGCTATCTTGAAACTTTTGATCCTTCTGTTTCAGCCCAAGTGGTGAAGTTGCAGGCATGTACCACCATGTCTGGATATCTCTTTATCTCTCTTTTTATTTATTTGAGAGAGAAAGAGGCAGATAGATAGAAAGAGAGAGAGAGAAAGAGAGAATGGATGTTCCAGGGCCTGTAGCCACTGCAAACAAACTCCGGATACTTGAGCAACCTTGTGCATCTGGCTTACATGGGTACTGGGGAATTGAACCTGGATCCTTAGGCTTCGCAGGCAAATACCTTAACCACTAAACCATCACTCCACCACATTGCTTTAAAAAATAATAATAGGGCTGGAGAGATGGCTTAGCGGTTAAGGCACCTGCCTCCTAAGCCTAAGAACGCTGGTTCCAATCTCCAGGTCCCACATCTAGCCAGATGCAAAGTGACGCAAGGGTGCAATGCTGCACTTGACCACAAGGGGGCGCACGCATCTGGATTTTGTTCACAGCAGCTGAGAGGCTGCTGGCATGCCCATCTCTATCTATCTTCCTCTTCCTCTCTCTGTGTCTCTCTCCAAAAAAAAAAAAAATAATAATAATAATAATAAATATTTTTAAGCCAGGCGTGGTGGTGCACGCCTTTAATCCCAGCACTCCGGAGGCAGAGGTAGGAGGATCACAGTGAGTTTGAGGCCACCCTGAGAATACATAAATTAATTCCAGGTCAGCCTGGGTCAAAGTGAGACCCTACCTCGAAAAACCAAAAAAAAAAAAAAAAAAAATTATATATATATATTTGAAACAGAGAGAGGGGCTGGAGAGATGGCTTAGCAGTTAAGGCGCTTGTCTGTGAAACCTAAGGATCCTGGTTCAATTCTCCAGGTTCCACATAAGCCAGATGCACAAGGTGGCGCATGCATCTGGAATTCGTTTGCGGTGGCTGGAGGCGCTGGCGTGCCCATATTCTCTCTCTCTCTGTCTCTAATAAATAAAATAAATTAAAATAAATAAACAAATAATTTAAAAAATAAAGAGAGAGGGCTGGAGAGATGGCTTAATGGTTAAACACTTGCCTGTGAAGCCTAAAGACCCTGGTTCGAGGCTCAATTTCCCAGGACCCATGTAAGCCAGATGCACATGGTGGCGCATGCATCTGGCATTTGTTTGCAGTGGCTAGAGGCCCTGCGTGTCCATTTTCTCTTTCTCCCTTTCTCTGTCTCTAATAAGTAAATAAATAAAAATTAAAATAAATATATTTAAAAAATAGAGAGAATGAATGGGATGCCAGAGCCTCTTGCTGCTGCAAATGAACTCCAGATGCATGCACCACTTTGTGCATCTGGCTTTTATGTGGGTACTAGAAAATTAAAACTGAGCCATCAGGCTTTGCAAGCAAGTGCCTTTAACCACCACTAAGCTATTTCTCTAGCCCCTCTGTAATTTTTCTTGCATCTGAAGTGGTATCTAGGCATCTCACATCTACCCACTACCCTCCTCCCCTTCCTTTGTTTTTGTTTTTGTTTTTTCAAGGTAGGGTCTTGCTCCTAGTCCAGGATGACCTAGAATTCACTATGTAGTTTCAGGGTGGCCTCGAGCGCACTGTGATCTTCCTACCTCTGCCTCTGGAGTGCTGGGATTAAAGGCGTGCGCCGCCACACATGCCTGGATCCATCTATATTCTTTGTGCTATTTCTTTGTAACAATGCCATGTGCACATATTTGAGGAAGGTGGTGTGCAGCAGGCAGGAATGCTCAAGCCATGGAGGGAGACTCCTTAGATTCTGAATCTGGCTTTCTAGCTGTATGAATTTGCACAAAAGAGACACAGTTCCTCCAGGGCTTTCTCTTCTGGGCTTCAAGTAGCCCCAGCTGGCCTCAAACTCACTGCATAGCAGAAGATGACCTTGAACTCCTAACCTCCCTGACTTTGTCTCTTGGGATTACAGGCATGAGTTGCCATATCCAGCTCTTGTATTTATTTATTTATTTAGAGATAGGCAGGCCTCAACTTTGCTATGTAGCAGAAGATGACCTTGAACTTCCACCTCCTGAGTGCTGGGATTACATGAATAGACCACTACACCTGGTGCTGGAGATCAAATCCAAAGCTTCATGAATTTATTTTATTTTATTTATTTATTTGCACCGAGAGAGAGAGAGAGAGAATGAATGGACCTCTACCACTGCAAATGAACTCCAGATATGTGCACCACTTTATGCATCTGGTTTTATATGGGTACTGGGGAATCAAACCTAGGTCATTAGGCTTTGCAAGTAAGCACCTTAACTGCTGAACCATCTTTTCAGTCCAAGCTTCATGGATTTTTATTTTTTTAAATTTGTTTGTTTGTTGTTACAGAGAGAGAGGGAAAGAGAGAATGGTCATGCCAGGGCCTCTAGCTTCTGCATGTACCATCATGTGCATCTACCTTACGTGGGTACTAGGGAAATCAAACTGGTCTTTAGGCTTCGCAGGCAAGCGCCTTAACCACTAAGCCATCTCTCCAGCCAAGCTTCATGAATTTTATGGACACACACACTACCAATTTAGCCACATCCCTAGACACCCCCAATTTTTTTGAAACCAAGTTTCATGTAGCCCAGGTGGACCTAAAACTTAGTATGTAGCCTTAAACTCCTGATTCTTCTGTCTGTCTCCCCAGTACTGGAATGACAAGAGTGTGCCACCAAGCCCAGATTCCCAGTAGGAGCCAAATGAGCACTTTCCTCATAGGCTCACTGTGAAAATGAAACAAATGAAGATTGATACTGCACTTAGAATAGGGCCTCACAAGGCATAGTAGTGTAATACTAGAGAAGCTGAAGCAAGAGAAATGTGAGTTCAAGGCCAGCTTGGGCTATACAGTGAGTTAAGGCAAGTCTGAACTCCATAACAGGATTGGTTCTTGAAATACACTCCCCCTACACACTTACCAGCTAGCTGTGGTAGCCCATACCTATAATCTCAGCAATGGGAGGGGAAGCATAATAGGAGGATTGCTGTGTGTTTGATGCCAAACTGGGCTATATAGTGACAGGCTTGGGCTAGAGTGAGACCCTACTTCAATTTAGAAAAAAAAAAAGGGCTGAGCGTGATGGTGCACACCTTTAATCCCAGCATTCAGGAGGCTGAGGTAGGAGGATCTTTGTGAATTTGAAGGCAGCCTGAGATTACATAGTGAATTCCAGGTCAGCATGGGCTAGAGCTAGACCCTACCATGAAAAACAAAAACAAAACAAAAAAAAAAAAAGTGTTACAAGCATCTGGCGTTTGTTTGCACTGGCAAGAGGCTCTGGCATACCCCCCCCACACACACGCACGAACACATGCACTCACACAAATAAATAAATAATAGGGCTGGAGAGATGGCTTAGCAGTTAAGGTGCTTGCCTGTGAAGCCTAAGGACTCAGGCTTGATTCCCCAAATCCCATAGAAGCCAGATGCACATGGTGGTACATGCATCTGGAGTTCCTCTGCAGTAGCTAGAGGCCCTGGCACACCCATTCATTCTCCCTCTGTCTATCTTGCTCTCTAATAAAAAAAAATATTTTGAAAAATAAATAAATAAAAATAAAGAAACAAACAAAAATATACTCAACTTGACTAGCAGATAGTAAGTGCTCAAGAAATACTGTTTTGTTTTGTTTTTTTTGGTATGTGTACAGATACACGTGCCCCATATGTATGTGTATAGAGATCAAAGAATGTTAGGTGACTACCTCTATCAAAGACACCTCCACTTTACTGCTTTAAGGTGGAATCCTTCACTAAACCCAAAGCTGCCACCCTTTTTTCAGACTGGCTGACCAGTGAGCACCAGTGATTCTCCCATCTCTGCCCCTCTCAGCACTGGGGCCACAGGCATGTGTGCTATGCCCAGCTTTTTACATGTGTGCTCCTCTTGTCTGTACAACAAGTGTTCTTACCTGCTGAGCCATCATCTCCCAAGCCTCAAAAACACTGAGTTTGGGTACCTTCCTCTGAATTTGCTATTCCTAAGTTTATAGAGTTTACCATAACAAACCTCGAACTGATTTGACTCTTCCTCAAGATTCTCACCACTTACATTTCCCAGAGTTAGTTTCTGGAGTGGAGGTTCCTTTCCTGAGAATTTTTTATTAGTGCAGGAAGGTGGGCTCAGACCCAAAAGGCCTTCTTGCTGAGAATACCCTCTTGACATTTCAGGAGAAGCTGCAGCAGCTCTGGACTAGGCTGATGGAAAGCAGATAGAAGCCCTGACTTATGGGCTATAGTTTGCTGGCCAATTTTTATTTTTTTGAGACAGGGTCTTATGTATCCTACCCAAGCTACCCTCAGAAACTGAGGATGCCCTTGAACTTCTGATCTTCCTACCACCACCTCCAGAGTGCTGGGATGACAGTTGGGCATCACTACATCTGGTGCCAGGGATCAAACCCAGGGTTTGGTGCATGCTAGTACTTTACCAATTAAGTTACATCTCCAGCCCAGCTCTTGTTGTGCTTTTGTTTGTTTGGGTTTTTTTGAGGTAAGGTCTCACTCTAGCTCAGGCTGACCTGGATTTCACTATGTAGTCTCAAGGTGGCCTTGAACTCACAGCAATCCTCCTACCTCAGCCTCCTGAGTGCTGGGATTAAAGGCATGTGTCACCACGCCCAGCTCGCTCCTCCTCTCCCTCCCTCCCTTCCTTCCTTTTTTTTTTTTTTTTTTTTTGCAGGGGGAGGGGGAAGAATTTTGAGGTAGGATCTTATGTATTTCAGGCAGGCCTCAAATTCTGGAATTCTGATCCACCTGCCTCTACCTTCCAAGTGCTGTGATTATAAGCATGTTCCATCTCCCAGTTTATGCTATGTTGGTGTTTAACCCAGGGCTTCATGCATACTAGGCAATCATATCCCCAGCCCAATTCCTTCCCTTCCCTCCCTTCCTCTTTCCCCTTCTCCCCTCCCTGCTCTGGCTCTGAGGATGTCCTCAATGGCCTCAAGAATCCCTGTTTATTGGCTCTGCTTTTCTCTATGTAGGCATTATTCATAAGCACCACACAGAGGGCAAGGGACTGTCAGTTTTTCCAGGCTTCCATCCACCTTGCTGTTTGGGTATTTGGACAGGGGATGTTGGAGAGAGAATTTCAGAAATTCTCACTGCCTCTGATTGTATCACACAAGGCCTCTTTTTTTTTCTTTCTTTCTTTCTTTCTTTCTTTCTTTCTTTCTTTCTTTCTTTCTTTCTTTTTGTTTGAGGTAGGGTCTTGCTGTAGCCCAGGCTGACCTGGAATTCACTCTGTAGTCTCAGGGTAGCCTTGAACTCACAGTGATCCTCCTACCTCAGTGCTGGGATTAATGGCATGCACCACCACATAAGGCAACAAGGCCTCTTTTATGAATAGTCTATATGACCTGGCTAGTCCTGAAGGACCAAGAATTGAGAGTGGGTGATTACTTAGGACAATCGGGTTGGTATTACAAGAAAAGAGGAAGAGGGCATCTGGCAGGCACAGGAACCCTGGGGAGAGAGCACATCATTCCACAAATGGGAGTCTGAGAAAGTTACCCTGGAGAGAACATTTGGACTTGGGCATGGAAGGAGGAGTAGGAGCTCACTAAATAGTAGCCCTGGGGGCCCATAATGACCCTGTAATCTAGCATGTAGTAAAGCATTTTCTTGCTTGGGCAAGAAACCCCTTCATTGTTAAGGAATCTCTGTTAAATCTACACAGTGACTGTCCCTTCTGCCGGATCTGCCATGAGGGAGCCAATGGGGAGAGCTTGCTGTCGCCCTGTGGCTGCACTGGCACACTGGGAGCTGTGCACAAGAGCTGCCTGGAGAAATGGCTTTCCTCTTCCAACACCAGCTACTGTGAGCTGTGCCATACTGAGTTTGCAGTGGAAAAGCGGCCTAGGCCTCTCACAGAGGTAGCCCAGCGTGGGAGTGAGGTTGGGGAAGGGGCATGCAGAAGGGAGGAAGGGAAGCCTGGGAACAGAGGCAGGAGTTGTCCTGCAGGGCTAGGAAAGCATGGGCCTCCCTGCCACTGCCCAGAGAATCTACTGATGGATATGGGGACCATGCCTGAGTGCCTGAGATTGCAGACATGCTAAACTCCTGCCTTGCTGGGTTCAGATTCTTTCTCTCATTAGCAAGTATCTTTCTTTCTTCCCCTTCCATCTCTTCCCCCTCTCTCTTTATTTTTCTTTATTTCCCTCTTCTCCTCTCCTATCTCCCCCTCTCCTTTCTTCCCTCCTTTCTTTTCCTCCCTTTCCTCCTCCACCTCCATTTTCCTTTGTCCTTCTTCCCTTCTTTCTATTCCTTCCTCCTTTTCCATTCCCTCTATTCTCCATCCTTCTTTCCCTCTCTCCCCTTTTGTCCCTTTCTTTCTCCTTCATTCCTTCCCTCTCCCAACCTTTTCTTCTTTAATTTTATTTGTAACTTTTACATTATCTATTGGCAATTTTTGTACATATATAGTATATCTTGATCAAATTCATCCCATTACTTCTTTTGTCCCCCATCCTTTGCTTCTTAACCCAGTCTTCTTCCCATCTAATTTATATATATATTTGAGAAAGAAAGGGAGGGAGGGAGGAAGGGAGAAAGGGAGTAGGCACATCAAGTCCTCTTGCCACTGCTACAAATGAACTCAAGATTCATGCATCACTATATACCACTTTGTGCATCTGTTTTTATGTGGGTACTGGGAAAGCAAACTCAGGTCAGTCATTTTGCAAGCAAGCGCCTATAACCACAGCACCAGCACCATCTCCCCAACCCTTTTCTTCTCATCTAGACCTTTTTTTTTTTTTTTTTCAGTTTTTCGAGGTAGGGTTTCACTCTAGCCCAGGCTGACCTAGAATTCACTATGTAGTCTCAGGCTGGCCTCAAACTCACAGTGATCCTCCTACCTCTGCTTCCGGAGTGCTGGGATTAAAGGCATGAGCCACCATGCCCAGCTCTAGACCTACTTCTACTTTGATGTCTTTTTTTTTTTATATGTATATATGTTTGTGACCCATTGGTTTTTGTTTTTTTTTTTTTTTTTGGTTTTTCGAGGTAGGGTCTCACTCTGGTCCAGGCTGACCTGGAATTAACTATGTACTCTCAGGGTGGCCTCGAACTCAGGCAATCCTCCTACCTCTGTCTCCCAAATGCCAGGATTAAAAGCCTGCGCTACCACGCCCAGCTATGACCCACTGAGTTTAATTAGGATTGCCTGCATGAGTATGGGTAGGGGGTTATTTACCAGAAAATTAGCATCTTACCAGTAGTTAAAATACTGAAGAAAGGGGGCTGGAGAGATGGCTTAGTGGTTAAGTGCTTGCCTGTGAAGCCTAAGGACCATAGATCGAGGCTTGATTCACCAGTACCCATGTAAGCCAGATACCCATGGTGGCACATGCATCTGGAATTTGTTTGCAGTGGCTAGTGGCCCTGGTGTTTCCATTCTCATTCTCTCTCTAATAAGTAAATAAATAATTTTTTTTTTTTTTTTGGTTTTGCAAGGTGGGGTCTCACTCTGGTCCAGGCTGACCTGGAATTAGCTATGTAGTCTCAGGGTGGCCTCGAACTCTCGGCCATCCTCCTACCTCTGCCTCCCGAGTGCTGGGATTAAAGATGTGCACCACCACACCCGGCTATAAATTTTTTTAAAAATACTGAAGAAAATGTCTCCCCTGTCCCAGCAACTAGTAGCTCCTTAGGGAGGAATGGAGTCTTCATGAGCTCCTCCATCATCCAAATGTTGCTGCAAGTACTGTGCAGGCAGTGATGGCTACTGTGAGCTCATGAATACAACAGCTAAGTCAAGTCCAAGAGATGGCATTCCACAACAGTCCTCCAATACTCTGGCTGTACCCTTTTTGCTCATTCCACAAGGCATTCATCACCCTGACCATCCTCTACATTTTATGGTTTTTTGGGGGAGGGGGGTTTCAAGGAAGGGTCTCACTCTAGCCCAGGCTGACCTGGAATTCACTATGTAGTCTCAGGCTGGCCTTGAACTCATGATGATCCTCCTACCTCTGCATCCCAAGTGCTGGGATTAAAAGCGTGCACCACCACACCCAGCTTCCATTTTAAAAACTATTTTAATTTATTTGCAAGAAGAGAGACAGAAAAAAAAATATGAATGAGAGAGAGGAATGGGCATGCCAAGGCCTCTTGCCCCTGTAAACGAACTCCAGATGCATGTACCACTTAGTGCATCTGGCATTATGTGGAATTGAATCTAGGTCCTTAGGCTTCACAGGCAAGTACCTTAACTGCTAAGCCATCTCTCCAGCCCTACTTTTCTAGGTTTTAATCCCAGCTGTCCTTGTGGACTACAGGTTGAATGTTTCTTATCTAAAATGTTGAGGGGGGGGGAGCTGAAGAGATGGCTTAGTGGCTAAGGTACTTGCCTGTGAAGCCTAAAGACCCAGGTTTGATTCCCCAGTACCCACATACCAGATACACAGGTGGCACATACATCTGGAGTACATTTGCAGTTGCTGGAAGCCCTGGCACACTCATTCTTTCTTTCTCTCTCTCTCTCTCAAATAAATAAGTAAGATATTAAAAAATAAAAATAAATAATGTGTTTGGGGTCAGACTGTTTTGGGTTTGGGGCATTTTAAGATTTTCACGGATATATGAGTTATTTTGGGGATCCAAGTCTAAGTGAAATCCATTAACTTTTTTTTTTTTTCTTCTTTTTTGGTTTTTTGAGGTAGGGTCTCACTCTAGCTCAGGCTGACTTGGAATTCACTATGTATTCTCAGGGTGGCCTCAAACTTATGGTGATCCTCCTACCTCTGCCTCCCTGAGTACTGGGATTAAAGGTATGCGCCACCATGCCCAGCTCAATTCACTTTTAAAAATATTTCCATCCATTTTTTTTGCAAGAAGAGAAAGGGGGTGGAATGGGCACTCCAGGGCCTCTTGTTGCTGCAGATGAACTCCAATGCATGCCCCACTTTTTGCATCTGGCTTATGTGGGTACTAGGGAATCAAACCCAAGCCATCAGGCCTTAAAAACAGGTCCCTTAACTGCTGAGCCATCTCTCCAGCCCCATTCACATTTTATATAAACCTTATGTACATAGCCTGAAGGTAATCTTATGTACTATTTTATTTTTACTCATTTTTCTTTTCTTGTGCTGAAGATTGAACCTATGGCTTTGCTCATTCTAGGCAATGGGCTCTATCATCCCAGTTCTTAGTATCATTGAGTTATCATGTTATACTCGGCTGCCTCCTTCCCTTCTTCCCACAGCAGGAGATAAACCCCTTCCTTTTCTTCCTTCTCTCCCTCCCTTTCTTCCTTTATAGGGCCTCATGCATCCCAGGCTGGCCTCAAACTTCTTCGTTTTTTTTTTTTCCTTTAAATATGGAACACTTCACGAATTTGGGTGTCATCTTTGCGCAGGGGCCATGCTAATCTTCTCTGTATTGTTCCAGTTTTAGTATATGTGCTGCCAAAGAGAGCACAGGCCTCAAACTTCTTATGTAGCCAAGAATGCCTCTATCTTCTGAGTGCTCAGATTACAGGCACATGCCACCATGCCCAGTATATTCAGTGCAATGGGTGGAACCCAGGGTTTTGTGTGAGCTAGGCAACTGAGCTATATCTTCAGCCTTTCCAGTCTGCCCCTGCCCATTTTTTGATATTTAGGGTCTTGCTCTAGCCCAGGCTGGCCTGGAATTCACTGTGTAGCCTCAGTCTGCCCTTGAACTTAGTGATCCTCCTACCTCAGCCTTCCAAGTGCTAGGATTAAAGGTGTATGCCACCACACTTGGCTTTTTGTTTTGTTTTGTTTTTTCAAGGTAGGGTCTCACTCCAACTCAGGCTGACCTGGAAATCACTATTCTAGTCTCAGGGTGACCTCAAACTCACAGTGATCTTCCTACCTCTGCCTCCAGAGTGCTGATATTAAAGGTGTGGGTCACCACATCCGGCTTTTTTTTTTGAGGTACAATCTCACTCTAGCCCAGGCTAACCTGGAACTTGCCCTGTAGTCCCAAACTGGCCTTGAACTCACTGTGATCTTCCTACTCTACCTCCTGAGTACTGGGATTAAAGGCGTGTCTTTTCTTTTTTTAAATTAATTTATATGTGTGGGGGCCAGGGGGAAGGAATACTGTCTGGCTTCATGTAGTGGGCTGGGAAATTGAACCCAGGCTGGCAAGCATTACAATGCAAACACCTTTATTCTCCAAGCCATCTTTTCAGCCTTGTCCTTTTTTTTTTCTCTGAGTTTATTTATTTTGCAAACACACAGAAAAAGATAGAAATGGGGGGAGAGAGAGAGAGAAAGAGAAAGAGAGAGAGAATATGGACTCTAGTCTCTGCAAACAAATTCCAGATGGATGCACCATTTTGTGCATCTGGCTTTATGTGGATACTGGGGAATCAATCCCAGGCTGTCAGACATTGTAAGCAAGCCTCTTAACTACTGAGCCATCTCTCCAGCCCTTTGTCTTTGCTTTTATTTATTTATTAGTTTTTCAAGGTAGCTCTAGCCCAGGCTAGGAATTCACTATTTAGTCTCAGGGTGGCCTTGAATTCATGGTGATCCTTCTACTTCTGCCTCCCAAATTCTGGGATTAAAGGCATGTGCCACCATGCCTGGCTATCTTTGTTTTTGAAAGACAGGGTTTCATATAACCCAGGCTGATTGAAAACTTGCTCTGTAGCTGAGGATGACCTTGAACTTCCAATCCTGCCTGCCTGCACCTCTCAATTGCTAGAATTATCAGTGTGTGCTACTAAATCTTCCTTTTTTTTTTCTTCCTCCTCTCTCTCCTTTTTACTTTTCTTCTCTCTCCCTCTCTCTCTCTCATGGTGTGGGGATTGAACCTAGGCATGTTGTTATCACTGAACTATATCTCCAACCCTAAACAATATTTTATTTATTTGTTTTTAACTTTTTTTTTTTTTTTTTTTTTTTTTTTTTTTTGGTTTTTTGAGGTAGGGTCTCACTCTAGTCCAGGCTGACTTGGAATTCACTATGTAATCTCAGGGTGGCCTCGAACTCACGGCGATCCTCCTACTTCTGCCTCCTGAGTGCTGGGATTAAAGGTATGTGCCCCCACGCCCGGCTTTTATTTTTAACTTTTTATTGACAATTTTCATAAGTATATCCAATAAACCATGATAATTCCCTCCCTCCACCTTCATTGTCCTGCTCCCAAATCCACTCTCCATTGAATCCCTTCTTTTTTCCAATTAGTCTGTCTTCCATTTTGATGTCATCATTTTATTTCCTATTATGAAGGCCTTGTGTAGGTAGTGTCAGCTACTGTGAGGTCATGAATATCCAGTCCATTTTGTGTCTGGAAGAGCGCATTGTAAGCAATCCTCCCTTTCCTTTGGCTTTTACATTCTTTCTGCCATCTCTTACACAATGGACCATGAGCTTTTGAGGGTGTGTGAGAGATGTCTCAGTGCTGAACACTCCACTGTCACTTCTTTTCAGCACTGTGGTAAGTTTTGAGTCACCCTAGTGGTCACCGCCACCTGTAAGAGAAGTTTCTCTAACCAACAATGAGAGTAGCTTTAATACATAGACATAAGCATAAGTGTTTAGAGGGTAGTTTGTGGGCATAA
Organism: Orientallactaga sibirica; assembly: GCA_036365145.1. NCBI lineage: Eukaryota > Metazoa > Chordata > Mammalia > Rodentia > Dipodidae > Orientallactaga > Orientallactaga sibirica. Next base: position 2,535,173 of record JAEOAD010000015.1, read on the forward strand.
TACATTTAGTCAGACATCAGTAGTCATTACATCAGCCATCGGGTTTTGACTAGGTTTTTGGTATCTGACCTGTATTCCCTCCCATGGAGCAGGCCCCAGACCAGAGTGAAGTTGGTTTTCCCCATAACAGACATACCACTATTTGCCCCTGTTGGCACATTTGACCTGGGTGGCCAGCCATACAGCTTGCAGGGTTCACTGCTGGTTAACACTGGCTGCATTCTACATAGCTCTTTCCAGCATTCTGACAGCTAGTAAACAGGAAGGAGGTTTCTAGCTCAGTTCCAACTTGATTTCTCAGTGACCTGCAGCCCAAGCATGTGAAGTCTCCAGCAATAGGATATTACCATCTAGTTCTGGTGGGCAACTAAGAGGCTTGGCAGTGGCCTGCAATATTTTGGAGGCATCAGGACCCCCCCCGGCCAACAACTCACTGAAAGGTATTACTTCCCTGGCACTGAAATTTTTCTTAAACAACGGCTTTTGAGCACACTATTGTCCACCTCCATAGTATACTTCTGCCCAAACTCACTCACTCTCTCTCTCTCTCTCTCTCTCTCTCTCTCGGCTAGTAAAGAAATAGGTTTCCAAATGGCTTATTCATAATAATTAACCCACTACACATTCTTCTTTACTCTATCCCTTCCCTGATCCCATTTAGACCATTCTGCCCCAGTAATCTGCCCCTCTGCTTATATATCTATAATACTCTCCCTTCCTCTCATCCCCCATTCATAGACCCCCCCCTTTTTTTCCGAGGTAGGGTCTCACTGTAGCTCAGGCTGACCTGGAATTCACTATATAGTCTCAGGCTGGCCTCGAACTCACTGCAATCCTCCTACCTCTGCCTACCAAGTGCTGGGACTAAAGGCGTGTACCACCATGCCCAGCCCTCATAGACCCTTTCTAGCTTCCTGGCCTCTAATAAGGACTTTTACTCCAACTCATATACAAATCTAAATATTTGAAGCTAGGGTCCACATATGAGAAGAGACCATGTGGCACTAAAAAATATTTTAAATAATTTTGAACTGGGCATAGTGGCACAGGTCTGTAAACCTAGCATGTGTGAAGTAGAGGCAGGAGGATCAAAGCCCTCCTAGCTACACAGTGAGTTGGAGGCCATCTGTGGATATATGTGATCCTGTGTCCAAAAAGAGAGAGAGAAGTAAACCAGGCACATGTCTGTAATCCCAGCACTTAGGAGGCAGAAATAGGAGGATTGCTATGAGTTCGAGGCCACCCTGAGACTATATAGTGAATTCCAGGTCAGCATGGGTTAGAGCAAGACCCTACCTCAAAAAAAAAAAAAAAAAAAAAAAAAAGGGAAGTGGGCGTGGTGGCACACACCTTTAATCCCAGCATTGGGGAGGCAGAGGTAGGAGGATCACTGTGAGTTCGAGGCCATCCTGAAACTACATATAGAATTCCAGGTCAGCCTGAACTAGAGTGAGACCCTACCAAAAAAAAGGGGGGGGCTGGGCGTGGTGGTGCATGCCTTTTATCCCAGCACTTGGGAGGCAGAGATAGGAGGATTGCTGTAAATTTGAGACCAGCCTGAGCCTACACAGTGAATTTCAGGTCAGCCTGGGCTACAGTGAGACCCTATCTTAAAAAAAGGGGGGGGGGCTGGAGAGATGGCTTGCATGTAAAGCCAAAGGACCCAGGTTTGATTCTCTAGGACCCACATAAGCCAGATGCAGAAGGTGGCATATGTCTGGAGTTCATTTGCAGTGGCTAGAGGCCCTTGTGTGCCTATTCTCTCTCTCTCTCTCAAATAAGTAACCATATATATATATATATATATTTATTTTTTTGGTTTTTTGAGGTAGGGTCTCACTCTGGCCCAGGCTGACCTGGAATTAACTATTTAGTCTCAGGGTGGCCTTGAACTCATGGCGATCCTCCTACCTCTGCCTCCCGAGTGCTGGGATTAAAGGCGCGCCACCACACCCGGCTAAAAATATTTTTAAAAAAAAAAAAGAGGAGCTGGAGAGGTGGTTAGCAGTTAAGGTACTTGCCTGCAAAGCCAAAGGACCCAGGTTTGATTTCCTAGGACCCACGTAAGCCAGATGCACAAGGTGGCACGTGTGTCTAGGGTTTGTTTGCAGCAGCTGAAGGCCCTTGTGCGCCCATTTTTTCTCTCTCTCTCTCTCAAATAAATAGTAATAATAATAAAAAAGAAAGCCAGGCATGGTGGCACCTGCCTTTAATCCCAGCACTCCAGAGGCAGAGGTAGGAGGATCACCGTGAGTTCAAGGCCACCCTGAGACTACATAGTTAATTCCAGGTCAGCCTGAACTAGAGTGAGTAGAGTAAGACCCTACCTGGAAAAACCAAAACCAAAAAAAAAAAAAGAGAGAGAGAGAGAAAGAGAGGTAATAATTTGGTTTGTTAAGCAAAGTTTTATGGTACAGAATTTCCTATTTGTGGTATCATGGTGTCATTTTAAAAGTTTCAGATTTTGGATTTTAGATTTTCAGATTAGGGATGCATTGCTTGCACTAGCTACATGAATTTTCAAAAAGGACTGTACCCCTCTGCTTGCCTTTGTTTGCCCATCTGTAAAATGGAGGCAAATACACAGCCTGGGCCTAATTCATCATAAACTCAGTAAGTTTCTGAAAGACTGGACAGAGGGCAGCCCAGGCCTAAAACCCTGCACCCAGTCCCTCAGCAACTCCTGTTCACATCTCCCATCTGTTCCTCTGCAGTGGCTGAAGGACCCTGGGCCCCGGACAGAGAAGCGGACCTTGTGCTGTGACATGGTATGCTTCCTGTTCATCACGCCACTGGCTGCCATCTCAGGCTGGCTGTGCCTGCGTGGGGCCCAGGACCACCTACGCCTCCATAGCCGGCTGGAGGCAGTAGGGCTCATAGCTCTCACCATCGCCCTGTTCACCATCTACATCCTCTGGACTCTGGTGAGTGGCTATAGTTGGAGAGGAAGGGCTCAGTTGGGAGTAGCTAGGCTGTCTGGGGGTGTGGACCCAGACAGATTGAACCCCTTCTGCTCCCCTGTATGTGGTGGACCTCCACATTCAAAGTATGATAGAGGTTCAAGGTAGCCTGGAACCAGGTATGACCCTTCTGCTCCCAGATTACAAGGGCATCTGATCACCCATCCTGAGTCTGTGATGAGGTTGGAAGGAGAGGCAGAGCAAGAAAGGGAGGCAATCCCCTGAGTAGAGAAGGCCTGGTGCTATGGCTCAGTCAGTAAAGCACCTGTCAGGCAAGCCTGAGGACCTGCCCAACTGGTGAGTTCTCAGTTCAAATGAGACACCCTGTCTCAACAAATAAGAGAGCAATTGAGGAAGACACCCAACATTAACCTCTGGCCTCTGCACATGTCCACACATACACACATATACCAAAAAAAAAAAAAAAAAAAAAAAAAGCCAGAAAAAGAAGGCTGAGCAAAGAAGCAGCTACTAGGATAGAGGGAGATAAAAGGAGAAAGTTGTTAAGAAATTGAGCTACAGTTCAGAATGTAGCTCAATGGTAGAGCCATTTACCTAGCATGCTCAGGGACCTAGGTTCAATCTCTAGTATCATAAATAAAATAAAACAAACCAAGTAAGCAAATAAGGCAAATAAAGGTGTGGTAATTCACACTGCCTATAACCCAGTATTCATATTCAAGGGGCTGAGGCAGAAGGATTTCCCCAACTTCGAGGCCAGCTTGGGCCATAGTGAGTTCCAGGCCAGCTTGGGCTACATAGTCAGATACTGTCTCAAAAAAAAAAAAAAAGAAAAGAAAAGAAGAAAGAAAGAAAGAAAGAAAGAAAAGAAAGAAAACCAGGCATGGTGGTGCACGCCTTTTAATTCCAGCACTTTTAATCCCAGCACTCAGGAGGCAGGGGTAGGAGGATCGCCATGAGTTTGAGGCCACTCTGAGACTACATAGTGAATTCCAGATCAGCCTGGACTAGAGCAAAATCCCTACCTTCAAAAACAAAAACAAAAATAAAACAACAACCACCACCACAAAAAAATTACAGGGAGAGATATAGATTAAGAAATTAACTAGAAGCCGGGCGTGGTGGCGCACGCCTTTAATCCCAGCATTCGGGAGGCAGAGGTAGGAGGATTGCCATGAGTTCGAGGCCACCCTGAGACTACATAGCTAATTCCAGGTCAGCCTGGACCAGAGTGAGACCCTATCTCAAAAAACCAAAAAAAAGAAAAGAAAAAAAAATAAAGAAATTAACTGGGATGGGCGTGACAGCTCACACTCATAATTTCAGCTCTCCAGAAGCTAAGGTAAGAGGATTACCATGAGTTAGGGCTAACTTGGGTTAGAGTACATTCCAGGTTCCAGGTCAAGCTGGGCTGGAGTGAGACCCTGCTTCAAATAAAACCAAGTAATTAACTGGGAACCAGGCATAGTAGTGCACACCTGTAGTCCCAAATGCTCAGGAGGCTGAGGCTGGTGGATTGCTTGAGTCCAAGAGTTCAGGGCCAGGCTGAACTGCAACATAATGAGAAGAGAGGTGGTTTAGCAGTTAAAGCACTTGCCTGCAAAGACTAAGGACCCAGGTTCAATTCTCCAGGTCCCATGTAAGCCCAATGCACCAGGTGGCACATGCATCTGGAGTTCATTTGCAGTGGCTAGAGGCCCTGGTGCACCCATTCTCTCCCCCCCATCTCTAATAAATAAATAAATATTTTAAAAAATTTTAAAAATATTTGAGGGGCTGAAGAGATGGCTTAGCAGTTAAGGCCTTTGCCTGCAAAGCCACAGAATCCCAGTTCGATTCTCCAGGACCCATGTAAGCCAGATGCATAAGGGGGCACATGTATCTGAAGTTAGTTTTAGTGGCTGGAGGCCCTGTCGTGCCTATTCTTTCTCTCTCTGCCTCTTTCTGTCTCTCAAATAAATAAATAAATACAATATTTCTTAAAATTAAGGACTAAAAAAAAAGCCAGGCATGGTGGCACATGCCTTTAATTCCAACACTTGGAAGGCAGAGGTAGGAGGATCATCATGAGTCCAAAGCCACCCTGAGATTACATAGTGAATTCCAGGTCAGCCTGAGCTAGAGTAAGACCTTACCTTGAAAAAAAAAAAAATGATTTGAGCTGGGCATGGTGGCACATGCCTTTAATCCCAGCATTTGGGAGGCAGAGATAAGAGGATCACCCTGAGTTGGAGGCCACCCTGAGACTACATAGTGAATTCCAGGTCAGCTGGTCTAGAGTGAGACCCTACCTTGAAAAAAAAAAAAAAAGATTTGAGTAGCAATCAAAATATTGAAACCAAAAGACACAGAGAAAGATGGGAGATGTGGCTCAGTTGGAAGGCTGCTTGTCTAGCATGCATAAACCCTGGATTTGATCCTCAGCACTGCATAAACCAGGCATGGTGGCACACACCTGTAATCCCAGCACTTGTGAGGTAGAGACAGGAGCATTAGGAGTTCTAGGCCAGTCTGCATAACAAAATTCAATGCCAGCTTGGGTTCATGATCCCATGTCTCAAAAACAAAACAAAACAAAACAAAACAAAAAAAAACACTGCCAACAACAACAACAAAAAAAAATTAAGAGAGATTATGTGAGAGAAGTATTGATTGAGAAACTAAGGGTGAGTTCAGTGGTAGAGCACTTTCCTGGCATGCATGAGGCCCTAGATTCCATCTCCAGCATAGCAAACAAACAGAAAATGAGACTGAAAGTGGTACCCCATAAAAAAATTTACATGCAAGCCAGCCAATTGGTTTATCTAAATGTGTTTCTGCAGAAATGTTAGAGAGAGCGGGCAATAGTGATGCCATGTTATGAGCCTTAAGGCCAGAAAATGGCTACAATACCTTAATGTTGAAGTATTTTCTTAAGATTTAATTTTAAAAAAATACTTTCTGGTATTTTATTTTTATTTATCTACTTGAGAGAGAGGCAGATGGAGAGAGAGAGAATGGGCATGCCAGGACCTCCAGCCTCTGCAAATGAACTCCAGACACGTACATCACCTTGTGCATCTAGTTTATGTGGATACTGGGGAACAGAACCTGGGTCCTTTGGCTTTGCAGGCAAATGCCTTAACTGCTAAGCCATCTATCTCTTCAACCCTTACGATTTAATTTTAATGTAACTTGTTCTAAGTTTAATGAATTAATAAATTGCATGTTTTTAAAAAATTTACATGCATGTTTTTATATGTCAGTGATAAAAACAAATTTAAACTAAAAAAAAATAGTTGGAAAGGGAAACAAAAGAAAATGAGGAGGAACAGAGAGGAGTGAGGAGAGAGAGAACTGAGACTAAGGTTATGAGTGAGAGAGACAGGCAGTAACTAAGGTCATGTGGGGTTGTAATTCCAGCATGTGCTTGAACCTTTGCTTAGTGAGAGAAAGTCCCACACAATTGTCCCTCAGATACAACCACTGTAGGGGACATCCCAGCACCACAAAAAGTTGTTTTCTTACATGTGTATGTGCATATGTGCAAGTTCCCTATGTGAATAGGTGTATGTGTGTACAGGTATGCAGGAGCTATAGCCCCAGTTCTTAGTCCTATTCCCCCTTCTATGCTTTTTGGAGACTGGATTTCTCTATGTAGCCCAGGCTGGACTAGAATTCATCATTTAGCTCTGCCTGGACTGCAAGTAGACATCTAGCACATGCTGGCCTTGAATTCATGGAGATCCTCCTGCTTCAAACTCTTAACAGGCATGAGCCTCCATGCCTGTAATAAAAGGATTTCTTGAAATAAACTGGGCATAATAGTGTGCACCTATAGTCTGAGGTATGTGGGAAGCTGAGGCAGGAGGGTTGCTTGAGTTCAGTAGTTCAAGAGCAGCCTAGGCAACATACATGGAAAGAGAGAGTGTGTATGTGTGCTTAAACAGGATCTAATGTAGCTCAGGCTGATCTCAAACTTGCTATGTATGAGGATGACCATGAACTTCCATTTTACAGTTTGCCATACTGGGGATTAAACCCAGGGACTCATGTATGCTAAGCAAGCACTCTCCCAACTGTGCTACATCCTAGCCCTTTTTTTTTCTCCTCCTTCTCTTTTTTCCTTCCTTTTCCTTTTTTCTTCCTCCTTTCTCCCTCTTCCTCCTCTTCTTTTCTTTTTTTAAATAGGGCTTCACTCTGTAGCCCAGACTGACTTGTTTTTTTTTTTTTCTTTTTAGGCAGGGGCTCACTCTAGCCCAGGCTGACCTAGAACTCACTCTGTAGCCCAGGCTGGTTTCAAACTCACAGCAATCTTCCTACCTCAGACTCCCAAATGCTGGGTGAGCCATCATGCCTAGGCCCATAAGCTTATGTTGTATAGTGATAAGACACAGAGAAAGATGGGAGATGTGGCTCAGTTGGAAGGCTGCTTGTCTAGCATGCATAAACCCTGGATTTGATCCTCAGCACTGCATAAACCAGGCATGGTGGCACACACCTGTAATCCCAGCACTTGTGAGGTAGAGACAGGAGCATTAGGAGTTCTAGGCCAGTCTGCATAACAAAATTCAATGCCAGCTTGGGTTCATGATCCCATGTCTCAAAAACAAAACAAAACAAAACAAAACAAAACAAAACAAAAACACTGCCAACAACAACAACAACAAAAAATTAAGAGAGATTATGTGAGAGAAGTATTGATTGAGAAACTAAGGGTGAGTTCAGTGGTAGAGCACTTTCCTGGCATGCATGAGGCCCTAGATTCCATCTCCAGCATAGCAAACAAACAGAAAATGAGACTGAAAGTGGTACCCCATAAAAAAATTTACATGCAAGCCAGCCAATTGGTTTATCTAAATGTGTTTCTGCAGAAATGTTAGAGAGAGCGGGCAATAGTGATGCCATGTTATGAGCCTTAAGGCCAGAAAATGGCTACAATACCTTAATGTTGAAGTATTTTCTTAAGATTTAATTAAAAAAAAATACTTTCTGGTATTTTATTTTATTTATCTACTTGAGAGAGAGGCAGATGGAGAGAGAGAATGGGCATGCCAGGACCTCCAGCCTCTGCAAATGAACTCCAGACACGTACATCACCTTGTGCATCTAGTTTATGTGGATACTGGGAACAGAACCTGGGTCCTTTGGCTTTGCAGGCAAATGCCTTAACTGCTAAGCCATCTATCTCTTCAACCCTTACGATTTAATTTTAATGTAACTTGTTCTAAGTTTAATGAATTAATAAATTGCATGTTTTTAAAAAATTTACATGCATGTTTTTATATGTCAGTGATAAAAACAAATTTAAACTAAAAAAAAATAGTTGGAAAGGGAAACAAAAGAAAATGAGGAGGAACAGAGAGGAGTGAGGAGAGAGAGAACTGAGACTAAGGTTATGAGTGAGAGAGACAGGCAGTAACTAAGGTCATGTGGGGTTGTAATTCCAGCATGTGCTTGAACCTTTGCTTAGTGAGAGAAAGTCCCACACAATTGTCCCTCAGATACAACCACTGTAGGGGACATCCCAGCACCACAAAAAGTTGTTTTCTTACATGTGTATGTGCATATGTGCAAGTTCCCTATGTGAATAGGTGTATGTGTGTACAGGTATGCAGGAGCTATAGCCCCAGTTCTTAGTCCTATTCCCCCTTCTATGCTTTTTGGAGACTGGATTTCTCTATGTAGCCCAGGCTGGACTAGAATTCATCATTTAGCTCTGCCTGGACTGCAAGTAGACATCTAGCACATGCTGGCCTTGAATTCATGGAGATCCTCCTGCTTCAAACTCTTAACAGGCATGAGCCTCCATGCCTGTAATAAAAGGATTTCTTGAAATAAACTGGGCATAATAGTGTGCACCTATAGTCTGAGGTATGTGGGAAGCTGAGGCAGGAGGGTTGCTTGAGTTCAGTAGTTCAAGAGCAGCCTAGGCAACATACATGGAAAGAGAGAGTGTGTATGTGTGCTTAAACAGGATCTAATGTAGCTCAGGCTGATCTCAAACTTGCTATGTATGAGGATGACCATGAACTTCCATTTTACAGTTTGCCATACTGGGGATTAAACCCAGGGACTCATGTATGCTAAGCAAGCACTCTCCCAACTGTGCTACATCCTAGCCTTTTTTTTTTCTCCTCCTTCTCTTTTTTCCTTCCTTTTCCTTTTTTCTTCCTCCTTTCTCCCTCTTCCTCCTCTTCTTTTCTTTTTTTAAATAGGGCTTCACTCTGTAGCCCAGACTGACTGTTTTTTTTTTTTCTTTTTAGGCAGGGGCTCACTCTAGCCCAGGCTGACCTAGAACTCACTCTGTAGCCCAGGCTGGTTTCAAACTCACAGCAATCTTCCTACCTCAGACTCCCAAATGCTGGGTGAGCCATCATGCCTAGGCCCATAAGCTTATGTTGTATAGTGATGTCCTAGCCATCTTAGATTGTGTAATTATTCTCAAAGTTTGCACAGTGATGAAGCTGCCCAGTGATGCAATTCTCAGGATTTACTGTTGTGGTTAAGTGACATGTGTTTTAAAAAAATAAATAGTATGAAACCATAGGTAGTGGTTTGCAGTTGGCTTGTTTTAACTTCACTAATGTCCTTTAAAAAAGAAAAAGGGAAGCCAGGTGTGGTGGCGCACACCTTTAATCCCAGCACTCGGGAGGCAGAGGTAGGAGGATCGCTGTGAGTTCAAGGCCACCCTGAGACTACATAGTGAATTCCAGGTCAGCCTGAGCTAGAGTGAAACCCTACCTCGAAAAACAAAAACAAAAAGAAAAAGAAAAAAGAAAAACGAAAAAGGGCAGCCACCCAGAAGGTATTGGTTGTATGGGTATACAATGTTTGTTTAATCAATCCCTTTTGACACACACTGGGATTTTTTTTCCAATGTGGGCTTTCCCCCTTCATTTCCCCCCTTTCTGTTACGAAATCCCTTCCTTCCCTCCTTTTCCTTCCCTCCATTCCTTCCTCCCTCCTGCTCCCTCTTTCCCTTCCTTTTTTCACTTTGTAGTCTCTGGTTACCTTGAATTTACAGAGATCCTCCTACCTCTGCCTCCCCAGTGCTGGGATTAAAGGTATACACCACCACACATGGCTTCCTTCCTTTCTTTTCTTTCTTTTTTTGGGACAGAGTTTCATGCAGCTGGCCCCAGCAGCTACCTAGTTGAGAATGACCTTGAACTCCTGATCCTCTTGCCACTGCCTCCCAACTCTGAACTATAGGTGTGCACTATCTTATATACCCAGTTTGTGCTGTGCTGGGGATTGAACTCAGGGCTGTGTACATGCCAGGCAAGCACTTTACCCACTGGCTCCATTCCCTATTTCTAGGGCATATTTTTCATTGCTCTAAAACTCATCTGTTATCTACTTGTTCTTTTCCACTATGTTGGTGGCCACTAATCTTTTAACTGTTTCCACTTTTGTCTTTTCCAGAATATACATGGACTCATACAGCCCTTCTCATATTTGCCTCTTTCATATAGTTATGTGTATTTAAGATTTTGCCATGTGTTTTCATGGTTAGATGGCCCACCTTTTTCCAAAACCCCAGTATTGGGGATTGAACCCAGAACCTGCAGTGCTCTATCACTGAGCTACAACCCAAGCTGTATTTTTTATATTCTCATTTTGAGAAAAGGTCTAAGTTGCCTAGGCTAGCCTTGAACTCATTCTGTAACCCTGACAGGTCATAAACTTGTGATCCTTTGACCTCAATCTTCTGAATAGCTGAAATTACAGCCTTCTGTTACCAGCAGGTACTCATGTTTTTCACTTTTAAAATTTTTATTATTTTGGTTTTTTGAGGTAGGGTCTCGCTCTAACTCAGGCTGACCTGGAATTCACTATGTAGTCTCAGGGTAGCCTCGAACTCAGGATGATCCTCCTACCTCTGCTTCCTTAGTGCTGGGATTAACGATGTGTCACCATACCCAGCAGATTTTTAAAATATTTATTTTGGCAGCACTGGGGATTGAACCCAGGGCCTCATATATTCTAGGCAGGGCCACTATCACTGGGCTATATCCCCTATATCAAACGATATTTTTTTTTTGAGACAGGGTCTTATGTATCTGAGGCTGTGCTCAAACACACTATGTAGCTGAGGATGATCTTAAATTCCTGATCCTCCTGTCTCTACTTCCTGAATGATAGAATTACAGGTGTGTGCTACTACACTCATTCTATGTGGTGCTGGGATTGAACTCAGCTTCATGAATGCTGGGCAGGCACTATGCCACTGAGCCACATCCTCAGTCTTTACTTTTTTTGTTAAGCACTGAATAATATTCCATTGTCTGGATACATCATAATTTTTTTTATCTTTGTACCTATAGAAGGGCATCTTGGTTGTTTCGGGTTACACAATTGTATGACAGTTTGACTCCATTACTACCAGTGACAGATCTGGAGCTTCTTGCTCTCTGCTAGGGTATGGGTGTGGAGGGTCCCTTACTTTTACACTCAAAATGGATGTGAAGTCTCACCAGTGGGCCCCTTTGCTTCATTTGGGGTGGAGGCTATCTCTACCTTCCCACCCACTGCAGGACTGCCCCCACAGGTCTCTTTCCGCTACCATTGCCAGCTGTACTCTGAGTGGAGAAAGACCAATCAGAAAGTTCGCCTGAAGATCCGAGAAGCAGATGGCTGTGGGGACCCCCACAACTCCCCCCTGGCTGCTGGACTCTTGAAAAAGGTGACAGAGGAGACGTCTGTGTGAGAGCCAGGCTGGCAGGGCAGCATTGATGGTTCAGAGGCCAGAGCCTGTTGATAATGCTCTGGCTCTTGGAAGGACAGAAGCCAACTGCCTTTCCTCGATGTTTCTCAGGCCAAGAGCCTGCTCTCTGATCCTGTGTGAATATATTTTCAATGTTTTTGTTTTGCACACTGTTTTACACAAAGACAGATGGATGTGGTCCTAGCTTTGGATGGAGAGGCACCCTGATCTCATTGTGAGGTCTGGCACCTCCTGGGCCAGCAACTGGAGCCCACAACTGGGTGTGTCAAGGGCACTCATTGGGCTGGAAGATTCCAGCAAGCTTCTTGCACTATTCTGTACCTGGCAGGCTCACTTTCCTGGCTCTTAACTTTACAAAGTTGCATTGCATTTCAAAAGCCCACCCCTGAATGAATAAAAGGAGCCCTTGCTGGATAAACTGGACTAGTCAGTTAAGTTTTTAAATTGCTCACAGTCATTCACTGGGGGTAAAAAAGAAACAAAAGGGGCTGGGGAGATGGCTTAGTGGTTAAGGCACTTGTCTATGAAGCCTAAGGACCCAGGTTCTAGTCCCCAGAACCCACATAAGCCAGATACTCATGGTGGTACATGCGTCTGGAGTTTGTTTGCAATGACTAGAGGCCCTGGTGCATCCATTCTTTCTCTTTCACAAATAAAATTTAAAAAATTTTTTTTAAAAGAGCCGGGCGTGGTGGCACCTGCCTTTAATCCCAGCACTCAGGAGGCAAGAGGTAGGAGGATTGCCATGTGTTCAAGGCCACCCTGAAACTACATAGTTAATTCCAGGTCAGCCTGGACCAGAGTGAGATCCTACCTTGAAAACCAAAAAAACAAAAACAAAATTTAAAAATTTTTAAAAAGAAACAAAAGTCAGAGTTTCAGGTAAGGAACAGGCAGCATTGGTTATAATGATTTTTTTTCCCCCTTTTTTTGAGGTAGGGTCTCACTCTAGCCCAGGCTGACCTGGAATTCACTATGTAATCTCAGGTTGTCCTCAAACTCACAGTGATCCTCCTACCTCTGCCTCCCAAGTGCTAGTATTAAAGATGTGTACCACCATGCCCAGCAGATTTTTTTTTTTTTTTTTTTGAGATAGGGTCTCATTCTATACTAGGCTGACCTGGAATTCACTATGTCATCTCGGAGTGGCATTGAACTCATGGAGATCCTCCTACCTCTGCCTCCCAAGTACTGGGATTAAAGGCGTGTACCACCAGGCCCAGCTTCCAGCAGATTTTTAAAATATTTATTTTTGCAGTACTGGGGATTGAACCTAGGGCCTCGTGTTTACTAGGCAGGGCCACTATCCCCTATATCAAATGAATTTTTTTGATGAGGGGGGGCACAAGTGTATATGCATCTGGTGTGTATATGTATATATTTTCATATGTGTATGGGCACATGGATGGTGTGAGGGTGCTTGTGTGTGTGTGTGTGTGTGTGTGTGCGCGTGCGCGCATGCGGAAGCCAGAGGTAGATATTGGATGTCCTTAGTTGCTCTATACCTTTTTTTTTTTTTTTTTTTTTTTTTTTTTTTTTTTTTTTGAGGTAGGGTCTCTCACTTTGGCCCAGAATTTACTATGTAGTCTCAGGGTGGCCTGGAACTCATGGCGATCCTCCTACTTCTGCCTCCCAAATGCTGGGATTAAAGGTGTACACCACCATGCCCAGCAATACTTTATGTTTTGAGAAAGAGTCTCTGGGGCTGGAGAGATGGTTTAGCAGTTAAGCACTTGCCTGTGAAGCCTAAGGACCCCGGTTCAAGGCTTGATTCCCCAGTACCCATGTAAGCCAGGTGCACAAGGTGGTGCATGCATCTGGAGTTCATTTGCAGTGGTTGGAGGCCCTGGTGAGCCCATTCTTTCTCTCTCTCCTTTTTCTGTCTGTCTGTTGCTCAAATAAATAAATAAAAATAAACAAAAATTTTAAAAAAAGGAAGTTTCTCTCAACTGAACCTTGAGCTCACCTATTTGGCCAGACTAGCTAGCCAGCAAACCCTAGAAATCCACCTGTGTATTAGTTATTTTCTCATTACTGTGACCAAATCCCTGATAAGAAGAAAGTTAAGAAAAGGTATATTTCAAGTTACAATTCTAGGTCCCAGTCCATTGTGGCAGGGATGGCATGGCAGCAGGAGTGTGAGGCAGTTGGTCACATTTAGTCCACAATGATGAAGCATAGAGGGATGAATGCTGCTGCTCAACTCCCTTTCTCTTTTTATTCAGTCTGGGACTGGAATAGGGTCACCCTCAGTTAGGGTAGGTCCTCCCTCATCAACTAACCTAACCTAGAAAATTACTCACAGACATTCCGAGAGATTTGATTCCATGGTGATTCTTGCTTTCTGTGTGTGTTGGGGGGGGGTTGTTTTTTCAAGGTAAGTTCTCACTCTAGCCCAGGCTGACTTGTAATTCACTATTGTTGTCTCAGGGTGGCCTCGAACTCAAGGGCATCCTCCTATCTCTGCCTCCTGAGTGCTGAGATTAAAGGCATGTGCCACCATGCCTGGTTTCCATAGTGATTCTAAATCCTGCCTGTCAAGTTAATAACCAGAGATTTACTGTCATAGCCTGTGTCCATCTCTCTAGTGCCTAAATTTTTTACATGGATACTAGAGATCCCAACTCCGGTCCTCATGCTTGTGTGGCAGCCCAATAATTATTTTTTTCTTTTTTTTAAAATATTTTTATTTTTAGAGAGAGACAGACAGAGAGGGAGAGGGAGACAGATAGAGATGGGCGTGTCAGCAGTCTCTCAGCTGCTGTGAACGAAATCCAGATGTGTGCACCCCCTTGTGGGCAAGTGCGGCATTGCGCCCTTGCGTCACTTTGCATCTGGCTAAATGTGGGAGCTGGAGATTGGAACCAGCATTCTTAGGCTTAGGAGGCAGGTGCCTTAACCGTTAAGCCATCTCTCCAGCCCCCAATAATTATTTTTAAGAATATACAAAACCAGCGGGGCATGGTGGTGCATGCCTTGAATCCGAGCACTTGAGAGGCAAAGGTAGGAGGATCACTATGAATTCGATACTACCCTGAAACTACATAGTGAATTCCAGGTCAGCCAGGGCTCAAATAAAATATATAATAATATATAGGATAGAATAAAAAAATTTAAATACTAAGAAATAAAAAACAGAAAACAAAAAATAATATACAAGGGCTGAGAATGTAGCTTGGTGGTGGAACACAAACTTAGCATATACAAAGTCTTTGGTTCCATTCCCAGCACCACTAAAAAGAAAAAGTTATGTAAGAACAGTTTTCCATTCATTTTACATCTCCTACTGGCCAGGTTCCATATGTCTCTTGTATTAATAACTAATGTTGATGCCAACCACACTTGCTCAGATCATCATGAATTTCTGAGACTCTCTTCCCTTGACTGACTCTTGGTCTTGTCCTCTGTGGGGAAGGAAACTGGTATTACTTCCATTTTACAGGAGGGAAGATTGAGGTCCAATGCAGGAAAGTCTTTATTTTTATCTGAGGTTCCACAGCCTTTGGAGGTGGGGCCCTTAAATCAGTACTTCACCATTACTAAGCTTTGTAGTCCTCCAGCCCCCGTCCCATGAAGACTCAGGAAAGATATAAAATGTGGTCATACTAATCACAGCTCCTTTTTCTTTTTGTTTGGTTTTCCAAGGTAGGGCTTCGCTCTAGCTCAGGCTGACCTGGAATTCACTATGTAGTCTTAGGGAGGCCTGTAACTCACAGTGATCCTCCTACCTCTGCCTCCTGAGTGCTGGGATTAAAGGCGTGCGCCACCACGCCCAGCTGACAGCTCCTTTCTTTTTGTGTTTGTATACATGTGAGCTATGGAGGGGAAGCTCCATGATGGCAGGGAAAAACAATGGCATGAACATGGTGGACAACAGCAGCAGGGGAATGTGCTAAACACTGACAAAAGGAAGCTGGCGGGCTGGAGAGATGTCTTAGGGGTAAGGCGCCTGCCTCCTAACCCTAAGAACACTGGTTCCAATCTCCAGCGGTTCCAATCTCCAGGTCCCACGTTTAGCCAGATGCAAAGTGACACAAGGGCGCAATGCCGCACTTGGCCACAAGCGGGCGCACACATCTGGATTTCGTTCGCAGCAGCTGAGACACTGCTCGCGCGCCCATCTCTATCTTCCTCCCCTCCCCCCCCCCTCGCTCGCGCTCGCTCTCTGTCTCTCTCCAAAAAAAAAAAAAAAAAAAGGAAGCTGGCTAAAACACCCATAAGCCCACCACCACCAATACATTGCCTCCAGAAAGCTTCAAATGTCAAATTGCCACCAGCTGGAGACCTAGCATTCAGAACATATGTTTATGGGAGACACCTGAATCAAACCACCACATTCCATCTCTAGCCCCCATAAACTGAAAACCATCCATGATTCAGTCCGACTCTAAAAGTCCCCATAGGTTTTTTTGTTGTTGTTGGTTTTTTTGTTTGTTTGTTTGTTTGTTTTTGGTTTTTTGAGGTAAGGTTTCACTCTAGCCCAGGCTGACCTGGAATTCACTATGTAGTCTCAGGGCAGCCTCAAACTCTCAGCAATCCTCCTATCTCTGCCTCCCGTCTGCTGTGATTAAAGGCATGCGCCACCACACCCAGCTTCCCCACGGTTTTTTTTTTTTTTTTTTTTTGGTTTTCTTTTTTTGCAAGGTAGGGTGGTCTCACTCTGGTCCAGGCTGACCTGGAATTAACTATGTAGTCTCAGGGTGGCCTCGTACTCTCGGCGATCCTCCTACCTCTGCCTCCTGAGTGCTGGGATTAAAGGCGTGCACCACCACGCCCGGCTTTTTTTTTAATCTCAAGATGTTCAAACGTTCTCATAGTCCAGGGTCTTTTTTTTTTTTTTTTTTTTTCGAGGTAGGGTCTCACTCTGGCTCAGGCTGACCTGGAATTCACTATGTAGTCTCAGGGTGGCCTCGAACTCTCGGCGATCCTCCTATCTCTGCCTCCTGAGTGCTGGGATTAAAGGCATGCACCACCACGCCCGGCTTAGTCCAGGGTCTTTTAACTGAACCATAGTGCCAAAAAAAAAAAAAAAAAAACCCATAATGAGACAGAATAAACATTCATACTGCAAGAGACGGCATTGAGCATAGCAAAGAAATATTCACCTATCAGCACATACCTCAAACAATTGCAGCTGAACAGGCATTAGTTTCACCCCAAAGATACCTTTTTTTTTTTTTTTTTCCTGTGCCTTGTCCCTCTGTTCACACCAGTCCATTTTTTTTCTTTTTTCTTTTTTTCTTGGTTTTTCAAGGTAGGGTTTTGCTTTAGCCCAGGCTGACTTGGAATTCACTATGTAGTCTCAGGGTGGCCTTGAACTCACATTCATCCTCCTACCTCTGCCTCCTAAATGCTGGGATTAAAGGCCGATGTTATCACGCCTAGTTTACACCAGTCCATTTCTACACAATGCAACCCTGCACAAGTTCTCAGGACTCAGGCATAAAAGCAAGCCTTTCACACAAACTGCTTCTAGCCTAGTCCAGACAAAGCTCTTTCTTACCCTCATAAGCCAAACCTCATAGTCCATAGTTCTTATTGCATTCAAGTCTTTCAACTCTGACCAGAATAGTCCAAGGTGTACCTACAGCACTGCAAGGTATCTCTTAGGCCAAGATTTAAAATCTGTCCACATTCCTCATGCAAAGCTGTTCCAAAAGGCCAAAAGTCACACAGGTTTCTCACAGCAATGACACCACTTCCCACTACCAACTTTACTGTTGTAGTTAGTTTTGAGTTGCTGCACAAACACCAGACCAAGAGCAGCTTGTGGGAGGAAAGGGCTTATTTTGGCTCAAGGGGAAGTTCCATGATGGCAGGGGAAAATAATGGTATCTCAGCACAGGGATGACATCACCTCCTGGCCAACATAAGGTGGACAACAGCAACAGGAGCATGTGCCACACACTCACAAGAGCAAGCTGGCTATAATACCTATAAGCCTGCCCCCAACAATAAACCACCTCTAGGAGAGTCTGCCAGTTCCCAAATTGCCACCATCTGGGGACCTAGCATTCACGACACATAAGTTTATGGAGGACACCTGAATCAAACCACTATAGCTTGCAAGATAAATACTTTATCCCCTGACCTGTCTCCCCAGCTTCTTCTTTCTTTCTTTCTTTCTTTCTTTCTTTCTTTCTTTTTTACAAAAATGGTGGTATATTTTTAATGTTGATATTGAATAAATTAGTGCTTTTAAAGTTGACTATAGTGCCACAGAATGTTCTGTTCACATGATAATTACAGGATTTATTATATTCCCAGCGCACTACAAGTGGTGTGATTCAGAGCCAAAGGGGCCTGTGCCAACCTTTTGCCCCCTCCTGCCACATCCACATGCCCCTTAGGCATGTAAACTCTAGGTAGAGCAGGGCCAGGAGGCATCCGGCATTGGACAAACAAACCCAGAAGCTGTTCCCCTAATTTCTCATTGCTTTCCCAGGCTCCATTCCAGGTCCTTCCAGGCCCACTGCACAGAAGCCACATACACCTTGATATCCTTCCCATGAGGTTCTTCTACTCTCTAATCCGGTTTAGTGGATTTCTGCCACTGGTGAGCAATGGAACATGATCTGGAACACCCTGCAAAAACCTTATATTCTTATTTATTTGGCCTGGAATTTACTATGTAGTGTCAGGCTGGCCTTGAACTCACGATGATCCTCCTACCTCTGCCTCCTGAGTGCTGGGATTAAAGGCATGTGCCACTACGTCTGGCACTCTTTTCTTTTTTTGAGGCAGAGTATCACTGTAGCCCAGGCTGGCCCCGAACTCTCTGCCATCCTTACAGCTCAGCTTCCTGAGTGCTGGGATTAAAGGCGAGCATCCATGCCCAGATTAGGTTTTGTTTCGTTTTGAGATTGGGTCTCACTGTAGTCCAGGCCGGCCTCAAAGTCAGGCCAATCCGTCTACCTTGTGTGAACCATCACGCCTGGCTTTAAAATCGAGTATTTTCAATTGCATCGAGGAAGTTTGGGTTGATGCTAGTCCGAGTTTAAGAATCCCCCAGAGAGAGATTCTCTTCCCCTTGGCCACAGCTCTGGTTACAGAAAATTGGGACTATGGGTGTGCGCGTGTAAACGTGGTAAAAGATTCCTCCCCCATCAAACTTGGAAGGTGGGCGGAGCATGGGGCGAGTGTGGCAAATTGGTAGGGGGAATCTACAGTGGCGAGTTTGCGCCTGCGCGGGCTGAGAGGCCTGGCCCGAGGCGCCAGGGGAGGAAGCGGGAGCCGGTCGTGGCATGCGCAGGCGTTACTGGTCGTGCCGGGTCACGTGAGCGCGCAGGCGCAGTTCCCTTCTTCACACAAAGCCCAGACGCGGAGAAAATGGCGGCAGGGGTCGAAGCAGCGGCCGAGGTGACGGCGACGGAGCCCAAAATGGAGGAAGAAAGTGGCGCGCCCGGCGTGCCGAGCGGGAACGGAGCTCCAGGCCCCAAAGGGTGAGTGTTCTGATGGTTCGTTTTCAATTTCCGTGGTTGGATTCGCACGACGCGGAGGCGCTAGCTCCGTTAGGTCTGTTGGCGGTCCCCCCCCCACGCTCCTTTCGGCGCCTCGGGTCTTTCCAGACCCAGGGTTGAGGGTGGCCGAGGCTACGGCGACGCAGAAGCCGGGAGAGACTCACGGATCGCCCCTTGCCGACCGGCGTCGGGCCTCGAGGCCAAGAGCGATGTCGTGGGTGAAGGCCTCAGGCCTGGCCTAGCCCCGCGGCTGATGGCGCGCAGGCCGCAGAGCCCGAGAGCCGAGGATCCCGAGCCGCTGCGCCGCTTGCGGTCGAGCTACCCTGGCTGTGCAGTTTCGCCCTGTCCCCTCCGAGCACGCCTCCGCGGGGCCCAGTTTCTGATCCAAGAAGTGGGGTGGGCAGGCAGTGCTCGCGCCGGACGTCGCGTGTGCGCAAACGGCGACACCACCGGGAAGGGCCGGGGCTCCTGCTTAGTGCTCCTTCCTCGTGCTGCAGCCGGGATCCCGCTGGAGTCGTTCGTCGCTTCCGGTCTCCCTCTCCAGGTGCGCAGTAGGTTTTGTGGAGAGATCAGCTCTGTTCCTGCTCCAGTGTTCACCATTAGCAACAGACAGAAGTGCATGTGTAGGGGGCACCTCGTCAGTGTTTCAGGATCACTACAATCCTCCACCTTTTCGAGTCCTGCTGAGCGGGGGGTGTCTAGGGCCTTTGGGTTTTGTTTGTTTTGTTTTGTTTTGTTTTGTTTTGTTTTATGAGGCGGGTTCAGACTGACTTGAAACTCATTCTGTAACCCCTAATGTTCCCGAACTCCCTAGCCATTTCCTACCCTAGGCCCCCATGTGCTGGGGTTTATAGGCTTGAGCCTTATTGGGTCTAGGGTCTTTGGTTTATAAAATGTCCTAGGCTGGAAAGATGGCTTAGCGATTAAGGCACTTGCTTACAAAGTCAAAGAACCCAGGTTCGATTCTCCAGGACCCACGTAAGCCAGATGCACATGCGTCTGGAGTTCCTTTGTGCACCCATTATCTATCTCTATCTCTCTCTCTCTCTCCCTCCCTCTCCCTCTCTCTCAAATAAATAAATAAAAATAAAATATATTAAAAAAATAAAATAAAATGTCCTAGCTGGGCCTGGTGGTTTAGGACTGTAATCCAAGTTACTTGGGGTACTGAGGTAGGAAGATTGCAAGTTCAATGCTTTCCTGGGTTTCAATGAGTTCAAGGCCCTTCTGGGCAGTTTATTCAGACCTGGTCTCAAAGTGAAGAGGGCTGGGGTTTGTAACCAAGTGGCCTAGCACGTTAGTATAGCTTGGGCAAGGCCCTAAATTAAATTTCTAGTATCTTTCTCTCCCCCAAAAAGTTAACTGAAGGAGGAAAACACAACTTTCTGCTCCTGAGGAACCCATCTCAAAGGTACAGAGAAACATTTTGGCTTCCAAAACCACCAGTTGATGTGAATTTGGTCACCCCTCAGATTTAAATGTACTTAAGTACTTATGCTAATGAACATTCACTAAGTACAGGCTATGTATTAGATTACAAATCTGGGGAAATATCCAAATCCTTTCTTTTCTCTAGATGAGGAGGGTAAAAACATCATAGTTAACTGTTCCTTGGAAATCAGGAGAAAGGATCTGGCCCTGTAATCCCACAATTTGGGAGATTGAAGCAGGAGGATCTGGAGTTCAAGGCAGAGTTCAAGGCATGAGACCCTGTCTCAAAAAAAAAAAAAAATCAAGAGAAAGGGCTGGGAATGTAGCTCTGTCATAGTGCACTTGCTCAGCATGTACAAGGTACGTACACCCCAGCACAGCCAAAAAAAATGTGTGTGTGTATGTATCCTCTTCTGATTAGTCCCACCACTTTATTATGGATGGAAAGTGCATAGGAATGTTTGTTTTGACTTTTGTGTTGCTGCTGCTGTAGGAAGCCA
The DNA here is from genome assembly GCA_036365145.1 of Orientallactaga sibirica. Lineage (NCBI taxonomy): Eukaryota > Metazoa > Chordata > Mammalia > Rodentia > Dipodidae > Orientallactaga > Orientallactaga sibirica. The sequence goes on from JAEOAD010000015.1 coordinate 2,556,195, forward strand.
GGGCCTTAAGTCTGTCGGTGAAGCTCTACTGCTAAGCTACATCCCAGTCTCATTTATTTTTCCAACTTCAGTCCCAAGAAAGCCTTGTAGAACTTTTAAAAATCATTCATTCTTTCTTTCTTTCTTTTCTTTTCTTTTTTTTTTTTTTTCTTTTCTTGAGGTAGGGTCTTGCTGTAGCCCAGGCTGGCAATCCTCCTACGTCTGCCACCCAAGTGCTGGGATTAAAGGCATGTGCCACCATGCCCGGCTACTTCTTTTCTTTTTTAAAAAAATATTTTATTTTATTTATTTATTTTTGAGGTAGGGTATCACTGTAGCCCAGGTTGAACTGACCTGGAATTCACTATGTAGTGTCAGGGTGGCTTCGAACTCACCACGATCCTCTTACCTCTGCCTCCCAAGTGCTGGGATTAAAGACGTGTGCCACCATGCCCAGCAAATTTTTTTTTTTTTTTTTTTTTTGGTTTTTGCAAGGTAGGGTCTCACTCTGGTCCAGGCTGACCTGGAATTAACTATGTAGTCTCAGGGTGGCCTCGAACTCTCGGGGATCCTCCTACCTCTGCCTCCCGAGTGTGCCACCACGCCCAGCCTTATTTTTATTTATTTATTTATTTATTTGTTTGACAGAGAAAGTGGGGGGGGGGAGAGAATATATGGGTGTGTCAGGGCCTCCAGCCACTGCAAATGAACTCCAGACACCTGTGCCCCCTTGTGCATCTGGCTTACATGGGTCCTGGGGACTAGAACCTACGTCCTTTGGCTTTGCAGGCCAGCACCTTAACTGCTAAGCCATCCCTTCAGCCCTCTTTTGTTGTTGTTAATTGTTTTTGTTTTATTAAGCAAAGTCTCAGTCTAGCTCAGGCTGACCTGTAACTTTCAGGCTGATGTTCCTTCTGCCTACCTCTGCTGCTACCATCCCCGGCTCTGAAGGATTATTTGAAGGACCATAAGATATATTTATTTCCTGCGTACAGGATGGAGTGCTGCTAGAACCTGCGAGGTGAAAGTTGAATTTGTTGTAGGTTATAGCACTAGGGAGTACATTCTTCAAATTTCCACAGTTCATTTTCAAGTAGTTATCTTGTGACTGAGCCATTTGACAAACGCAACATGCATAGAAAATTTCAGAGATGAGGATGAAATACCCTTTGTCGGCAAGAACCTGAGTGGTCTGAGTCTGGCTTAATGTAAGGATTTTTTTTTTTTTTTTTTTTTTTTTGAGGTAGGGTCTCTCTAGCCCAGGCTGACCTGGAATTCACTGTAGTCTCAGGGTGGCTTTGAATTCACAGCAATACTCCTACTTCTGCTTCACAAGTGCTGGGATTTAAGGCGTGTGTCACCACGCCCAGCTGGAGGATATTTTAGAAAAGTAGCAACACAAATCTTTTTTTTTTTTTTTTTTTTTTTTTTGGTGGGCCTGTGGAAAGCTTTTCTTATTTTTTTTTTTTTCATTTTTCGGTTTTTCAAAGTAGGGTCTCACTTTAGCCCAGGCTGACCTGGAATTCACTTTTCTTATTTTTATATAACAAGATTTTTGGGGGGGGGATTTTTTTTCCCCTTTTTGGTTTTTTGAGGTAGGGTCTTACTGTAGGGCTGACCTGGAATTCACTGTGTAGGCTCAGGGTGGCTTCAAACTCACTCCTACCTCTGCCTCCCAAGTGCTGGGATTAAAAGTGCATCACCACGCCCAATTTCAAATTCTTTAGAAGCTTATACCCAGATAAGAGACTGATTAACCTGTTTCTAGGAATTATGTGTTAGAAATTGATGTTGTGTTTAGAAGCAGCAGGATAAACAGCATGGAAGAGGGCCTTTCCCTCCACCTTTTGGGGCCAGGATTCCTTTCTCCTGAAGGAGGTTGGGTAAGGAAATGGTTGTAGTGTGGCAGAGCTCGGTGAACCAAGATCAGGGATTTGGACATGTGTTTTATGTTTAATAGACTTAATTTTTAAAAAAAATTATTTGCAGCTGGGTGTGGTGGTGCACACCTTTAATCCCAGCACTTGGGAGGCAGAGGTAGGAGGATCGCCATGAGTTTGAGGCCACCCTGAGACTACATAGTTAATTCCAGGTTAGCCTGGATCAGAGTGAGACCCTACCTCGAAAAATCAAAAAAAAAAAAATTATTTGCAAGGGGAGAGAGACAGAGAATGGACATGTTAGGGGCTCCAGCTGTTGCAAATGAGCTCCAAATGCATGTGCCACTTTGCATCTGGCTTTACGTGGGTACTGGGGAATCAAACCTGGGTCCTTTGGCATTCCAGGTAAGTGTCTTAACCATTAAACGTTCTGTCTAGCCTCTTAATAATTGTGTGTGTGTGTGTGTTTTTCGATGTAGGGGGTCTCACTCTAGTTCAGGCTGACCTGGAATTCACTATGTAGTCTCAGGTGGCCTCAAACTCACGGCGATCCTCCTACCTCTGCCTCCTGAGTGCTGGGTTTGCCCGGTTCCCTTAAATTTTTTAAACTATTATTGACAACCTCTATACACATAGATGATATACCATGATCAGTCATAGTCTCCTTCACTCACCCCTTTTTCCTCCTTTCCATTATTCCTCTACTGAATCCCTTCTTTCTAACTAGCCCATCTTCTATTTTGATGTCCTCATTGCTTTCTCTCCTATTGTTTTTTTTTCTACTACTATGCAGGTCTTGTATAGGTAGCTTCAGTCACTGAGGTTATGAATACCACAGCCACTTAGTGTTTGGAAGACAGAATTGCAGAGCATTCCTCCCCCTCATTTGGCTCTTAAATTCTTCTTCTTCAATGGTCCCTGAGCCTTGGAGGGTGTGATAGAGATGTCTCAGTGCTGAAGACTTTTCTGAGCACTTTGAGTTTTGAGTCTCCCCAAGGTTATCATGATCTGAAAAGCAAAGCCTCTCTATCCAAAAGTGAGAGAAACATTAATAATATGAGCATAACAAGATGGTGCATGTGTCTGGAGCTCATTTGCAGTGTCTGGAGGCCATAATGTGCCCATTCTCGCTCTCTAATAAATAAATTTTTTTTTAAAAAAAACAGCTGAGCGTGCTAGTGCGCCTTTAATCCCAGCACTCAAGAGGCAGAGGTAGGAGGATCACCATGAGCTCAAGGCAGTTTAGAAGGCAGTTTTGTGGGCATAATGTATCAATTTAGCCGTACAATAGTAGTTTCCTCAGTAGGGCTTACAGACTCAGCCACAGGCTTTTTTAAACATTTTATTTATTTATTTGAGAGAGAAAAGGGCACACAGAGATAATGGGCAGGCCAGGGCCTCTAGCCACTGCAAATGAAAACCAGACACTTTTGCCACCTGTTCTTCTGGCTTTACATGGGTACTGGGGAATCAACCTGGGTCCTTTGCCAGCAAGCGCCTTAACCACTAAGCCAACTCTTCAGCGCAGCCACAGGCTTTTGACTAGGTTTTCAGTACCAGGCAAGAATTTCCCTCCTGTGAGCAAGGCGTGGTGGCGTGCATCTTTAATCCCAGCACTTGGGAGGCAGAGGTAGAAGGATGACCATGGATTCGAGGCCACCCTGAAACTACATACATACCTCAAAAAACAAAAACACAAACAAAAAAAGAATTCCCTCGTGTGGGCCCATGGAGTAGGCCTCAAGTCCATCAGGGAGCAGTTGATCTCCTTCATAATGGACATACCACAATTGCACCAGTTGGTGCATTTGGTCTGGCTGGCCAGCCATAAAGCTTGCAGGGACTTTTCTGTCCCAACAGGCTGTATAGCTTTTTCAAGCATTCTGACAGCTAGTCAACAGGGAGGATGCTTCTAGCTCAGCTCCAGCTTCATTTCTCAGTGTCCTGCAGCCCCCCTACTTGTGTTATCTTCAACAGTAAGGTCTTACCGTATAGTTCTGGTGAGCATCCAAGAGCCTTGGCAATGTTTTGGGGATATCAGGTGCCTCCCTTGTCCAAGAATTCATTGGAAGGTATTCCACCCTTGGCACTGACTTGCTTTTTCTTTTTTAAACATTTTATTTTATTTTATTTTATTTTATTTTGTTTTATTTTATTTGAGAGGTAGAGAGAGGAAGAGAAAAAAGAAAGAGAATGGGTGCGCCAAGGGCTTCCAGCCACTGCAAATGAACTCAAGACGCATGCACCACCTTGTGTATCTGGCTTACGTGGGATCTGGGGAATCGAACCTGGGTCCTTTGGCTTTGCAGGCAAGCCATCCCTCTAGCCCCCAGCACTGACTTTTTCTTGTAACAGTCTGTTTAATAGACTTTTTGAGTATGCGTGTGGTGATGGAATTCAAGACTTTGTGAATGCTAAGCCATGCGCACATCCCAGTCCAGTGCTTTAAGAACTGAAATTGGGACCTGGTGGCGCATGCTCCTAACCCCAGCACTTGGGGAGACAGATGTAGGAGGACCGCTTATGAGTTCAAGGCCACCCTGAGACTACTAAGTGAATTCCAGATCAGCCTGGTCTAGAATGAGACTCTACCTCAAGAAACACCCCAAAAAAAAAAAAAAAGAAAAAACCATGAAATTGAGGGCTGGGGAAATGACTCAGTGGTTAAGATACTTGCCTGCAGAGCCTAACAACCTAGATTTGATTCCGCAGTACCCACATTAAGTCAGACACATAAAATGCATCTGGAGTTCATTTGCAGTGGCTTGAGGTCCTGGTGTGCCATTCTCTCTCTTCTTTCTGTTTTCTTCCTCTCTCATATCTATCTTTTTCTGTGCACAAGTTTTTTTTTTTCAAGGTAGTGTTTCAGTGTAGTCCCTGCTGACCAAGAATTCACTATGTACTCCTAGGGTGGCCTCGAACTCACCGAGATCCTCCTACCTCTGCCCTCCCCCCCCCCCCCCAGTGCTGGGATTAAAGGCATGCGCCACCATGCCTGGCTGCAAGTATTTTTTTAAAAAAGAAGTGAAATTGCTGTAGCGTTAGATTGGAGTATTGGGCAGCCAACTCAGCAGCAAATTTCTACCTAAAGAATTATCATGTTTACGAAAGCTAGCAAAGTTTCATTGAGAAGTAAGTGTAAAGTAACACTCCCCACAGTATGGAGGGGTTCCCAAAATGACTTGCTCAGAATTTTTCATCTTTGGTTTTTCAAGGTAGGGACTGGTTTTCTAGCTCAGGTTGACCTGGAATTCACTATGTAGTCTCAGGGTGGCCTTGAACTCATGGTGATCCTCCTACCTCTGCCTCCGGAGTGCTGGGATTAAAGGTGTGCTTCGCCACACCCAGCTCCAGTTTTTATTATTTATTTTTAAATATTTTAATTTATTTATTTGAGAGTGGGTGCACCAGGGCCTCCTCCAGATGCATGTGCCACTTTGTACATCTGGCTTACTGGCTCACATCCTTTTTGGTCTATATGGTACATACCCCTCTCCTGGTAGAAACAGTCACAAGACCCAAGTTTTCCCTTTTGCTTCCATCTTGCAAAGGCTTCAAAATAAAAAATTCTGGGCTTAACAGTTAAGATGCTTGCCTGCAAACCCAAAGGACTCAGGTTCAATTCCCCAGGACCCACATAAGCCAGATGCCTCCCACATGGTAGGCAAGTGCTGTATCACTGTGCTATCCCCAATCTTCTTGTATTTTGAGCAGGTCCTCACTAAATTATTCATATGTTGACTGACATTGAACTCATATTCCATGCAGGCCTTGAACTTGGACTTCTCTGCCTTAGCCTCTGAGGTAATGGGGATTACAAACCTGTACCACCTAGCTTGGCCTAACTTGTTTTGTAATATTTTATTTTTACTTATTTATTTATGAAAAAACAGAGATTTGGGTGCACCAGAACCTCCAACCACTGTAAACGAATTACAGACACATGTGCCACCATCTGGCTTATGTGGGTACTAGGAAATCAAACATGGGTTCGTAGGCAAGTGCCCTAACTACTAAGCCACCTCTCCGGCCTGTTTGTTTGTTTGTTTGTTTGTTTGTTTGTTTGTTTGTTTGTTTTTAAAGGAGAACATACTGTATGTAAAATCTGCAAATTTGCCTTTTCCCTGCTTGAATGAACTGGTTGTTTTAAAGGTGAAGATGTGTATGTATTATGGATTTCAGAGGAGCTATTGTTAGTGTTAACTCTTTTTATGATTGAGATGACTTTTTATTTGTGTTTGCAAGTATATGTGTAGAGACCAGAGGTTGACATTGGATCTAGTGTCTTTCTTGGTTGCTTTCCACACTATTTTTTTTTATTTTCTTTTTATTTTCTTTTTCATTTTCTTTTTTTTTTTTTTTTTTTTTTTCGAGGTACGGTCTCACTCTGGTCCAGGCTGACCTGGAATTAACTATGTAGCCTCAGGGTAGCCTCGAACTCTCATCGATCCTCCTACCTCTGCCTCCCGAGTGCTAGGATTAAAGGCGTGTGCCACCACGCCCGGCTTTTCCACGCTATTTTTTTTTAAAAAATTATTTATTTATTTGAGAGAGGCAAAGAGAGAGAATGGGCATGCCAGGGCCTCCGGACACTGCAAATGAACTCCAGACGTATGTACCACCTTGTGCATCTCGCTTATGTGTGTTCTGGGGAATTGAACCTGGGTCCTTTGGCTTTGCAGCAAGTGCCTTAAGTGCTAAGCTATCTCTCCAGCTCTCCATGCTATTTTTTTTTCTTTTCGTTTTTCGAGGTAGGGTCTCACTCGCTGTAGCCCAGGCTGACCTGAAATATGCTTTGTAATCTCAGGGTGGCCTCGAACTCATGGTAATCCTCCTACTTCTGCCTCCCAAGTGCTGGGATTAAAGGCATGCACCACCACACCCCGCCTCCATTTTTTTTAAATTAATTTATTTATTTGCAAGCAGGGAGAGAGAATGGGCATGCACAAGGGCCTCCAGCCGCTGCAAACTAATTCTAGATGCATGTGCCACCCTGTGTATCTGGCTTATGTGGGTACTGGGGAATCAAACCTGGGTCCTGCCAGGCATGGTGGTGCACGCCTGAGGTAGGAGGATCACCATGAGTTCAAGGCCACCCTGAGGCTAGTGAATTCCAAGTCAGCCTGAGCTAGAGTGAAACCCTATCTCTGAAAAAACTACAACAAACGGCCAAAAATATTAAACTTCAGTCGTTAGGCTTCACAGGCAAGTGCTTTAACTGCTAAGCCATCTCTCCAGCACCCCCCTTTTTTTGGTTTTTTTGCTTTCTCTCCTATTGTTTTTTTCTACTACTATGCAGGTCTTGTATAGGTAGCTTCAGTCACTGAGGTTATGAATACCACAGCCACTTAGTGTTTGGAAGACAGAATTGCAGAGCATTCCTCCCCCTCATTTGGCTCTTAAATTCTTCTTCTTCAATGGTCCCTGAGCCTTGGAGGGTGTGATAGAGATGTCTCAGTGCTGAAGACTTTTCTGAGCACTTTTGTTTTGAGTCTCCCAAAGGTTATCATGATCTGAAAAGCAAAGCCTCTCTATCCAAAAGTGAGAGAAACATTAATAATATGAGCATAACAAGATGGTGCATGTGTCTGGAGCTCATTTGCAGTGTCTGGAGGCCATAATGTGCCCATTCTCGCTCTCTAATAAATAAATTTTTTTTAAAAAAAAACAGCTGAGCGTGCTAGTGCGCCTTTAATCCCAGCACTCAAGAGGCAGAGGTAGGAGGATCACCATGAGCTCAAGGCAGTTTAGAAGGCAGTTTTGTGGGCATAATGTATCAATTTAGCCGTACAATAGTAGTTTCCTCAGTAGGGCTTACAGACTCAGCCACAGGCTTTTTTAAACATTTTATTTATTTATTTGAGAGAGAAAAGGGCACACAGAGATAATGGGCAGGCCAGGGCCTCTAGCCACTGCAAATGAAAACCAGACACTTTTGCCACCTGTTCTTCTGGCTTTACATGGGTACTGGGAATCAACCTGGGTCCTTGCCAGCAAGCACCTTAACCACTAAGCCAACTCTTCAGCGCAGCCACAGGCTTTTGACTAGGTTTTCAGTACCAGGCAAGAATTTCCCTCCTGTGAGCAAGGCGTGGTGGCGTGCATCTTTAATCCCAGCACTTGGGAGGCAGAGGTAGAAGGATGACCATGGATTGAGGCCACCCTGAAACTACATACATACCTCAAAAAACAAAAACACAAACAAAAAGAATTCCCTCGTGTGGGCCCATGGAGTAGGCCTGCCAAGTCCATCAGGAGCAGTTGATCTCCTTCATAATGGACATACCACAATTGCACCAGTTGGTGCATTTGGTCTGGCTGGCCAGCCATAAAGCTTGCAGGGACTTTTCTGTCCCAACAGGCTGTATAGCTTTTTCAAGCATTCTGACAGCTAGTCAACAGGAGGATGCTTCTAGCTCAGCTCCAGCTTCATTTCTCAGTGTCCTGCAGCCCCCTACTTGTGTTATCTTCAACAGTAAGGTCTTACCTGTATAGTTCAAGTGAGCATCCAAGAGCCTTGGCAATGTTTTGGGGATATCAGGTGCCTCCTTGTCCAAGAATTCATTGGAAGGTATTCCACCCTTGGCACTGACTTGCTTTTTCTTTTTAAACATTTTATTTTATTTTATTTTGTTTTATTTTATTTGAGAGGTAGAGAGAGGAAGAGAAAAAGAAAGAGAATGGGTGCGCCAAGGGCTTCCAGCCACTGCAAATGAACTCCAACGCATGCACCACCTTGTGTATCTGGCTTACGTGGGATCTGGGGAATCGAACCTGGGTCCTTTGGCTTTGCAGGCAAGCCATCCTCTAGCCCCCAGCACTGACTTTTTCTTGTAACAGTCTGTTTTAATAGACTTTTTTGAGTATGCGTGTGGTGATGGAATTCAAGACTTTGTGAATGCTAAGCCATGTTCACATCCCAGTCCAGTGCTTTAAGAACTGAAATTGGGACCTGGTGGCGCATGCTCTAACCCCAGCACTTGGGGAGACAGATGTGGGAGGACCGCTTATGAGTTCAAGGCCACCCTGAGACTACTAAGTGAATTCCAGATCAGCCTGGTCTAGAATGAGACTCTACCTCAAGAAACACCAAAAAAAAAAAAAAAGGAAAAAACCATGAAATTGAGGGCTGGGGAAATGACTCAGTGGTTAAGATACTTGCCTGCAGAGCCTAACAACCCTAGATTTGATTCGCAGTACCCACATTAAGTCAGACACATAAATGCATCTGGAGTTCATTTGCAGTGGCTTGAGGTCCTGGTGTGCCATTCTCTCTCTTCTTTCTGTTTTCTTTCTCTCATATCTATCTTTTTCTGTGCACAAGTTTTTTTTTTTTTTTTCAAGGTAGTGTTTCAGTGTAGTCCCTGCTGACCAAGAATTCACTATGTACTCTAGGGTGGCCCCAAACTCACCGAGATCCTCCTACCTCTGCCCTCCCCAGTGCTGGGATTAAGGCATGCGCCACCATGCCTGGCTGCAAGTATTTTTTTAAAAAAGAAGTGAAATTGCTGTAGCGTTAGATTGGAGTATTGGGCAGCCAACTCAGCAGCAAATTTCTACCTAAAGAATTATCATGTTTACGAAAGCTAGCAAAGTTTCATTGAGAAGTAAGTGTAAAGTAACACTCCCCACAGTATGGAGGGGTTCCCAAAATGACTTGCTCAAATTTTTCATCTTTGGTTTTCAAGGTAGGGACTGGTTTTCTAGCTCAGGTTGACCTGGAATTCACTATGTAGTCTCAGGGTGGCCTTGAACTCATGGTGATCCTCCTACCTCTGCCTCCGGAGTGCTGGGATTAAAGGTGTGCTTCGCCACACCCAGCTCCAGTTTTTATTATTTATTTTTAAATATTTTAATTTATTTATTTGAGAGTGGGTGCACCAGGGCCTCCTCCAGATGCATGTGCCACTTTGTACATCTGGCTTACTGGCTCACATCCTTTTTGGTCTATATGGTACATACCCCTCTCCTGGTAGAAACAGTCACAAGACCCAAGTTTTCCCTTTTGCTTCCATCTTGCAAAGGCTTCAAAATAAAAAATTCTGGGCTTAACAGTTAAGATGCTTGCCTGCAAACCCAAAGGACTCAGGTTCAATTCCCCAGGACCCACATAAGCCAGATGCCTCCCACATGGTAGGCAAGTGCTGTATCACTGTGCTATCCCCAATCTTCTTGTATTTTGAGCAGGTCCTCACTAAATTATTCATATGTTGACTGACATTGAACTCATATTCCATGCAGGCCTTGAACTTGGACTTCTCTGCCTTAGCCTCTGAGGTAATGGGGATTACAAACCTGTACCACCTAGCTTGGCCTAACTTGTTTTGTAATATTTTATTTTTACTTATTTATTTATGAAAAAACAGAGATTTGGGTGCACCAGAATCTCCAACCACTGTAAACTAATTACAGACACATGTGCCACCATCTGGCTTATGTGGGTACTAGGAAATCAAACATGGGTTCGTAGGCAAGTGCCCTAACTACTAAGCCACCTCTCCGGCCTGTTTGTTTGTTTGTTTGTTTGTTTGTTTGTTTGTTTGTTTTTAAAGGAGAACATACTGTATGTAAAATCTGCAAATTTGCCTTTTCCCTGCTTGAATGAACTGGTTGTTTTAAAGGTGAAGATGTGTATGTATTATGGATTTCAGAGGAGCTATTGTTAGTGTTAACTCTTTTTATGATTGAGATGACTTTTTATTTGTGTTTGCAAGTATATGTGTAGAGACCAGAGGTTGACATTGGATCTAGTGTCTTTCTTGGTTGCTTTCCACACTATTTTTTTTTATTTTCTTTTTATTTTCTTTTCATTTTTTTTTTTTTTTTTTTTTTTTTCGGAGGTACGGTCTCACTCTGGTCCAGGCTGACCTGGAATTAACTATGTAGCCTCAGGGTAGCCTCGAACTCTCATCGATCCTCCTACCTCTGCCTCCCGAGTGCTAGGATTAAAGGCGTGTGCCACCACGCCCGGCTTTTCCACGCTATTATTTTTTTAAAAATTATTTATTTATTTGAGAGAGGCAAAGAGAGAGAATGGGCATGCCAGGGCCTCCGGACACTGCAAATGAACTCCAGACGTATGTACCACCTTGTGCATCTCAAACATGTGTGTTCTGGGGAATTGAACCTGGGTCCTTTGGCTTTGCAGCAAGTGCCTTAAGTGCTAAGCTATCTCTCCAGCTCTCCATGCTATTTTTTTTTCTTTTCGTTTTTCGAGGTAGGGTCTCACTCGCTGTAGCCCAGGCTGACCTGAAATATGCTTTGTAATCTCAGGGTGGCCTCGAACTCATGGTAATCCTCCTACTTCTGCCTCCCAAGTGCTGGGATTAAGGCATGCACCACCACACCCCGCCTCCATTTTTTTTAAATTAATTTATTTATTTGCAAGCAGGGAGAGAGAATGGGCATGCACAAGGGCCTCCAGCCGCTGCAAACTAATTCTAGATGCATGTGCCACCCTGTGTATCTGGCTTATGTGGGTACTGGGGAATCAAACCTGGGTCCTGCCAGGCATGGTGGTGCACGCCTGAGGTAGGAGGATCACCATGAGTTCAAGGCCACCCTGAGGCTAGTGAATTCCAAGTCAGCCTGAGCTAGAGTGAAACCCTATCTCTGAAAAAACTACAACGGCCAAAAATATTAAACTTCAGTCGTTAGGCTTCACAGGCAAGTGCTTTAACTGCTAAGCCATCTCTCCAGCACCCCCCTTTTTTTGGTTTTTCGAGGTAGGATCTTACTGTAGCTCAGCCTTACCTGGAACTGTAGTCTCAGGGTGGTCTGGAACTCACCACAATCCTCCAACCTCTGCCTCCCAAGTGCTGGGATTAAAGGCTTGCGCCACTATACCCGGCTTATTTGTTTTTTTTTTTTTTTTTTTTTGAGGTAGGGTCTCACTCTGTAGTCCCAGGCTGGCCTTGAATTTATAACAATCCTACCTTTACATCCCGAGTGCTGGGATTAAAGGTGTGCACTACCACTCCTGGCCCATTCTATTGTGATAATAGTACTGTTGGTTACCATTCATGTAGTCGTTTAAATTGTTCTTATTTAACCAAAAATCTTTTCTTTTCCTCTTCTTTCTTTTCTCTTCTTTTCTCTTCTCTTCTTTTCTTTTCTTTTCTTTTCTTTTCTTTTCTTTTCTTTTCTTTTTTCTTTTCTTTTCTTTTCTTTTCGAGGTAGGGTCTCACTCTAGCCCATGCTGACCTGGAATTCACTATGTAGTCTCAGGCTGGCTTTGAACTCACAGTGATCCTCCTACCTCTGCCTCCAAAATGCTGGGATTAAGGCATGCATATACGCTTTTTTTTGGAGACAGCATATCACTGTAGCTCAGGTTGGCCTTGAATTCCTGATTCTTCTGCCTCTCAGGTGATAGGATTACAGTTGTGTATCACCATTCCTGACTTGAAAAATGGTCATATACTTAGATATACTTGGTAAAAACTTTTTTTTTTTTTTTTTTTTTTTTTTTTGGTTTTTCAAGGTAGGGTCTCACTGTAGCCCAGGCTGACCTGAAGTCACTCTGTAGTCTCAGGGTGGCCTTGAACTCATGGCGATCCTCCTACCTCTGCCTTCTGAGTGCTGGGATTAAAGGCGTGCACCACCTCACCTGGCTTAAAAACTATTTTTTGAATTGCATTAGATTGTTATCTCAAGATTAGAATATTAGAATAGCAGGCTCTGAATTACTTCGATGTATGTTGTTAGCCTTGCTGTTACTTTGATTTTATTCATGGCTAGGGAAGCAAATCAGCCTACAAAGGTGAGTTTTTAAAAACTTTTTTGGCAGGATTCTCAAATGAGTGCTCATATTACCGTATATTTTGCAGGCCTAAAATCAGCTGAATTGCCCTTTTAACAGTTTGCAGGGGGTTCAATGCCTAGGGTTTTTTTAGAGATGGACAGTGGTTGTAGTACTTCAAAGCCTGATGAGTAGATGAAATGTTCAAAGGCAATTTGATAGAAAAATTATCATTGCCACAAGACAACTGTTGTGCTAGATTTGTCCTTTAAATTTGCAAATATAAGCAATAGCCTGTACTTATGAATGAAAGAATAGAGGTCAAACTTGCTGTGTGACCCCAGCTCTTAAGTTTCCTGCAGCACTACTGCTTTTCTTTGGGTCCTAACACCTGCCTGCTTTTTGTTAGGCTTTTCTTGGTGTTGGGTTTTTTATTTTATTTATTTATTTATTTATTTATTTATTTTTATTTATTTATTTATTTGTCAAGGTGGGGTCTCACTCTGTAGCCCAGGCTGACCTGGAATTCACTATATAGTATCAGGGTGGCCTCAAACTCATGACAATCCACCTGTCTCTGCCTCCTGAGTGCTGTGATTAAAGGTGTGTATCATGCCCGGTTGGGTTTTTAAATTTTTTAGTCATTTATAGGTTGTGTGTGAGTGCACACATGTGTGTACATGGCAGAGTCTATTGCTGTTGCAAATGCCCTTCTGCCTTTTTGTGGGTGGCTGGGCAGCAGACTTTGCAAGTAAGCACCTTTAGCTGCTGAGCCATCTCCCCAACCCCTGGTTTTTGTTTTTGAGACAAGGTATTGGTATATGGCAGTCCTGCCTCACAGTGCTGGGATTATAGGTATGTACCCTCATCCTCAACTTTCTATTCTTTTGTTGATTCTCACAGCAAGCCTATGTGCTACCATGGGTACAGGCTATGCTTATTTTCCTGGTAAAGAGCCACATAGGAAGCTGAGCATGGTGGCTCATGCCTTTAATCTCAGCACTTTGGAAGCCGAAGTAGGAGGATTGCCTGTGATTTCCATGCCAGCTTGGCCTACAGAGTGAATTCCAGGTTAGCTTGGGTTACAGTGACCTTCCTGCTATCATTTTCAAGTGCTAGGATTACAGACTTGGTAGGTGGGTTTTATGGAATACACAACTGCCCTGTGAAGACCTTTATTTTGAATGTCCTAAGTCAAAACCAGCATTGGCCTGTGTCATGTAAGTGGAATTAAAACCTGGTAAGTCAGTGTTGTTTACATTATACAAACACAAACCCTGTAATTTTTTTTCTCTTTTGAATTTAGTGAAGGAGAACGACCTACTCAGAATGAGAAGAGGAAGGAAAAAAACATTAAAAGAGGAAGCAATCGCTTTGAGCCATATTCTAATCCAACTAAAAGATACAGAGCCTTCATTACAAACATACCTTTTGATGTGAAATGGCAGTCACTTAAAGACCTGGTTAAAGAAAAAGGTAATGGTACTGGTGGTGGAGTAGGGTAACAAGGTTGGTGTATCATCTTCTCTGTGGCTAATTTCTTGGTTATTTTTTGTCATTGGAAGCTGCTTTGGGAAGAGCATGTGTTCTGTTCAGATTTAGTTAACCCTGCCCACTTTTTTTTTAGTTATGCCTACATGCCAAATATGATAGGTTCCTTGGCCTACAAATGATTTTACTGGCTTGTTTCAATTTGTTAGGGCTCGATTATGTTTGAGGGGGGAGGGTTTTTTATGTTAAGGAAATGCACCAAATCCTTTACATTATTTGGTTTTTAATTTTTTTAAGCTTTTGAAAAATTCTAGCAGGAAGGTAGTTTTAAATTTTGTGGATAGTCTCTTGGAATAAAAATTTGGTAGTTGGAATATGTGCTGCTTAGATTCCAAACTTAAATAGTAGCTTCTGTTTCAAGTGTGAGGCTTTCTTCCTCTAGGAAACACAGAGGGTATTGGAAGTTAGTGAGCTGACAATCTGTGGTGTGATGTGGTGCCTTAAAGGTGCACTTTGTCCTAGCTCAGGTATCCAAATCCTGGCATAGGACACTAGAAACAACCCAAGTGCTGCTGCCGTCAGGAGACTGCCTCACCTCTGTGCCCCTGGTTGTATTGTCCCTCCCTCTCCTTCACTCCTGCTCTCGTGTTGTCTTATTGGTCCTGATGCTTGGCCCTGCTGGTGGCACCTGGGGCTGAAGATATTGTGCAATCCTGGTTTAGAGAAAACTATTGACGGGAAAAATTTTTATATGGTGCCTTAGGCGCCCTACTCCCTCAAGGGTACCTTGAATCATCAAGTCACTCTTCATGGAGTCTTTGAAGGACTGAAAGGTTTTCTGGAGCATTAATAATGAAGAGAGGTGTGAACTTGATTTGTCAAATGGTTAACATTTCAGTGACAAAGATGCCACTTAGGTAGGTCATTTGGTATGAATACTGGTGCTTCCAGCAATTTGGTTTTGAAACTGAATGGCCACTGCCATCATTATCCCATCATTTACTTAACTGAGACATGCAAGATGCACCATGAACCTGCACTGTCATATGTATTTCTTCAGACTAAACAGAAGGAAAAATGTTTTGGTGTGAGATTGGTTTTTCTTCCTTGATCAGCCAAATCATTCCTGCCAATGCTCCTAGTGCAAGAGTGAGGTTTCTTTTGTTTGAAGGGGGTGTCATGTGGCATCCCAGATGCATTGTTCTTGGTTTTTGGGACTGCTGCTTTAATATATAAGCTTAGAATTTCTGTACAGTACAGTTGGGTCTTATTCGATTAGTTTTTGGAGTAACCCCCAAATTTGTGCTTTCGTGACTTGGTTGAACCGCTGAATTGCTATTCATTGATAAAAGGTATAGTAGTTCCAAGAACCAGGAATGTGGCTTGAAAATGCAATTGTTAGAATTCTCTAAGAGATTGTAGGCCAAATTATTTTCCTCACTTTTAGGAGTGTGGACCAGTTTTGGGACATGATGGAAAAGTAGGTGACATTTTTACTGCTTTACCATTAAGTAATTCAGTTTTGGGAGCCTTAAAGCTGGTAGCAGCAGCAGCCATGACGTTTTTGATGTAGAAGCAGTTCACACCTCAGTTTACTATTTTGCACTGTATTCAGTGTAGAGCCAGCCTGGTGGTCTATGTGGGTACTTCAAAACTGGTTCTCATATTCCCCTGGCATACTGCTATGAATACCGGTGCTCAGCCCTCTCAGTGTACTTTTGGTGGTGTAATTTAGAATTACAGGTGTGCAGTAAATCTGTTATTAATGAACCTTAAAATGTTCTTGTTTAAAGCTCCCTATACTGGTTAAATTAATTACTCTGCTGTTTATTTATTAGCAGTATTGGATTGTAGGTAAAAGTCATAACAGAAAGGTTAATCTTGCTATAGTGATGCTACATTTAGTGTATGAAGTCTGAAGAAATTTATTGTTTGCATACATGTGGCTTCTTAAGAAATGTCTTTTTTCTTCATTAGAGATTTTAAAAATAATTTTTTTGTGTTTTGTGTTACAAAAATGGTGGTTTTTCAGTCTCAGGTATTTACCTGACATAATGGTGATAATAACTTGTAAGCTTTTGGAAAACTAAATGGCAGATAGAGGTACTTACCTATACTTATTTATAGTCTTACTCAAATAACCACAAGTGGACATAATCAAACCATTCTTGACCAGTCTGCATTTTAAGTGTACCCCTGATGAAACCTTAATCCCTGTGAAATTAGAGTTAGAATTATCTTCTACTTGAATTTTCTGTGATTGCAGCATTGTCTTAGTTGCAGCCTCTCTGAACAAAAGTAGTTTAGCTAAAGAGGGGTGCTTTTTTAAAGGTATTCATGGGTGAGATCATCTCATATACCATCCCTGATTCCTCATCTTCCCCTTTGACACGAAGCATATATTTTGTCTTAAGTATACACCATTTAGCAGCATTTGGGGGGCATTGTGTTAATAATCAAATATATTATGAGACTTGGTCACTTTTACTTTTCCCTTTGGATAGAACCACAAAGCTTGTTTGGTACTGTCATGGAATCGACATTACCAGTTGTAAAGAGAAAACATTTGGAGAGCACTGTTTTCCTTTGAGCCATGCTGCTATCTTGCTCAGGTATCTTTCAGCAGGATCTCTGAACACCAACTCCTGCCTGATTTTTCCTGCTTTATGTGTCCCAGTGGGACAAAGAGAAGATGACTCATCTTTCCTTTCGACAATACTTATTTAACTTGGTCTATTTGTTGTTTGCTTGTTTTGGGCATATAATTTTTTTATTGACAAATTCCATAATTATAGACAATAAACAATGTATTTGACAGAGAGAGAGAATGGGTATGCAGGACCTCCAGCTACTGTAAGCGAACTCGGTCCCCCTATGCATCTGGCCAGCGTGGGTCCTGGGGAATCGAACCTGGGTCCCTTGGCTCTACAGGCAAACACCTTAACCGCTAAGGCATCCCTCTAGTTTTTGTTTGTTTGTTCGTTTTTTTTTCTTAGATAGGGTCTCACTGTCCAGGCTGACCTGGAATTCACGAGGTAGTCTCAGGGTGGTCTTGAACTCACGGCAATCCTCCTGCTTTTGTCTTCTGAGTGCTGGGATTAAAGCCATGTACCACCTCACCCGGCAGTCTGTTTTTTTTTTTTTTTGGTTTTTCAAGGTAGGGTCTTACTCTGGCCCAGGCTGACCTGGAATTAACTATGTAGTCTCAGGGTGGCCTTGAACTCACGTGATCCTCCTACCTCTGCCTCCCGAGTGCTGGGATTAAAGGCATGCGCCACCACGCCCGGCTCTTTTTTGTTTTGATGTCATCATCTTTTCCTCCTAGTACGAGGGTCTTGTGTATGTAGTGACAGGCACTGCAAGGTCATGGATATCAAGGCCATTTTATGTCTGGAAGAGTACATTGTAAGGAGTCCTACCTTCCTTTGGCTGTTACAGTCTTTCCACCACCTCTTCCACAATGGACCCTGAGCCTTGGAGGGTGTGATAGAGCTAGCTGTTCCATTGCTGTGCACTCTTCTGTCACTTCTTCTCAGCGCTGTGGTGCCTTTTGAGTCATCCCAGAGGTCACTGCCATCTGAAAAGAGAAGCTTCTCTAACCAAAACTGAGAGTAGCATTAACATATGGGTGTGAACGTTAAGTAAAGTGCTTACCAGGCACTTTGGTGAACATAATATATGTATTTACCCAGATACCATCAGGTGTTACACCCCTTGGGCTCATGACTCCCCCTCCCCATAGGTTTTCAATACCAGGCATGTATTCCTTCCCATGGAACGGGCCTCCAGTCCAATTAGTGAGTGATGGTTTTCTCCATAACAGACATGCCACTTTTGCACCCATTGACTCATTTGGCCTGGCTGGCCAAACTTAAGACTTGCAGTGTCCACTGTTGTTTATATCCACTGTTGACTTCTTTTCCATGGAGCTGCAAGCAGCAGAGCTTTTTCCAGCTTGTCTACACAGTAGCTTTTCAGCTCAGCTCCAGCAAGATTACTCAGTGACCTTGCAACCCATAAATAGGGTCTTACCATCCCTTCCTGGTGGGAAAACAAGAGCAATGCCCTATAATGTTTTGGGGGCATCAGGGACCTCCCTGGCCAACAACTCACTAGGGGGTATCCCCATCCCTGACACTAAAAATTTTCTAATAACAATCTCTGGTTTCTGGTTGTGCCATTGTCCAAAAAAGTAGGTTTCCATATGACTTACTCTTTTTTATTTAAAAAAATTTTTTTTCTTATTTATTTTTGGAGAGAGACACAGAGAGACAGACAGAGGGAGAGGGAGACAGACAGAGATAGGTGCACCAGCAGTCTCTCAGCTTCTGAGAACGAAATCCAGATGTGTGCGCCCCCTTGTGGGCAAGTGCGGCATTGCGCCCTTGCGTCACTTTGCATCTGGCTAAACGTGGGACCTGGAGATTGGAACCGGGTTCTTAGGCTTAGCAGGTAGGCGCCTTAACCGTTAAATATATTTTAAAAAAAATATATTTTATTTATTTATTTTTGGTTTTTCGAGGTAGAGTCTCACTCTGGCCCAGGTTGACCTGGAATTAACTATGTAGTCTCAGGGTGGCCCTGAACTCATGGCTATCCTCCTACCTCTGCCTCCCGAGTGCTGGGATTAAAGGCGTGCGCCACCACGCCCGGCTATTTATTTATTTGAGGGAGAGAGAGGGGGAGAATGGCTTGCCAGGGCCTCCAGCCACTGCAAATGAACTCCAGATGCATGTGTCCCCTTGTGCATCTGGCTTACGTGGGTCCTGGGGAATTGAACCGGGGTCCTTTGGCTTTGCTGGCAAATGTCTCAACTGCTAAGCCATCTTCTCCTGCCTCCTCCACACTGATTTCTACAATGGCTGTACCAGATTATGTTCCTATCAACAGTGTATAAGAGTTCCTCTTTTTCTGCATCCTTGCCAACATTTATTGTCATTTGTTTTCTTTTTTAAGATTTTATTTTATTTACTAGAGAGACTGAACGTGCCAGGGTCTCTAGCTACTGCAGATGAGCTCCAGATACATGTGCCACCTTGTGCATCTGGCTTACATGGGACCTGGAGAATTGAACCTGGATCCTTAGGTTTTTCAGGCAAACATGTTAGCTGCTAAGCCATCTCTCCAGCCTTCATTTGTTTTCTTGATGGTAGCCATTCTGACAGGAGTGAGATGGAATTTCAAAGTAGTTTTAATTTGCAATTCCCTCATGGCTAAGGTCATAGAACATGTTTTTTGATGTTTACATGCCATCTGTATTTCTTCTTTTGAGAACTCTATTTATCTATTTAGTTCCATAGGCCATTTTTTAGTTGAGTGCTTTGATTTCTTATTATTTAGTTTTTTGAGTTCTTTGTATATCCTGGATATTAGTCCTCTGTCAGATGTATAGTGGCAAAGATTTTCTCCCATTCTGTAGGTTGCCTCTGCTCTGTTCACAGTCTCCTTTGCTGTACAAAGCTTTGTAATTTCATGAAGTCCCAGTGGTTTTAGAAAGAGTCATTTGCCTGTGTTAGTATGTTGAAGGGTTTCCTCTACTTTGTCCTCTACCAGTTTCAGAGTTTGGGGTCTTGATAATAAGGTCTTTGATCCATTTGGGCTTAATTCCTGCTCGTGGAGAGAAAGAAGGATCTATTTTCATCCTTCTACATATAGGTATCCAAGCGCCTTAACCAGTAAGCCATCTTTCCACCTGCTCTTGCTGCTGCTGCTTCTTTCTTCTTCCTCCTTTTCTTCTTCTTCTTTGTTCGCCTTTTTTCTTCTTCTTTTTGTTTTTCAAGGTAGGGTCTCCTTCACCCAGGCTGACCTGCATTTCACTGTGTAGTCTCTGGCTGTCCTACCTCTGTCCTACCTCTGGATTGATGGTGTGCACCACCATGCCTGGCTTTTTTCCCCCTTTTTAAAATTTATATTTTTATCGACAACTTTGATAATTGTAGACAATAACCCAATTCCCTCCCTCCCTCCCTCCCACTTTTCCCTTTGAAACACCACTCTCCATTGTATCCCTCCCCTCTCAATCAGTCTCTTTTATTTTGATGTCATGATCTTTTCCTCCTGTTATGATAGTCTTGTGTGTGTAGTGTCAGGTACTGTGAGGTCATGGATATCCAAGCCATTTTGTGTCTGTAGGAGCATGTTTTAAGGAGTCCTACCCTTCCTTTGGCTCTTACATACTTTATACCACCCCCTCGCAATGGACCCTGAGCCTTGGAAGATGTGATAGAGATATTTCAGTGCTGAGTACTCCTTTGTCCCTTCTCAGCATCATAGTGCCTTCTGAGTCATCCCAAGGTCTCTGCCATCTGAAATAGAAGCGTCTCTAACCAAACGTGAGAGTAGCGTTAATATATGGGTATGAACATTAAGAGAAATGTTTACTGGGCAGTTTGGTAAGCATAGTATATACATTTAACCAGATACCAGCAGACATTACACCCATAGGGCTCATGACTAGCCCTGTCATAGGTTTTCAGTATCAGGGATGTATTCCCTCCCATGGATCAGGCATCCAATCCAATAAGAGAGTGGTTGGTTTTTTCCCCCGTAACAGACATGCCACTATTGCACTCATTGGCTCATTTGGCCTGGTTAGCCAAATTTAAGGCTTACAGTGTCCACTGTTGAGTATCTCCACTGGTGATTTCTCTCTCTCCCATTGAACTGCATGCAGCATAGCTTTTTCCAGCTTTCTGTCAGCTGGTCTACATGGAGGAGGTTTTCAGCTCAGCTCCAGCAGGATTTCTCTGACCTTGCAGCCCAAGTATGTGGAGCCTTCAGCAATAGGTCTTATCTGTTCCTGGTGGAAAACCAAGAACCTCAGCAATGGCCTGTAATGTTTTAGGGGTATCAGTGACCTCCCTAGCCAACAACTCACTGGAAGGTATCCCATCCCTGGCACTGAAAATTTTCTAGTAACAGTCTATGGCTTCTGAATGTTCCATTATCCAAAAATGTAGGTTTCCATATGGTTTATTTATATCCTCTTAGATTTTGATTAGTCCTACCCCACCTTTCCTTTATTCAGTCTCTTCCCCTGACCTCACTTAGGCCTTTTCACCCTCATTGATCTGTTCTTTTACTTACATATATACAATACCATCCTATGAAGTCCTCCCTTCCTTTCTATTCCCTTTATATCCCCTTTCTAGCTTACTGGTTTCTGCTACTGAGTTTTATTATTACTCACATAGAAGTCCCGTCATTTGTAGCTAGGATCCATATATGAGAGAGAACATGTGATGTTTGGGTTTCTGGGCCTGGGTTATCTCACTAAGTATAATCCTTTCTAGATCCATCCATTTTCCTGAAAATTTCATAATTTCATTTTTGAGATAGGGTCTCTGTAGTCCAGACTGACCTTGAACTCACAGCAATCTTCTTTCATCTGCCTCCTAAGTGCTGGGATTAATGAAGTACACCATGCCTGGCTTTCTTGCTTTTTTTTAATGTAGGCATTACAAAGGAGCAAGTGTTTCATGTGAACATCAAAGAGTTGCTGGATTGAAGAAACAGAACCATTGTTAAAAATTTTGTGGGCTGGAGAGATGTCTTAGTGGTTAAGGCTTTTGCATGCAAACCCAAAGGACCCAGGTTTGATTCCCTAGGGACCCACATACTCCAGATGCACAAGGTGGCACATGCATGTGGAGTTATACAGTGGCTGAAGGCCCTGGAGTGTCCATTTTCTCCCTCCCTCTCTCTCGTCTCTGCCTCTTTCACTCTCAAATAAAATAAAATGAAATAAAATAAAATAAAATAAAATATAAAATAAAGATTAAAATCAATAAATTTAGAAAAATAAAGGTGCTGGGTGTGGTGGTGCACACCTTTAATCCCAGCACTCAGGAGGCAGAGGTAAGAGGATCATTGTGAATTCGAGGCCACCCTGAGACTACATAGTTCATTCCAGGTCAGCCTGGGCCAGAGTGAGACCCTACCCAAAAAAAAAAAAAAAAGAAAAGAAAAAAGGTAAAAATTTTTTATTGGAGATAGCCAAACAACATAAGAAAAGTGACTTTTTTTTAACAGTCCAGCTCAATTGCATTATAGTACATAATAAGATATATGACTTAAAAGTATTTGACTGAAAGTACTGGACATCAAAACTAAAGATTTCTTTGAAGAAAATGTGATTCTTGGGCATTTTAGTGTTGTGCTGCATTATTAGCTAGAGACCATAAAATCTTCTGAAGATTGTTAGATGTTGGGTTTAATTTTTGGCCGGTTTAACCAGAGAGCCAATAGCATGGAGGTGAGCAGCAGCTGCTACCCAAGCCGGACTTACCTGCACCAGTGAGTAAATAGAGTGTGAGGAAGAAAAGAAGGTCAGTGATGTGTACTTTGCTTTAATATCCTAGGCTCAGTAGCAATCAGCTTAATTTGTGTAAACAAAGCTTTCTTTAAGCTTTTAATCCATCCATTATTTATCACATCAC
Source organism: Orientallactaga sibirica (assembly GCA_036365145.1). NCBI lineage: Eukaryota > Metazoa > Chordata > Mammalia > Rodentia > Dipodidae > Orientallactaga > Orientallactaga sibirica. The sequence continues at coordinate 2,578,724 of JAEOAD010000015.1, forward strand.
CTTAAGTAAATTTCAGGCTGCTGCTGACAGAAAACAGGCCCAGAGGGCAAGTATAGACAGCGTATGCTGATTTTTCTAAACAGTCCATAAAGCAAGAAATTTCTCTTTTTTTATTAGTTTATATAGATAATATGTATACAGTCATGCTGGTACTATCCTCCTCCCCCCTCTGAAGAGACTCTCCTCATTGGGGAATGTGGGTTGTGTATTGTGGGGGTAGCCATCAGTTATGGGGAAGAGGCAGTGTCTGTGCATAACGTCCCAATTTGTGGCTCTAACAATCTTTCCGCCCCCTCTTCTGTGAATTTCCTTGAGCCATGTTGGGATCGTTTTAGGTCTACTTCAGTGATGAGGTCTAGGGAGCCTCTGTGTCAAGAAATTTCTTGATTTTAAATAAATACCTACCCAGTCTACTTCATGTTTTCCTATTGGAAATTTAGCTGCATTTTGTTTTGTTTTTTTTCAAGGTAGGGTCTCACTCTAGTCCAGACTAGCCTGGAATTTACAGTAATCCTCCTACCTCTGAGATTAAAGGCTCAACACCATGCCCCCGCTTCATCTACATTTTGAAAAACCTGGTATGCTTAAAGTATTCAAATGTATCAATACTGATATTGAATCCCAGCCTTGTACCCTGCATGGCTTAACTCTGTTCTTTGGTATAGGTAAACAGGTTGGAGCTCATCTGCTTCACCATGAATTGGGCTTACTCAATTTCTGACATGTCCATAAGTCAGGTAGTATTGTGTGAAATACTTATTTTAGATTAACAACAGGAGGAGGGTTGGGGTGATGGTGCATAGGTAGGAGGATCACTGTGAGTTTAAGGCCTGCCTGAGACTACAGAGTGAAATCCAGCCTGGGCTAGAGTGAGACACTTCTTTGAAAAACCACAGAGAGAGAGAGAGAGAGAGAGAGGGAGGGAGGAGGGAGGGAGGGAGGGAGGGAGGAGGGAGGGAGAGAATGAATAGAGTCTGTGCCTATGAGAAGGTAGGAGCAGGGCAAAGCCCAGAATATACAGACCTTCAGCAAATGAGAAGGCATGAGTGAGGTAAAATCCAGGGAACCTGCCCAAATGAAGGCAGAAGAAGTGTAAAGCCCCTGAAGTTGTTTTTATGTCAAAAGAAAAGCTTAATAGGTAACTATTAGAAAGTAAAGCATGTCTGACATGCCCTGCTTATACACATGACACCCTTTTAAAAAAGTGGTGACCTTTACCTTTAATCCCAGCACTTGGTAGGCAAAGGATCCCTGTGAGTTTTGAGGCAAGACTGAGACAACATAGTGTGTTTCAGGTTGGCCTGGGCTAGAGGGAGACCTTACCTCAAATCAAAAACCAAAAAAGGGAGGGGGGGTGGTTTTGTGAGGTGGGTCTGAATTTTAAAAAACCTGCTGCTCTGGGTATGTTTCCCCGGTACCCATGTAAAGACAGACTCACAAAGTGGTACATGTGTCTGGAGTTTGTAAGAGGCCCTGGCAAGCACCCCCCTACACACGCTGTGAGTGTGTGTGTGTGTCAAAAAAAAATTAAAGAGTCTGGTGTGGTGGCATACACCTTTAATCCCAGCATTCAGGAGGCAGAGGTAGGTGGTTTGTTGTGAGTTCTAGGTCAGCCTGGGCTAAAGTGAGATCCTACCTTGAACCCCCCCCCCCAAAAAAAAAAAAAAAAGTTAAAGGAGCTAGGCATAGTAGCACTTCTAATCCTAGCACTTGGGCTGTAGAGACAGGAGGAGGATCAGAAGTTTAAAATCAGTCTTAGCTTCAATAGGGAGTTGGAGGCTAGCCTGGACTATATGAGACTGTGCTTCAAAAAAAAAAAATTATAGCATTTAGAGGCTTAAGGTATAGTTGAATGGGTAAAATGTGGCAGTGAGAATCCCTAACATATAAATTGTAGGCCCAATAGCACATGAATTCTCTTTGGTGAAGCTGTGGCGTCTGTATACCCTTGTGGATTTGTTTATGTCCATTTGAGACTTGAGCAGTAACTGGCACCACAAAAACAAATATTCATTATGTTACAGTTTTGCAGCAATAATAATGTTACTTTTATTACTGATAATATTTTGATAGGCATGGTCTCTATGTAGCCCAGGCTTTTCTAGAACTCACTGTGTAGCCTTCGTAGGCTAAATTTGAATTCACAGCAACCCTCTTTCTCGGCGTCCTGAGTGTTACAATTACAGGTATATGTACTACTATGCCCAGCTGAGAATGTTAAATCACAATAGCACCATACTGCCTGAGTTCTTTTTGAGTTGCTAAGCTAGTGAGTGACCCTCAGAATATTTTGTTCTTGAAGCAGTATTTTTATAACTCTTCTAAATAATGGTTAAAATTATTCTTGGGATCATTTGAACATGAAGGTAGAGTAGGGTGACATTTGACATTTTTTTTTCAGTCAGGTTTTTATCATGTTGTTATTTTAATGTTAACGGTCCATGTCTATGAGTAAGGAGCAGTATTTCTTTAACCACTGCAAATTCCACTTATGAGGCTTCTGCCACCCTCTAACTGATCTGCACTTAAACTTCAGTTGGCAGAGTTTTTTGGTTCTGTTTGGTTTGGTTTTGGTTTTTCAAGGTAGAGTCTCACTCTAGCCCAGGCTGACCTGAAATTCACTATGTAGGCTCAGGGTGGCCTTGAACTCATAGCTTTATGAATAGCATCCTGTAGGGAAGTATGAATTGGAAACAATTGTATATTTCATAAAGAAAACAGATAAGTGCTTCAGGGTACCTGAATAGGAATGTTAGGAACTTGTGAGGACCATGGTTATTACTGATTGTGTTCCAGGACAGAATCTCAAGGCAGAGGCACAGATAACAGCTAGAAGGAAAGCCATTTTAAAAGCAAATTTCTAGTGAACAGAGTGGAAGTTGGATACATGCCACACTAGAATGGCCAGTGGGAAAAGCTGTACATTCTTAAACTGGCTTTTTGTTAAAATGGTTATGATTGGGAAAAGGTTTGGTTTGGGCTTGTTTTCTAGGTCGTAATAACATCTTTTTGACTAAAGTGTCTATGGACATAGGTTAAAAATTTCAAATGCAAAAGTGCTGGTGTTCTGTCTTGGGGTTGATACTGTGATTCTCTTATTTCTTTAAGGTTATTGTGCAGGAGATATGTGGGCTTTTCACTCTTTTTGACACTATACATTGTCATCAGTGGAGATGATCTGTTGGTCCTTGAATGGCTGCTGCTATTGAAATAAATGGCTTTTAACATGGTTTCAGAAATGGCCACAGTTTCCTCCCTCCCCCTTTCATAAAATAAATCCAATTTGTTTAACTGTCCCTTGGCTATAATGTTTTGTTTGACCTCACAGTACATAACTCCAAGTAAACTGTACTAGCCTCTCCTATTTCCTTTTCTCAATTCTTTGCACCAGTTCTCCTTGGGAAATACCAGTTCTATAACATTTCAGTAAAGGATAAGGAAGATGAGGCTATGAATACTGAACACTTGGCCTTTAACGCTGCAAGTCCATTCATACATATGTCTTTCAAAATGCTCATTGTATTTTAGAAATAATTTTATCTTGTTTTTTTTTTTTTTTTTTTTTTTTTTTTTTTTTTTTTTTTTTTTTTTTTTGCGAGGTAGGGTCTCACTCTGGTCCATGCTGACCTGGAATTAACTATGTAGTCTCAGGGTGGCCTCGAACTCTCAGCGGTCCTCCTACCTCTGCCTCCCGAGTGCTGGGATTAAAGGCGTGCGCCCGGCCTTTGTTTTTCATGTGAGTCTTGCATTGTTTTTTTTCAACAAAGGAGTTAGTTAGAACAGGCCAAAGCTATTAGTGGATTATTTTACCCTTACACTACTAAACCAAATAGAGTAGAAGGCTTTAGTATCATAAATATCCTTCCAAGGAGAGATAACTGAGAATAAAAGGCTTCTGCCCCTTTAAATGTTGGAGGGTTAGCTTAGAAATTGTTTTCTCCAAGTTAATGCTTTGAGCCATCTTCAAGTTCAGCAGCCATTTTGGTGGTTGTCTTGATGGATTCTAACATCTGGTTGTGGTGGTCATGAATTGGCAATCCAAACCTTGAGGAATATCTGCAGACATTTCCAAAAAAAAAAAAAATCTTTGGTATTTTTCCCTTTGTGTGTAGCTTAGAATCATTGGAATCTTCAACTCTGCCCAGTTGCCAGCTGAGCCCTAAATTTTGAATTTGTGTCCTTTTGAGGGAAGGTGCAAAAGCAGCAAGAATAAAGCCTGGCTTGATACACTGAAGAGAGTCTAGATGCTGTTCTTATTTTGTGATCGCATATTCAAAAATACTTAAACCTGTTTCTAAGCGGTGGATGGGACCGGCTAAACAGATTTTGTGGGACTCAGAAAAAAGTGAGGTGCCTCCTTCCTTGTTAACAAATTAAAATTTTCTAGATGGTACTACTAACATTAAACAAAGCATGGGACTGTATGTTACACAGGTTGCATACTCACAAAGTTAGCTCTAGGGCCGTGTTCTATGCCTTTTAGTTTTATGTATAGGTGCATTCTTGTATTTAAGGCATGTGAGCTCAGTTCAGTGGCATTGCAACCTGTGTGCTGTTTATCTGACTTGACCAGTAAGAGTGCATGTGAAAAACTGTTTTCTTCCCTTCCTTGGAAAAGTGAATCATGCAGACTTCTTTCCTGCAGATTTGGATTGCATCAGGTCATGAGTGAGCATTCCAGACAGGGAAATTGATAATGGAAATCTGTGGAAGTAGCTTGTTTGTGGTGGGAGGAAAATCAAGGACATATTGTTAATGGATTTTGACCTATTTTACTGCACACCTGTAATGTCTAGTTTGGTGGTTTAGAGAATATGGAGTGTTTCTGGGCTTTCATATTAAGGCAGAGGCTCCATACAGGTTGCTGATGATTGTTCTAAATTCCCATTGTTTTCTTGGCTTTTCTCCCTTGGTTTATGTGTCGTCTGGAAACTGATTTGTAGTTGGTGAGGTAACATACGTGGAGCTCTTAATGGACGCTGAAGGAAAGTCAAGGGTAAGTGTCTGAGAGAATTTCTTCTGTGGATTTACTACATGACAAATGTAACTGTATGGTGGCGTGGACTCGAATGCAATTAGGAAGGTAGTGAGTGTTCATGTTACAGTAGCTATGTTTGATTTTGCCAACATTCCAGTTGGGTGGGAGGGGGTTTGCAAATGGGAGTCCCGCTTTTCCAAATGGCTGGCCAAAGAGCTTTTTGGTATTCTGTTTGGATGCCCAATTTGTATAACTGGGGACCAATAGTAGCATTGTCTCTTTTGTTAACAGGAGTTGGCTGTGTGTGAATTATGCATGGAATTTTAGTGGTGGTATAATCAATGTAAAACGTGTGTTCTTGTTTAGAAAATGTTACTCTTGGTTGTTTGCTGAATTTGAAAGTTGTGTGAACCAAAGATTCTGAAAAGTTGCCTTTGTGCCAGTAAAATTGTAAACCAAATATTACAAACCTGAATGTTCACAATTGGCCTAGTTTAATGAAAATAAACTATTTTCTGTTGTGCAATAGAATGGCTTAGAATAATCAAAAGGATGAGCTTAATTTATGGAAAAGGATGGATTTAGTAGGAGTATGGTAAGGTATTGATTGAGTACAGAGGGAAGCAAATCTAAAGCTTGTGTGATTTCTTGGAGAATCTGAATTTAGGTCTGTTCATTATAACTTCAGCAACTATAGTTCAATGCTGGTGATGTGTAGGGAAAGAAGATATATGAAGGAGCCCAGCTTTTTATAAGGCTAGGTCATGCACTTCGGTCAGCTTCCCTTTAGATGGGTAAATTTCTTTTTAAAAATCCTAACTTTGTTACATAAGTCATATCTTTAATTCCCTTATAACTATCATTGATTTTTACTATTTTTTCTTTTTTTCCCCCCTTTTCTTGCTCATCTGACTGATCTGGCCTCTTCCCAAAGGGATGTGCGTAAGTATGGTCTAGTTACTTATTTACATTTGAGTTTTCCAAGTTGTAGGACTGGTTTTATTAATTTATTTTTGACCCTTCATAGTGTTGTTGAATTCAAGATGGAAGAGAGCATGAAAAAAGCTGCTGAAGTTCTAAACAAGCATAGTCTAAGTGGAAGGCCACTGAAAGTCAAAGAAGTAAGCTGTTTCTCTCCTTTTTTCCTTCTATTTTTCTCTTGATGATGTCCAATGGAACCTAGGGCTTTGCTCATGCTAGGAAAGCAGTCTTACCATTCATTTACAACCCCACAAATTAGACCTCAAAAATTAGGCCTTCATTAACACTTTGCATACCATGTATAATAGCATGATAATAAGAACAGTACTTGATTAGTTTTAGTGAGCAGACCAACCAGTTGTTTTTATTTGGTTGATTTTTTTTTTTCAAGATAGGGTCTCATGTAGCAGACTTATCTTCTTTTAAAAAATTATGAATTACTAAGTTTATTTAGGGAGAAAACACATTATGGGGTTTATTTTAAGGGAGATTGGAATCTAGGAAGGGGAGACTGGAGCAGAGTCATAAACATGTGGGAAGTAGGAAACACACACTTAGGCAGAAGACATTGTATAGTTCATAAGGTTCATTTAGGAGAAGTTGAGGCTTTCAAAGAAAGACTAGAGAAGAGCCACAAACATGTGGAGGATAGAATTAGGGGCTGTATAGGGAGATTTAGAAGGAATACCCACGGCATGTGCCGTGTGTTTTCCCATGGAGGGAAGTTAAGAGGGCAAATGGTGAGGCTCAAGGAAGAATAAGGGAAAATATCAAAGCAGAGACAAAGAAATTCAGACAAGTGAGTAAAAAAGAAAGTTCAAAGCCAGGTGTGGTGGCACACACCTTTAATCCCAGCACCCAGGAGGCAGAGGTAGGAGGATCGCCGTGAGTTCAAGGCCACCCTGAGAATACAAGTGAATTCCAGGTCAGCCTGGGATAGAGTGAGACCCTGCCTCGGGAAAAAAAAAAAAAAAAAAGGAAGGAAGGAAGGAAAAAAAAGAAAATAAGTAAGTTAACACTTATGGTTACCCTGAGTTTAAAGAAATTATACAGGCTGACGGGCATGGTGGCGCATGCCTTTATTCCCAGCACTTGGGAGGCAGAGGTAGCAGGATTACCATGAGTTTGAGGCCACCCTGAGACTACAGAGTGAATTCCAGGTCAACCTGAGCTAGAGTGAGACCCTACCTTGAAAAACCAAAAAAGAAAAAAGAAATTACACAGGTAGCAGGCCTGGAGGTAGTGAGATTATATCCATGTAGTAGATTTAGACTGTAAGGGAAATATGTGGTAGATTCAGAGACTAGAGGAAAATCATGCAAAGTAACCAAAGTGAGAAGTTACCCCAAACTATAAAGCAGAGACAAGCAGAAAAGTTCTCCCATACGAAGAAACAGTGTTAATGCTTTCCTTCCTGAATCCAGAGAGAGCTCCACAAAGAGGAAAAAGGCAAGACAGGAACAAGATGAGAGCCTTTATATGCAAGGGAAAGGACTGGTTTATAGATTGGCGGACGGATCCCAGAGTTAGACCCACCAAAAGCAGGCTTATCTTGAAATCACTGGGTAGCTTTGTGATCCTCCTTCCTTCACCTCCTGAGTTCAAGAATTATAGGCATGGAACACTACACCTTGTTTAGTCTGTATAGTTTGTTTGTTTTTAATGTTGATTCTTACTCTAGCCCTTACTCTTTTGGAATTCAATATGTAGTCCCAGGATGGCCTGGCCTGGAACTCATGATGATCCTCCTACTTCTGCCTCTGGAGTGCTGAGATCAAAGGTTTGTGCCACCACACCTAGCTCTGTGTGTGTGTGTGTGTGTGTGTGTGTGTGTGTGTGTGTGTGTGTGTGTGTGTGTGTACACATGTATTTTTTATTTATTTTGGTTTTTTGAGGTAGGGTCTCTAGCTGACATGTCAGGCTGACACAGAATTCACTCTACAGTCTCAGGTTGGCCTTGAACTCACAGCGATCCTCCTACCTCTCTGCCTCCCGAGTGCTGGGATTAGAGGCGTGCACCACCATGCCTAGCTTCAGTGTATAGTTTTTTTTTTAAATTAATTAATTAATTAATTATTTTGTTTGTTCTTTGTTTTGCGAGGTAGGGTCTCACTCTGGTCCAGGCTGACCTGGAATTAACTATGTAGTCTCAGGGTGGCCTTGAATTCACAGCTATCCTCCTACCTCTGCTCCCGAGTGCTGGCATTAAAGGCATGCACCACCATGCCTGGCTTATTTATTTGAGAGAGGGAGAGAATGGTTGAGCCAAGGCCTCCCAGCCACTGCAAACAAACTCCAGATGCATGCGCCCCCTTGTGCATATGGCTTAGGTGGGTCCTAGAGACTAGAACCAGGATCCTTTGGCTTTGCCGGCAAACACCTTAACCACTAAGCCATCTCTCCAGCCCTTGAGTTTTTTTTTTTTCCGAATATTTATTTATTTATTTATTTATTTATTTATTTATTTATTTATTTGAGACAGGAACAAAGAGAGAGAGAAAGTGAGAATGGGCATGCCAGGGCCTCCAGCCACTGCAAATGAACTCCAGATGCATGCGCCACCACGTGCATCTGGCTTACATGGGACCTGGAGGATCGAACCGGGGTCCTTAGGTTTCACAAGCATGTGCCTTAACCACTAAGCCATGTCTCCTGCCCTTGAGGTTTGTTTGTTTGTTTTTTTTTTTTTTTTTTTTTTTTTGGTTTTGCAAGGTAGGGTCTCACTCTGGTCCAGGCTGACCTGGAATTAAGTATGTAGTCTCAGGGTGGCCTCGAACTCTCAGCGATCCTCCTACCTCTGCCTCCTGAGTGCTGGGATTAAAGGCGTGCGCCACCACACCCGGCTTTGAGTTTTTTTGTTTGTTTTAACATTTTAAGGTGAATTTATTACTCCTTTTACTGTATCCAAACCAAGAAGATTCTTTTTTAAGGGGTAGGGTCTCATTGTAAATTGGGTTGTCTTTGAATTCATAGCTATCCTGCCTCAGCCTCCCAAGTGCTGGATTAAAAATACAGTCCATCATGACAGGTATAAATACTTATTTGTGGTGCTAAAGAACAATCCTAGGGCCTTGTGCTTTGTGCATTAGCTAGGCAGGCACTCTACTGCTGAATTGTCCCTAGCCTCCAGGTATATTTTCTTTTTTTTCTTCCAGGAAGAGATTGGGTTTTTATTGTTTTTTAAAAACATTTTATGTATTTGCAAGAGAGAGACAGACAGAGGGACTATCATTGCACCAGGGTCTCCTGCCACAACAAATGTCTGATGCATGTGCCACTTTGTACATCTGGCTTTATATGGGAACTAGGGAAATAAACACGGGCCATCAGGCTCTGCAAGCACCTTTAACCACTGAACCATCTGTCCAGCCTGAGATTGATTTTGTTATTGCTGCTGCCACTGATTAAATTAGATAACCTCCTTTGCTTTACTTTGTGTGTTGGGGGAGGCAGGGTCTGGAAACAAGTTCTCACTATGTAGTCCAGGCTGGGATTAAAGGCGTGTGCTACCTTTGTAAACTTTTTGGGAAAAAAGCAGTAAAGACTCAGAGGATTGGGGGATATAACTTACTTTCCATGTGCTGGTGGTAAATGATAGGGCAGACAGTTCAAGAAAAAATGTGTTAGTATGAGATCTCTACAATCCGGTCCAGACACTATTACACTGCTCAGAACATATATACTTGAATCCAAGGATGTAGAACACTTAGGGATGGAGAGTCAGGATTAACAGAGTGTGCTTGTAAACTGTTTGAAAAGTCATGAATGAGTTTTGCAGAAATTATATACATATTGTACATATTGCACTAATCAGTAAGATTTAACTATACCAAGTCAGGTTATCATGTCATCCCTCATCATTTCCATTTTAGTTCAGTTGAGGGCTGTATTTTCAGCACTAAATTTTTTGTTCTTTTGTTTCTTTTTTGTTTTTTTCGAGGTAGGGTCTTGCTCTAGCCCAGACTGACCTGGAATTCACGATGTAGTCTCAGGGTGGTCTTGAATTCACAGGGATCCTCTTACCTCTGCCTCCTCAGTGCTCGGATTAAAGGCATGCACTACCACGCCCAGATATCTTTTGTTTTTTAACTGTTGCTGGTCTTAAATTTCTTCTGGGTTGCTGGTTTATTTTACTCTCTTACTAATGTACACCTGAGGAATGCCTTCTAAATAATCTTTCATTCTCTGAAGTTTTGTGTGTTTGATCACAGATGGAACTCAGCATAATGCATGCTAGGCAAGTGTTTTACCAATGAGCTATTTTCTTTAGATGTCTTTTCCTTTTTATTTACTTGTTTTTATTTATTTGAGAGAGTTAGTGTGAGAGAACATAGTCATGCCAGGGCCTCTGGTTACTGCAAACAAATTCTATAAGTATGTGCCACATTGTGCATCTAGCTTTATGTATGTACTGAGGGATCAAACCAGTAATAACCTGGGCTAATGAGATTTTGAAAGTAAGTACCACTGATCCATCTCCCCAGCCCTATATTTTATTCCTTTTTTTTTTTTTTTTTTTTTTTGAGGTAGGGTCTCACTCTAGCTCAGACTGACCTGGAAATCACCATGTAGTCTGGGGTGGCCTTGAACTCACAGCAATCCTCCTACCTCTGCCTCCCGAGTGCTGGGATTAAAGGCGTGCACCACCACACCTGGCTCTATATTTTATTTCTTAAAAAACAGATTTATTGGGGCTGGAGACACAGCTCAGTGGTTAAGGCGCTTACCTGCAAAGCCTAATGACTCGGGTTTGATTCCCTAGTACCCATGTAAAGCCAGATGCACAAAGTGGCTCATGTGACTGAAGGCCCTGGTTTACCCATTCTCTGTCTCTCTTCTACCTCTCTCTACTTGCAAATAAATAAATTTTAAAAAAGAATAAAACAGGGCTGGAGAGACAGCTCAGCAGTTAAGGTGTTTACCTGCAAAGCCAAAGGACCCATGTTTGATTCTCCAGGACCCATATAAGCCATATGCACAAGGTGGTGCTTGCATCTGGAATTCATTTGCAGCAGCTGGAGGCCCTGGTATACCCATTCTACCTCTTTCTCTCTCAAAAAATTAAAAAAAAAAAAAAAAAAAGAAAACAGATTTATTGAATACACTCCAAGGTGTATCTGGCTGAACAGTAAGAAGAATATCACCTATAGCTTCCTTTTTCAGTTATTACTAAGTTGTCTAGGCTGGCCTTGAACTCACTCTGTAGCTCACAGGGCCCTTGAACTTGTGATCCTGATGTAGCATTCTAGTGTTGAGATTTTGGGCCTGTGCCACCATGGCTCTGCTGGAGATATATAGGTGTGTGTGTGTGCGTGTGCGTGCGTGCGCGCGCTAGGCATTGAACTTGAGAATGCTAAGCAAGTACTCCTGTCACTTGAGTTACATCTCTAACCAGGAGAAAGCCTATGATGTATCAACTATTGTTTTTCAGGCCCACTTCTGATTGTCAAGTGGGTTCAGTGTAACACTTTTGTGCTTATTTCAGGATCCTGATGGTGAACATGCAAGGAGAGCAATGCAAAAGGTGATGGCTACGACTGGTGGGATGGGTATGGGACCAGGTGGCCCAGGAATGATTAATATCCCACCCAGTATCCTAAATAATCCTAACATCCCAAATGAGATTATCCATGCATTGCAGGCTGGAAGACTTGGAAGTACAGTATTTGTAGCAAATGTAAGTAAATGGAAACACTGTAAAGTAGAAACATCTACAAGACTTTATGAACTGATTTTATCATTGTTATACAAGTAATTTAAATCAGAGAAAAGTCTTAATTTTGCTTTTAAGTGGGTCTGGAGGATTAGAGAGATGGCTTAATGATTAAAGGGCTCATTTGGAAAACCTGACAAGCCAGATTAACAAAATTTCCGGTACCCTTGTACAGCCAAATGCACAGTTTTGCATGTATCTGGAGTTTGTTTGCAGTGCCAAGAGGTCCTGGCATGCCTATTCTTACTCATTCTCCTTCCTTCCCCTCACCACTCACAAATAAATATTTTACAATTTTGGTGCAGGGCAAAAATGAGCCTGGGGCAGTATATTGAAACCTGTTTCTCCTTAATTATATCTGGGGTAAATGATACCTTTATTATCTGCAAGGGAAAATATTTTTAGAAGCGGATTTGGAAGCGATGGTGAACCTTAGCAGAGGAATGATTTTTGTTAAAAAATAATTTAGAAAACAAATTAGTTTGAAGAAGACTTAAGCTGTTCCTCTTAAGAAGAGAGACAGTAATACTGCAGTTAAGGCAGACATCATAGTCGTGTTTAGAAAATTCTATTGCACTTTGATTAGTTTTAGAGCGCCAACAAAAAAGTATGTCTTAGTCATACGGTCAAAATGTGTGTGTGTTTTTCTGAAGATGTTTACTTACCTTGAGTTTTTTTACTTTCTTCTTTTAATTAGCTGGATTATAAAGTTGGCTGGAAGAAACTGAAGGAAGTTTTTAGTATGGCTGGTGTGGTGGTCCGAGCAGACATTTTGGAGGATAAAGATGGGAAAAGTCGTGGAATAGGCACTGTGACTTTTGAGCAGTCCATTGAAGCTGTTCAAGCTATATGTATCCTTGTATGAGAAGTCAACTCATGGTGAACAGGGTAACCAACACTGTTAGGCAGTAATACATATTTGTGTAGGAAAGCGGTAACTAAATTCATATATTCCCTATGACTAGAGGAATTGAATTGCTGTGGAATTTGAAAGTTTTCGGGGGGGATTAATTCAATACAGTGTGATAGAAGATGTAGTTGGAACATGTGCCACCTAGGAGAATTTTTGGTGTTTATTCATTTATAATGTTCTTACAGGACTCTCTCAAGTGAGTAGACATAATTTTGAAGAGGCACTTCTCCCTGCTCAAGGTTTATCCTAAAGTTACATCTTTAAATTACAATAGAGAGTATCACACATGATCACAGGCATTGATAATGTTCAGGTAAACTACTTCTGAGTGTCTTACCCAGAAAACATGGGACTTTAGAAAGGGTGAAACCCTTGGCCTTTGGATACATACAGAAAACTGACTTTAGTTAGCTAAGGTCAGGAATAAAGCTTGCATGTGTGAAGAGTGAGCTCAGGTTTGCTTTCCATTCCCTTTAAGCTTCCTTCCTTGTTCCTTTAATACTTATTGTAGAAGAAATACATACACGTATGGTGAAGAATTGAAATTGCTCATAAATTCACTACTTGGACTGGTAGCTATAGAGTATTTCTTTATTTCTCTTGCTGTATATGCTTTTATAATTATAAATGGAGGTGAGGAAGGGGGTGGGCAACAAAACTAAGTATGTATATTAAAAAGAATTGTTAGGCTGGAGAGATGGCTTAGCGGTTAAGACATTTGCCTGCAAAGCCTTAGGGCACTGGTTCGATTCTCCAGGTCCCACATAAGCCAGATGCACAAGGAGGCGCATGCATCTGGAGTTCGTTTGCAGTGGCTTGAGGCCCTGGGACACCCATTCTCCCTCTCCCTCTCTCTGTCTCTAATAAATAAAAATAAAAAATATATTAAAAAAGAATTGTTAAAAAAATACCTTTAATTGGGGCTGGAGGGATGGCTTAGCAGTTAAGGCGTTTGCCTGCAAAGCCAAAGGACCCTGATTTGATTCCTCGGGACCCATGTTAGCCAGATGCACAAGGAGGCGCAGATGTCTGGAGTTCATTTGCAGTGGCTGGAGGCCCTGGCATGCCCATTCTCTCTCTCTCCCTCTCCCTCTTTCTCTGTCAATAAATAAAAATAATATCCTTAATTGTAATATCAGCTATGTTTAATGGCCAACTGCTGTTTGATAGACCAATGCATGTTAAAATGGTAAGTTAATAGATTCCCCCATCTCTGGAATATGTTCAAATCTAGCAGAACTTGAATTACTAAGCTGGGCGTAGTGACGTGTGCCTTTGAATTCAGCACTTGAGAGGCAGAGGTAGGAGGATCTCCATGAGTTTAAGGCTAGCTGGGGACTATAGAGTGAGTGCCAGGTCAGCCTGAGATAGACTGAGAACATACCTTGGGGAAAAGATGAATTACTAATACTGCATGTAGGCATCTAAATTTTGAAATCAGTCTGTTTAATTAGACTGCAATGTGTTGAGCACATTTATGACAAACATAACCTTTTGTTCCTGCAGCCTGTGTGTATTGATTGTTCTTTGCCTGTTTGGCTGTGGTATATTCAGAAATCAGTTAAAGGTTAGTTGGAGTGTTTCCATCTTAAACATTCTCCCTGTTGTAACAGTGCCAAAGCACTGAAGCATGCTAAGAGCATTCTGGCTAGGATTCAAATTCAGGAACAAGAAAAAAAAGAGGTATAAAGATTTTTTTTTCAAGTTATCGTAAACATTCGATTTAGGGTTTTTTTGTTTGTTTGGTTGGTTGGTTGGTTGGTTGGATTTTTTTGTTTTTTGTTTCAGGGTAGGATCTCACTCTAGCCCAGGCTGACCTGGAATTCACCACGTAGTCTCAGGGTGGCCTTGAACTCAAAGCGATTCTCCTACCTCTGCCTCCCTAGTACTGGGATTAAAATTAAAGGTGTGTGCCACCACACCCAGCTAGGTTTTTTTAATTTTTTTTTTTTTTTTTGAAATCAGAGTCTTGCTGTAGCCCAGGCTGACCTGGACTTAACTATGTAGTCTCAAGCTGGCTTTAAACTCACAGCATTCCTGCCTCTGCCTCCCGAGTGCTGGGATTAAAGGCGTGCACCACCGTGTCCAGCTTTTGAGTAGATAATGGATTCATATGACTCAGATCAAAAAGCATGAAACCAGCCAGGTATGGTGGCACACACCTTTAATTCCAGCAGAAGTAGAAGGCTCACTGAATTTGAGGCCTGCCAGAGACTACAGCCTGGGCTAGAGTGAAGACCTTACCTCAAAAAACCATGAAAAGATAATACAAACCTCCTTGATACTTTTTGCCCAAGTCCTGGCCATCCCTCACAAACTCACAAGTCGTTGTCCCCGTCCCCGTCCCCCCGTAAAGTTTCACTGTAGCCCAGGCTGACTTGGAATTTGCTATGTATTCTCGGGGTGGCCTCCAACTCACGGTGATTCTCCTACCTCTGCCTCCCAAGTGGTGGGATTAGTCATGCGTCACCACACCTGACATTCACATGTATCTTTGTCCTTCCCTTTGACACAGAAGATTAAAAGCAGGCTCCCATGTGCCTCGTGACATTTGAATGGCATGAATGTACCTTAATTTTAAAATTCTGGCTGTTTTCTTTGTTGTGGTTTGTTTTCCCTGCTGCTGGGGTTTGGACCCAGGACAGTGCACATATTGGATAAGTGCTGGACCTCTGGGCTGTATCTTCAGATTTGACTAGTTGTTTTTGTTGTTGTTTTTATTGTTTTTTGTTATAGGGTCTCAGGTATCCCAGGCTGATCTCAAACTTGATATGTAGCCAAAGCTGGCTTTAAATTCCTAATCTTCATGCCTTGGCCTTCCAGGTGCTGAGATTACAAAATATACCCCTACACTTTGACCCTTCTGAGTAGTTCTTTATTGATGGGAATTGTGTACATTTTTGCTGTTGATAGTACTGCAAAGGATACTGAGATGCATTCATTTTCTCTTTCAGGATGAGAGGGCCTTACCAAAGGGAGATTTTTTCCCTCCTGAACGTCCACAGCAACTTCCCCGTAAGTGTTGGAATTATTTTAAACAGAAAACTGATGTGATTACATATTTACACTTAAACTTGTGCCAGCTAGAGCCTGGGGCTCTCTCTTAGATTTTTTTTTTTTTTTGGTAAGAAGCAAGCAGAGACATTCACAACTTGTTGTAGTCAGCTCCACATTTTTGGGATGAATGTCCAAACCAGGCAGAGTTTAGAGAAGGAACAGGATTTATTTCAGCTTACAGATCAAAGGGGAAGTTCCATCAATGGCAGAAGAAGCTGACTGCCTTTCACAGATCCAAGCAGAGAAACAAAACCACCAGTCAGCAGCAAGAAAGCACTCATGGGCAACAAACAGGGAACCCTGGCTCAGACTACTCTGCATACTTTGGGCTAGAAATCAGATTGGCCCCTAGCTGGAGGCAAGCTTTTACACTTTAATGTATTGGGGAACATACATTCAAACTACCACATGACTTCAGAATGGATTTTTTTTTTTTTTCCCGAGGTAGGGTCTCACTCTGGCCCAGGCTGACCTGGAATTAACTATGCAGTCTCAGGGTGGCCTAGAACTCTCGGTGATCCTCCTACCTCTGCCTCCCGAGTGCTGGGATTAAAGGCGTGCGCCACCACACCCGGCTCCAGAATGGATTTTAAATTACTTTGTGGTGAGGCAGGCTGCCCAGGATGTTAGGCCTTTTTGGTTTTGTTGAGGTAGGGTCTCACTCTAGCCCAGGCTGATCTGGTACACACTCTGTAGTCCCAGACTGGCCTTGAACTCACAGTGATCTTCCTACCTCTGCCTCCTGAGTCCTGGAATTAAAGGCTTTTGTACTACCATGCCCAGCTGTTAAGCCTTTTTAAAAAATGACCTGGAGAAGGAAGAAGCAGAAATTGCAAAGGGAATTTAAGTCTAAGCCACACTGAGCATGAAAAGACGTTGTTTCTTAGAATGTGACCCAGCAGTTCACTCCCAGATATGTTCTGAGAATTAAGTCTTGTATACCCACACAGAAATTTAATATAAATGTTCATGGCAGCATGACTTACAATAGTCAAAAAAAAATGGTGGTTCACACTCTGAAGTCTGGGGCAGGAGAGTACTGAGTTCAAAGCCAACATTACACAGACCCTACCTCAGAAAGAGGGGTGCTGGAGAGATGGCATAGTGGTTAAGGTCTTTGCCTATAAAGCCAAAAGACCTATGTTGGAGTCCCCAAGACCCATGTAAGCTAGATGCACAAAGTGGCTCATGCATCTTGAGTTCATTTGCAGCAGCTTGAGGTCCTGGCATGCCCATTCTCTGCCTCTTTCCTTCAAATAAATAAGTAAATATTTTTTAAAAAATATTAATCACAGCACTCAGGAGGCAGAGATTGGAGCATCGCCATGAGTTCTAGGCCACCTGAGGATACAGAGTGAATTCCAGGTCATCCTGGGCTAGAGCCAAACCTTACCTCGAAAGACCCCCCCCCAAAAAAAAAAATTGACGTGATCCATTAGCTCATCAGTGGGTCAATAAAATGCAGTAAATGTAATAGATGATGTATTATCTAGCCATAAAAAGAATCCTGAAGAAATTCCACCTGTAAGTACCCACCCAGAACAGGCAAATACTTAAGGGAAAAAATGGTGTAGTAGTTAATAGTTTTGACTACTTTCAAAGGTACTAAATTTGGGTTGGAGAGAAGGCTCAGCGGTTAAGGCTGTTGCCTTCAGAGCCTAACAACCTGAGTTTGATCCCCAGTACCCATGTTAAGCCAAATGGATAGAGTAGTGCATGCACCTGAAGGCTGTGGCATGCCCCCATTCTCTGTCTCATCTCTCTGTGCCAATAAATAAATAGCCAGCTGTGGGCTGGAGAGATGGCTTAGCTGTTAAGGCGTTTGCCTGCAAAGCCAAAGGAATCTGGTTCGATTTCCCCTTGACCCATGTAAGCCAGATGCACAAGGTGGCACATGTGTCTGAAATTTGTTTGCAATGACTGGAGGCCCTGGCACGCCCATTCTCTCTGTGTGTCTGTCTGTCTGTCTGTCTCTCTCTCTCTCTGACTCTCAATAAATAAAACTTAAATAGCCAGGTGTGGTGGCATACACCTTTTTTTTTAAAAAAAAAAACACACACAAAAAAACCCTGTTCTGTTTGTTCTGTAACTATTTGTTGATTGGCCACTATAGGAGTGTAAATGGACACATATTACCATGATGATGGTTTTTTTTGTTTGTTTGTTTGTTTTTTGGTTTTTCGAGGTAGGGTCTCGCTCTAGCCCAGGCTGACCTGGAATTCACTATGTATTCTCAGGGTAGCCTTGAACTCACAGCGATCCTCCTACCTCTGCCTCCCCGAGTGCTGGGATTAAAGGCCTGTCACCACACCCAGCTTTTATGATGTTCTTTTTTTTAAATAAAAGCATTTATTTATTTATTTGAGAGAGACAGACACAGGGAGAAAGAATGGGTGTGCCAGGGCCTCCAGCCACTGTAGAGGAACTCCAGATGCTTGCACCACCTTGTGCATCTGGCTTATGTGGGTGTACTGGGGAATCGAACCTGGGTCCTTAGGCTTCGCAGGCAAGTGCCTTAACCAGTAAGCCATCCCTACAGCCCAGCATGATGTTCTTGGCAAGCAGGAGCCTATACCCCAAATAGCATATGCAGTATGTATAAGTTTTGTATGGTGCAAAATCTTGGGGACTTAATGGTGCAGGCAGGGTAGTAGGAAGACTGGTATGTGCTGCTGTAAGTAGAAATTTCCTGGCCACATGGGCAGGGAGCTATCTGGAGTGTCAAGGAACACCTCAGGCAACAAATAGCTTCTTGCCTTACATCCTGCTTAACTGAGGTTAAATGAATGGGTGCCAATCCTTGAGCACCAAGTCCCTGCAGCACAACTAAAGAAGTAGCTCTGTGATAGAAACGTGGCTCGCTTGCAAGTCCAATGCTTCAATTCCCCCAGCACCAGAAGGAATTTGTTGAAAGGCTCTATTGTTAGTTCCTTGAGACATTTCCTTGTCTCCACATACCCATTTCCAAGTAAATGATCATGCTGTTTGCCATGGAGGAGGAGAGCTGGGCTCCAGGGAGCCTATTATTTCTCCTTGTTGGTCTCCCAGAGTGATTCACAGGGTTCACTTCAGAGTTCTGAGTGCTTTGGGAGTAAATAACCCTTGGTGGGCTCTTGGAATTGTTACCATGCAGTTAAACCTGGCTCCTGTTAATCAGGTTAAATACTTGGAATTCTGTGGTTTTTGCTGTTGAACTAATCCTTCAAGACCAGGGTTACTCAGTATTACAAGTGTATGGCCACAGTGGCTGTTTCCAGAGACTGGTCTGTATCTTTGTGTTAGTGCTTGTTTGTGGAGGGCAGGCTAAGTATCAGGAGTTAGGATATCCTGAATGTGGTGGCATATGCATTCAGGAGACTGAAAAGGATCAGAAGTTGGAGACTGATCTTGTCTGAGAAAGAAGGGGAAGGGAGGGGAAAATGTGTGTATGTGTCTGGGGGGGAGGAAGATTTAACTACAATACAATAGCTCCATTGCTAAAACCACTCTACCTGGGCTGGAGAGATGACTCTGGTTAAGGTGCTTACCTCCAAAAGCCTGACAACATGGGTTCAGTGCCACAGTACCTAGGTAAAGCCAGATGCACAAAGTGGCACATGCATCTGGAGTTTAATTGCAGCAGCTAGAGGCCCTGGTGTGTGTGCTCGAACTCTCTCTCCCCCTCCCTCCCTCTCTTCCTCCCTCCCTCTTCTTGCAAGTAAAAATATATATATATATATTGCACTCTACCTAAGAAAGCAGTGTAGCATAGTGTGTAAATTGGCTGTTTTTGCAGCACTAGATATTGAATCTAAAGGTGTTCTGTTTGTTGACACTGAGCTACATATACAGCCTTGTTTGGCTGGTTTATAACAGTCTTCATGTGAAGTCCTTTGAGATGTTGTTGGGCAACAAGTCCTTTGATACCTGGTGTCTTAGCACTTTTTTTTTTTCCTGAGGCAGGATCTCACTAACCTGTTACTCATTGTAGCCTCAAAGTAACAGTGGACCTCCTGAGTGCTGGGATTAAAGGGTGGGGTTTTTTTGTTTGGTGTGTGTGTGTGTTGGGGGCGGTGTTCAAGGTAAGGTCTCACTCTAGCCCAGGCTGATCTGGAATTTACTATGTAGTCTTAGGCTAGCCTCAAACTCAGAGTGATCCTCCTACCTCTGTTTCCCAGGTGCTGGGACTAAAGGCACCATCATGTCTGATTTTTTAAATTTTTTCTTTGGTTTTTGGAGGTATGGTCTCACTGTATCCCAGGCTGGCCTGGAACTCACAGCAATCCTCCTACCTCTGCCTCCCAAGTGCTGGAATTAAAGGCATGAGCCACCATGCCCGTCTTAAAGGGTTCTTTTTTTTTTTTTTTTTTTTTTTGGTTTTGCAAGGTAGGGTCTCACTCTGGTCCAGGCTGACCTGGAATTAACTACGTAGTCTCAGGGTGGCCTCGAACTCTCGGCGATCCTCCTACCGCTGCCTCCCGAGTGCTGGGATTAAAGGCGTGCACCACTACGCCCAGCTTAAAGGGTATTTTTGAGACAGGGTCACCTGTAGCCCACACTGGTCTCCCAATTTGCTATGTAGCCTAGGATGGCCTTACACTTTGGATCATTCTGCATCAACTTCCCAAATATTGGAATTACAGATGTGCACTACCATGCTCTGTTTATGCAGTGTTGGAGATCAACTCCAGGCCCATATGCATGGCAGGCAAACATTCTACTAACTGAGATACATGTCCAGCTACTTAAAAAAAATTTCTTTTGCCGGGTGTGGTGGCGCACGCCTTTAATCCCAGCACTCGCGAGGCAGAGGTAGGAGGATCGCCGAGAGTTTGAGGCCACCCTGAGACTACATAGTTAATTCCAGGTCAGCCAGGACCAGAGTGAGACCCTACCTTGCAAAAAAAAAAAAAAAAAAAAAATCTTTTTAAGGTAGGTCTCAAATCTAGGGTAAGCTGACTCTCTTTTAAAATATATATTTTATTTTTATTTATTTAAGAGATAAAAAGATACAGAGATAGGCAGGTAGAGAGAGAGAGAGAGAAAAAATAGGCACTCTTGGACCTGCAGCCACTGCAAATGAACTCCAGATGCATATGCCCCTTGTGCATCTGGCTTACGTGGGTCTTGGGGAGTTGAATCTGGGTCCTTTGGCTTTGCAGGCAAGCGTCTTAATGGCTAAGCCATCTCTCCAGCCTACTCTTTTTGTTTTCTTTCAAAGTAGGATCTTGCTCTAGCCCAGGGGGACTTGGAATTCACTCTGTATTCTCAGGGGGGTCCTCAAACTCATACTAGTCCTCCTGCCTGAGCCTCTCAAGTGCTGGTACTGAAGGTGGGTGTCACCACACCCAGCCTAGAACTTACTCTTGTAGCCAAGGATGGTCTTGAACTCAGGGGTGTGAGCCACCTCAATCAGCTGAGCAACTTTTATTAAATTTTTTTTTTAATAGAGAATAGGTGCACTATGGCTTCCTACCATTGCATACAAACTCCAGACAAATGCACCACTTTTGTACTTCTGCCTTTATATGGGTTCTGGGGACTCGAACCCAGGCCATTAGGCATACAAGCAAGTGCTTCCTTTAGCTAGCTGAGGCACTTTTCTTAATGATTTAGGGAAACCAATAGATCTTAAGATTTTGTCGTATTTTTGTTTTCTGGGGATAGATACGATCTTATACTGCAGCCCAGGCTGACAACTTTGATTTCATGCTGCTCTTCTTGCCTCAGCTTTATGGATGCTGGAATTACAGAGCTTGTCAGGGCTCCTATTGAATGGGTTTTTCTTAGCTCTAGGCAATTTACAAGTGACATTATTATTATTATTATTATTATTATTATTATTATTATTACTGGTTTTTTTTCAAGGTAGGGGTCTCATTAGCCCAGGCTGACCTGGAATTCACTAGGTAGTCTCAGGGTAGCCTTGAACTCACAGCGATCCTTCTACCTCTGCCTCCCCAGTGCTGGGATTATTAAAGGCGTGCACCACCATGCCCTGTTTTTTGTTGTTTTTTAATTAGAGAGAGAGAGTGCGCACACCAGTGGCCTCTCAGCCGCTGTGAACAAACTCTAGACGGGTACACCCTCTTGTATGCATGTGTGAGCGACATTGCATGCTTGCATTACTTTTGCATATGGCTAACTGTGGGACCTGAAGAATTGAACGGGCGTTCTTAGGCTTCGCAGGCAGGTTCCTTAACCACAAAGCCATCTCTCCAGCCCTCAAGTGACCTTATTTTTAAAACTGCCTTTGTTTTATAGGTACACATTACAGACTAGCTGGTTACTGTATATAAAAAGTTATGCCCTCATAAAGGGGAGTACTTCCAATGTATAGGTGCTGAAGTCCGAATTGGGCCCTATGTTTGCTTGGGGTGAGGAATGGAATATAACTGCAAAATACCAACTGTCTTTGTCAACCTTTTCTAAGAAGGGGAATTCATACTTCTGACTCCCTCTTGTTTCTTCCAGATGGACTTGGTGGAATTGGCATGGGGTTAGGACCTGGAGGGCAGCCCATTGATGCAAATCATCTAAGTAAAGGCATTGGAATGGGAAACTTGGGACCTGCAGGTAAGAATTACAGTGCCTCTGGTCTGGAGATTCCTGGAGAAGTTTTAAGATATTAAAAGCATCTTTGGGATAATTTGCATACAGGATATATTTAACTGTTCATCCCAGCTTCATTTTATTGTTCTCTTATGTTATATATAACAGGTTATTATGTGTTTTTACTTTGGTTTTTCAAGGTAAGGTTTCACTCAAGCCCAGGCTGACCTGGAATTCACCATGTAGTCTCAGGTTGGCCTGAAACTCACAGATCCTCCTACCTCTGCCTTCTGAGTGCTGGGATTAAAGGCCTTCACCACACCCAGCCTGTGTGTTTTTACTTAACTGAATTTTTTTTTAATTCACTTTATCTGTTCATATTATCTCACAACAGCTTCCTGAATAGATAGTCCATAGTGTAAAAAAAAAAAAAAAAGAGGCAAACTAGAGAGTTGGTCTTGCTCAAGGTCACACTATCAATGACACTGTAGGGCTCCTGACAGTGGGACCTTAGCACTGCCCTAGGGCTCTGATGAGTCTTTCACTTGGATTCTCAGTTGATACTGATAATGGCTTTTTCTAGAATTGGGGGCATTGGTAGAAAAAGTGGTTTAGGGCTGGAGAGTTAAAGGCACTTCCTTACAAACCCTGCCTGGCTGGGTTCAGTTCCCCAGCTTCTCAGGTAAAGCCAAATGGGTATTTACTTGCTAGCAGCAAGAGACCCTGATACACCCCCACATACACACCACTTACACATGCAAATAAACTAATTTTTAAAAAGAAAGGGGGCAGGATGCGGTGGCACTTGCCTTTAATCCCAGACTTTGAGAGGGAGGCCTAGGTAGGAGGATTGCATGAGTTTGAGACCACCTTAAAATTACATAGTGAATTCTAGGTTAGCCTGGGCTAGAGCGAGACTCTTCCTCCAAAGGGGTGGGGGGCAGTTTGAGGATCTTCTGTATGACAAAGCTTAGGAATCACAAGGAAAAATGATGGGACAGTGTTTTTGTTCAAAATGGCAAATGTGCAAAAGTTTAGAAGTGTAGAATAAACTTTAGCTCTCAGCTTAGCTTTTTTTAATGTTTTAGTTTCTTTGTATTAAGTATTTTTATGCTATTTAGGCATATTTCATTTTTATGAACTTAGACTTAAACCTTTATGTTGTATAATCATTTGAAATTGTGTTATGGGTACTCTCCTCTATCGTTGTCATTTTTGCATAGCCCTGATCTCTCTCAAAGTTAGTTGTAGACCACAGCCTTCAAATGGCTCTACTAACTAAGCTACATACTTTGGTCTGATATTTAAATAATTTGGAAGACTCCACTGTTTCAGGAACCTTTTTAGTATGCTGTTAGTTTAAGATTTTAACTTGAAGGTTTTCATTAAAAATCTATTTCCTTTTTAAATATTTATTTATTTATTTATTTATTTATTTATTTATTTATTTATTTATTTAGAGAATGATAGAATGGGAGCACAAGGGCCTCTAGCCACTGCAAATGAATTCCAGATGCATGCACCACCTTGTGTATTTGGTTTACATGGGACCTGGAGAATCAAACCAGGATCCTTAGGCTTCTTAGGCAAGGGTCTTAACTGCTAAGCCATCTCTCCAGCCCAAATACCCATTTCTATTTAACAAAGTTTTAAAATGCGTGCTCCCAAGGTCTGTGTCTGATAATTTTATCTCATGTTTAATATTGTTTGATTTGGTTGTTTAATCAAACTATGTAAATTCCATCAAAGTATAAACCACATTTAAGCTTATTCTGTTAAAGGCTTAAGTAATTTGCTTGAAATGTGATCTTTTGACTGCTGAAATGGCAGCCTATCTTTGACAAAATATATTGCCAGATATTTGTGTGTTCATGTATTGATTTTGGAATTTTGTACTTTTTAAGTTTCAATGTTACTAACTTTGACATAAATTTAGTTTTCATTGATTTTTTTCTTTTTAAGGAATGGGAATGGAAGGCATAGGATTTGGAATAAATAAAATAGGAGGTAAGATTTTTAAATGAAACACAAATCACTTGTAGATATGTTTTTTCTGTTTCTGCTGTTCTTTCTTGTCATTTGTTTATTTATTTGGTTTTTCTAATAGGGTTTCACTGTAGTCCAGGGTGACCTGGAATTCACTATGTAGTCTCAGGGTGGCCTCAAACTCACGACAATACACCTACCTGTGCCTCCTAAGTGCTGGGATTAAAGGCATGCGCCACCACACCGGGCTCTTTTTTAAATCCTGCATGACATCCTCATTTTTGTGTCCCAAAGGTTTGAATCTAAGAATTACTTTTTCTTTTCTTTTCTTTTTTTTTCTTTTTCTTTTTCTTTTCTTTTCTTTTTTTTTTTTTTCTTTTCTTTTTTTTTTTTTTTTTTTTTTTTTTTTTTGTTTTTGAGGTAAGGTCTCACTCTAGCCCAGGCAGGCTAACCTGGAATTCACTCTGTATTCTCAGGGTGGCCTCAAGCTCACAGCGATCCTCCTACCTCTGCCTCCCGAGTGCTGGGATTAAATGCATGTGCCAGCACATCTGGCTTTACTTTTTTAAAAAGAAAAACAAACCCTGTCCATCATTCTGGTGGATGTTGGCTTTTTATTTTGACTTTTTCACTAACTAGCTTTGTGACTTTGGGCAAATCATTCCATCTCTCTGGACCTCTTTTTAATTCATATATTCATTAAGGGGATTGAATCAAGACAGCTTTTTGAAGATGATTTTTTTCTTTTAATCAAAAAGCTCTCAAATTTGGTAAGTTCTTGGCAGGCAGTGCCAAAGGTGAACCATGTGAAAGCAAATCATTTTTCTTTCCCTGATATATCTGAACAGATTTGTGCTAAAGTGTGCACCTTTCTTGCAGGCATGGAGGGACCCTTTGGTGGTGGTATGGAAAACATGGGGCGATTTGGATCTGGGATGAACATGGGCCGGATAAACGGTAAGATTAGTGTTTTCTCTTGTTTGTATGTGCCCTTTGGCTTAGGGTTCTCTGGTGTCCTTTAGACTGTAGAACTGCTTTGGAATGATGGCTTACTTGTAATGAATCAGATGTCTTGGGGCTGGGGGGCTGGCTCAGCAGTTAAAGGCACTTGATTGCAAAGTTTGTGGGCCATAGTTCAATTCCCTAGTAGCTCAATTAAAGCTGCAGATTAGTGTTTTGTTTTGTTTTTGTTTTTGTTTTTTTTGCAGTGGCAAGAGATATGCCCATACACACATTTTTTTAAAAGATTTTTTTTAAAAAAAGAAAACTAGGCTTAACTAAACTCAGATCATCACTTAATTACTGAATTTTTGAAATGTTAGTGGTACCATATTATCCCCATACTTGTTACATAAAATTTGAAAGCTGCTTTATTGCCTCCAGTATTCAAAACCACATAGACATCAGTGGTTATGCTTTACACAATTTAAAATGGCCTACAAAACACCTTTGGCATTGTATGCTAGACTGGCTAGTTCGTCTGCTATGATGGTTCCTAAGTTGTAAGCAAAGAGAAACATTAATGAAATCCAACTGTACAACACAACTCAACCTCTTAGCACAAGTATAGTGATAATATTAGCAATGTGTTGATTTACTTGGTCTTCAGTAGTGGATACTATTTCAGTAATAAATCACTCCAGCTCTCTAGCTTTCTCTGGAAGAGCTGCATAATGTTCCATCCAGCAGGGAGATTTTGTCCGTATCTGATAGGCGGGGATAAGCCCCAATCTGGAATAGAGAAGCAGAAGACATAGAAAGCAGTTAAATCCATTTTTCATCTGGCGTTGGGGTTGGGGTACTCTTGCTAGTCTAGTCTTTCTGTGCTGACTCCTTTGGGACAGGGCACTCAGAATGGTGCTTAATTGCTTCTTTTGGGGAAAAGAATAAATTTAAATCTCTTTTGTTTGAGTTGTTTATTGATTTTTTTTTTAATTCATTTATTTGACAGAGAAAGAGGGAGAGGGAGAGAGAATGGGCGCACCAGGGCCTCCAGCCATTGCAAACCAACTCCAGATGCATGCGCCTCTCCTATGCATCTGGCTAACATGGGACCTGGGGAATCAGACCTGGGTCCTTTGGTTTTGCAGGCAAATGCCTTAATTGCTGAGCCATCTCTCCAGATGCATGCGCCCCATTGTGCATCTGGCTTATATGGGTTCTGGAGACTCGAACCAGGATCCTTTGGCTTTGCAGACAAACGCCTTAACCACTAAGCCATCTCTCTAGCCCAAGTTTTTTTTTTAATAGTTTTATAGTTCTTAAATGTCTCTTTATTTTTTTTATACATTTGAGAGAAAGAGATTGGGTGCACCAGGGCCTTTAGCTGCTAAAAACTTAACTCCAGACACATGCGTCACCTTGTGCATCTGGCTTACATGGATCTTGGGGAATCGAACCTGGGTCCTTTAGCTTTGCAGGCAAGCCCCTTAACCACTAAGCCATCTCTCCAGCCCTTGTTTATTTGTTTATTTGTGAGGGGGGGACAAAGAGAAAAGGAGAACGGGTGCGCCAAGGCCTACAGCCACTGCAAACGAACTCCAGACACATGTGCCACCTTGTGCATCTGGTTTACATGGGTCCTGGGGAATCAAACCGAGGCCCTTTGGCTTTGCAGGCAAGCACCTTAACTGCTAAGCCACCTCTCCAGCCTAGCTCTTGTTTTGTTTTTGATGTAGTCTTACTCTAACCCAGGCTGGCCTCAAACTCAGCCATCTTCCTGCCTCTAATCACCATGTCCATCCTTAAATTTAAATCTCTCTCCAGGCATGGTAGCACACGACTTTAATCCCAGCACTCGGGAGGCAGAGGTAGGAGGATCACTGTGAGTTCAAGGCCACCCTGAGACTAACTACGTAGTGAATTCTAGGTCAGCCTGAGCTAAAGTGAGACCCTACCTCGAAAAACCGAAAAAATAAATTTAAACCTCTTTATGACACTAATTACAGAGGAGTGACACCTCCTTATTAGAGAAGTCATCCACCTGAGACTGCTGTGACCTGTTATTTGGAGTAGTTGGTCAGGACCAACAGTTTCCCAAGTATAGAATACATTCAAAAACTTCATGGTAGCCCCTTTCAGTAGTGCTGACTTATTCTTGAGTCAAAGCATAGGACTGGCTGTTGATGGGATTAACTCCAAATTTTGGGTAGGGTCATTGGTGCTTGTTAAAATTACTGAGGAGTTGACTCAAAGAGTTAATCAAGTTATTAGTTGCAGCAAGAGCTCAGATGACTACCTACTACATAATGACAAACATCAAGAGTGCATTAGAGGGACTGGAAAGATGGCTTAGTGGTTAAGGCATTTGCCTGTGAAGCCTAAGAACCCAGCTTTGACTCCCCAGAACCCACGTAAGCCAGATTCACAAGGTCATGTATGCAGGTGACACATGTCTGGAGACGTGCCGGTTCTCTCCCTGCCCTCCCCCGCCCCCAATAAAAATGATTCCTGGGGAAGAGTAGCATTGCCTCTGATTCAGATGCTTCAGAATGAAAACTCTCAAGACATAGGTATGAAGATGTCTTGGTGCTATGGATTCATAGAACATCCATATTTCTCAAAAGCTAAGTTTGAATATACTATTATAAAGCAGTGTTGCTAGATGTGGTAGCACACACCTTTAATCCCAGCACTCAGGAGGCAGAGATAGGATTGTCATGAGTTTGAGGTCAGCATGGGCAAAGTGACACCCTAGCTTGATTTAAAAAAAAAATACCATTCCATTACTAGTACTTTATAAGACCTACATGGCATCTAGGAATTCTCTGTGTTTGGTCAGAAACTGAGGCATAGTGACTTGCCTAAAGGCATGTGGCTAAGAAATATTGATTGTAGGAGCGAACCCCAGACTAGTTCCAGAGCTTGTCTTTTTGAATTGCTTCTAGCACAATATTGAGAAACCAGAAGTCTTTGTTTTTGAAGATTGTTTTATGCTGGTTGCTCTTTGACCTTCACTCCCCGCTTCCCAACTTTCTGGAAAGCTACTGCTTTTATTTAGGAAATTTTCTTGAACAAGAAGCCATTAAGGATTTGGGTTTCTTTGCTGGTCTGTAGTAACAATGCAAGTAATAGGGAGCAAGATGTTTTTGAGGTGCATACTGCTCTACCTCCAGAGCACACAGAGTTAATAATATGCCTTCTTCTTGGTGCCTAACCTAGACAGTAGTGAAAAGAAGGAAGGCTATATTTCAGTAAGCCAGGAACCAGTCCATGTCCTCTCAGTGTTACCTGCTACTCCTTTTTCTGGATGTTTGATAAAAAATGAAAGTTAAAAATGTCTAGCTTTATAAAATGTGAAATATAAGCACATCAGGGTTTTTTTGTTGTTTTGTTTTGGTTTTCCGAGAATCTCACTCTACCGGAGGCTGACCTGGAATTCACTATGTAGTCTCAAGGTGGCCTCAAACTCACGGCAGTCCTCCTACTTCTGCCTCCTGAGTGCTGGAATTAAAGGCATGCACCACCACAGCCACATCTTTTTTTTTTTTTTTGGTTTTTTGAGGTAGGGTGTTACTCTGGTCCAGGCTGACCTGGAATTAACTATGTATTCTCAGGGTGGCCTCGAACTCTCGGTGATCCTCCTACCTCTGCCTTCCGAGTGCTGGGATTAAAGGCATGCGCCACCATGCCCGGCCACATCATTTTTTTATTGGGAATATTTTTTGACATTCCTTGGGAAAGTAGGAGGCATAATCCACCTGTTAAGATTCAAAGTATTGGGAAAATGGAGTCTATTCTTACATTGTGTTCTAAATGAAGATGTCTTCTCTTTGTTCTCTACAGCAGAGAACAGGAGCTTCTTCAGACTGGATTTAAGTTCTAACATTTGGACAAATTAAGCTCCGGAGCCCTTGAGTTTAAATGTAGCTGTAATAATGACATCTGTAAAAGATGAGACAATAGCTGAGGAGGGGTAATGAAACCTTCACAGGTTGATCAAAAGGCTTAAAGATGGCCTGACAAGATGGCTTAGCAGTTAAGGTGTTTGTCTGCTATTGAAGTCAACTTATCATTGTTGGCAGAAAACACCCAACCAAGAGCACCTTTGAGGAGGAAAGGGTTCATTTTGGCTTACAGACTTGAGCAGAAGCTCCATGATGGCAGGGGGAAACGATGACATGAGTAGAGGGTGGACATCATCTCCTGGACAACATCAAGTGCACAACAGCAGCAGGAACAGTGGCAGGGGAAATTGGCTATAATACCCATAAGCTTGCCCCCAACAATATATAACCTCCAGGAGGATCCAGGTTCCAAATTAACACCAGCTGGTTACCTAGCATTCCAAACACATACGTTTATGGGGGGACACCTTAATCAAACCACCACACCTGTGAAGCCGAAGGACCTAGGTTCAATTCCCCAGAATCCATGTAAGGCAGGTGCATATGGTGGGTGGCACATACTTCTGGAGTTCATTTGTAGTGGCTGCAGGCCCTGGCTCACCCTTTTCACTCTTCTCTCCCACCTTCCAACCCCCAAGTTAAATAAAGGCTTAAAGGTGAGAAGTAGCTCTGTGTTGCTCTTCTGAGATTTCTGTTTGGCCACTCAAGCTCAGATCAGATCTATTTTCAGTGTATAGCACAGAATCATGCACCTTTGTCAGAGTTGTGGTTAAATGCTAGCCTGAGCCTGCTCAGCTTTGATTCAGGGAGATAATGCATATTTGAGAGACTTTTTAAAACTTTATTAACAGTTTCCATAAGTATAGACAATGAACTATGATTATTCCCACTTACCATCCCCATTTTCCCCTTCCTAAATTGAAACCTTGTTCTTTCCAGTTAGTCTTGGAGGTTTTTTCCCCCTAAAGGTATGCGCCACCACGTCCAGTGTTTGTTTTGTTTTGCTTTGTTTTGTTTTTCCAGGTAGGGCCTCACTCTGGCCCAGTCTGACCTGGAATTCACTATATAGTCTACGGGTAGCCTCAAACTCACAGCAATCCTCCTACCTTTACCTCCCAAGTGTTGAGATTAAAGGCTTGCACCACCACATCCAGCTTTTGAGAGACTTTTTAATTTATATGTATATGCCCACTCTCCTTATCCAGAGAGTAGGAGCTTCTCTCTGGAGTCTATGAGTATTCTGGCCATGGGATTCTGACTTGGTTCCTAGTACCAGGTATGAGTTCTCTCTACTGAGAAGGATTCGTGTCCATTTCAAAGAGCAGTTAACCTGAAAAGGTACACATTAGAATATTACATGAGATGGACATAAAGGAAAAAGTAGGTGATAATTAGGCTTTGTTAAGCAGGTGTCTGCTATGGTGGTCTTTCCTCCCACAGAACCTCAGAAGTTTTTTTTTTTTTTTTTAAGACATTGTGAAAAATAACAAGTTGTTCAAATCCACTAGTAGATGAGTGGAGAAGTCTTGTACATGGGCATAATTTTCTGTCCTGAGTATACTTTTGTATTAGCCAACATTCACCTCAACACTTACTAGGCATGTGACCTTGGTCATGTTACTAAGTGACTTAAGCCTCGGTTTTTTTTTTTTTTTTTTTTTGGGGTGGGTGTGTGTGTGTGTGTGTGTGTGTGTGTGTGTGTGTGTGTGTGTGTAGAGGTCTTAAGAAGCAGTTATAACCCATTTATTAGGTGTAGGGCTAGTCTTGGAGGTCTTGGAGGTTTAGGTGTGTGTTAGTAGATGTTATCAGCTGCTGATTTTGGCAGGCTCACCTGCAGCCTGCCTCTGACTTGATGAGCACAGCAGGTGACTCACCAGGTATCAGGCATGGTGGTAGTGTGCTGGTATATCTGCTGTGTAGCTATAGTAGAAATTATAAATTAGTCAACACAGGACTAAAGATAGATTATTTTCAGGATTTACTTGTAGGGAAAGCTTATAGAAGAGTTTTAAGCACTCACTTGGCTTTTGGGGGGCAGGGCTGGAGGTGTAGGGTCTCACTCTAGCCCAGGCTGACGTGGAATTCGCTAGTCTCAGGGTGGCCTTGAACTTAAAGCAATTTGCCTCTGCCTCCTGAGTGCTGTAATTAAAGTGTGCGTCACCAAACCCAGCTGTAGCTCCTGATTTATATATATAGTTCATTTGTTTGTGAGGAGAAGGGTAGAGAGAGAGAATATGGATGCTCCAAGGCCTCCTGTCACTGCACACAAACTTCAGGTGCATGCAGGTACTAGGGAATCAAACCTGGGTTGTGCCAGGCTTTGCAACGAAGCATCTTTAATGACTTTAACTGCTGTGGAACTCTAGTTCCAGGCTGACCTCACAGCAGTCCCTCCCTCTCCCTCCTGAGTACTGGCATTAAAGGCATGTGTAACTACGCCCAGCCCTCTTGTTTTATTTTTAATGACTGAAACATAATGGTTATTCCTGGAAAGGTCTAGGATTTTTTTTTCACCAAGATGGAGTGGTTTAGAGAGTTTGACAGAAATAGGAGTTCTTGTCTTTCCAAGATTGGAGAGTCCTTTGGCAGAGGAATGGATAAAAGGGCCCCATGTGGGCAAGGTTGACTCTTAGGCTTTACAGACTGTGAAGGCTCAGCATACACTGCTATAATGTCTTCTTGGGGAAAGTACAGGTTTTTATTGGCTTTTAAAAAATTGTCTTGTAAGTCTTTCAGATGGCTTTTCTCAAAGTACCTTGTGATGAGAATTAAAAATATAGCACAATAACCCTGGTAGAGTTTTTTTCAAATCCACACTAAATGGATGAGCATCTCCCTCCAAAGCACCAAATAAAATAGTTATTTATTTGGTTTTTCAAGGTAGAGTCTTATTCTAGCCCAGGCTGATCTGGAATTCACTGTGTAGTCTCAGGCTGGCCTTGAACTCACAGTGATCCTCCTGAGTGCTGGGATTAAAGGCATGTGCCACCATGCCAGCTCCAAATAAAATATTTAATTTGGATTTTCATAGTAGTGACCTGGATCAGTATTTGGATCCATTTCTTGGTCTCTTTTTCTGTGTCATTGAGAGTTGAATAACCACACTAGAATCCTACTTTCTGTAGCCCCTAGGGTCTCACTCTAGCTTGGGCTGACCTGGAATTCACTATTTGTAGTCTCAGAGTGGCAATCCTCCTACCTCTGCCTCCCGAGCTGTAGCACCTCTTGCTCATATCAGGGCAGTAGATATTAGCACTTCTGTGTGTAAGCAATTGTACTTAGCGCTTCAGAGATAGGCATGTGGATGTGTTGCATCTCAATATGGCCAAGAGAGTACCAGAGGTCAGTTCATGGAAGTGATCTAATGAGGAAATAAGTGGGGATGGTGATTCCCCAGCTGTGTTTGTGCTCAAACATGATTGCTCAGAATAGCAGCTTAATGAGGCAGGACAGGGTGGGAGGCAGTTGAAGTTTGGAGGATTGGGGGCTTGGGTTTGTCATAGGTAGTGGGTTTGCCAGCACAGGGCACACAGTGTCAGGTGCAGAGGTTTGGAGTCAAATGGGACATCAGCACAGGGACGCCTATGGATGCTGGTGGATAGGATTTGGCTTTTCTCTTCAAATAAATGCCACATTGATGCTTAGGGAATGGTTCGATCTAAGTACTATTCTTAGTAAAGCAAGTGAGCCTAGGCTTGGCAATACCAATCAGTATCTTGGATGTCACAAAAGAATGAGCTGTATACTTGCTGGTAAGCAGGAAGCACATTGTATCTCAGAATGCCTTACTACCTTCTATAGCAGATAACTGGAATGCAAAGAACAGTTGTGGGTGAGGTTTTAATCATTTTTGGTTGTGTCACAAAGTGCACTTTGAGGCAGTTGTCCAAGTAGCTTTATGTTTAATAAGCATAAAAAAACTAAAGAGCCGGGCGTGGTGGCGCATGCCTTTAATCCCAGCACTTGGGAGGCAGGGGTAGGAGGATCATCGAGAGTTCGAGGCCAGCCTGGACTAGAGTGAAACCCTACCTCGGGAAAAAAAAAAAAAAAAAAAAAAAAACAGAGACATTAATATTAGCATTAGACAAATTTTAAGGAGGTTTGGACGAGCCATTGGCCAATAAGCAACAGTGTTCACTATAAGGGTTGAGAGCCTTCTTGCTCTTTTGAGTTCAGCTCATAGATGCATACTGTTCCTCACTCAACTGGACACATTCACACATGCCTTAAAGTAGGCCTCAGACTAGAGCTACAAGGAATTGTGACCCAAGGTCAATGACTTGACTATTTTCTTAAAAAAAGATCATGTTTGTGTGTTTCTCAAGCCCCTTCCCCTTTATTTTATTTTTCATTTACTAGTACTGTATTTCTAATGTAGAATCTATAATGAACAAGAATGTTTTGATAGAAAATTGTGGCTAATTATTTTTTTCTTCCTGATTTCCTTAGAAATCCTAAGTAATGCACTGAAGAGAGGAGAGATCATTGCAAAACAGGGAGGAGGTAGGAAAACACTTAGCTTGTTTTGAATTTTGGGAACAAGCTGTTTTCATGAGGAACCCCACCAAACTGTGCAAACCTGGTCCCTGACACAGACTACCCAGGGTGGGAGTAAGTTCACTATGTGGGATATGTCAGGTGACTACCTCTTTATTTTTGTAGTAATCACCTGTGAAATGAGATATAAATGGGTTGTTGTGAAGAGTAAAGGAGCAAGTGCATATAAGAATATTGATACAAGTATTATGTTAATTAACCATTGTCATTGTTACAGTACTGATGTACTTGAGACTTTATTTAAAAAAGAGAGAGAGATTATAAAACTGAAAAATGGGGCTGGAGAGATGGCTTAGCAGTTAATGCGTTTGCCTGCGAAGCCAAGGGACCTAGGTGTGATTCCCCAAGACCCACGTAAGCCAGATGCACAAGGCACACATGTGTCTGGAGTTCGTTTGCAGTGGCTAGAGGCCCTGGCGTACCCATTCTCTCTCTTTTCTCTCTTTCTCTCTCTGCTTGAAAATAAATAAAAATATATTTTTTTAAATAAAAAAATTGAAAAGTGCACCACCTAATATATAAGTGCTTCCTAAAATGTACACATGTAGATTTAAGAAATGATGAAGAAAGTAATTATTATCTGCAGGTCCACTGCTCAGTTTAATGCTGTAAATATTTTGGTATATGTCCTTCCATGATAGAGTGGGGATTTTTTGTTTGTTTGTTTTTTTTTTTGAAGTAGTAGGGTCTCACTCTGGCCCAGGCTGACCTGGAATTGTCTCAGGGTGGCCTAGAGCTCATGATCCTCCTACCTCTGCCTCCAGAGTGCTGGGATTAAAGGCGTGCACCTCGCTTTTTGGGGGGGGGTGGCGGAGACACGGGCCATTACAGTTTTTTACAATTAGAAATACATGTACTTTTTCTCCAGACTGTTGCAAGAGTCTGGACGTTGCCTTCGCATCCCCACTTGCTAGGCATTTGTGTGGGGGATGTTGCAGAGTTCCTTCTTTGGTCTGCTACTATTGGCATTGGATTGGCAAGCATCTTTTTTTGTTTGTTTGTTTTGTTTTTGGGAGGTAGGGTCTTACTCTAGCTCAGGCTGACTTGGAAATCACTCTGTAGTCTCAGGGTAGCCTCAAACTCATGGTGATACTCCTACCTCTGCCTCCTGAGTGGGCAAGTACTTCTTCTAATGTGAAGAAGTTATTCCCTGAGCCATTTCTTCTCTAAAAGCCTAAAGTTGTGTTTGTTTTTGATGCTCAATATTCCACTTGTCAGCCAAGGAAGTGGGCACAAAGAAGTCGCGTGAACTGTGTCCCTTCATGGCTTTGGTCAGTTACAAAAGTTGCTAAATGTCCTCCTTGGATTTGCCTGTTGGGCCAGTAATTGGCTAGCTATGGGTAGGACAGAGGAGGGCAGTATGAAACTTGAACCTTGTGCCTGGGTTGGTATTGGTGCTGGAACCAGCCCCTCATTATCCAGAGGTACAAGCACCGCTGAGAAGGATCATTGTGTTCTGCTGACTGACCTTTGACCTCTTCAGTTTTGACTCCGTAGTGCTGTTAACATTTTTTTTCCCCAAAGCCAGTGAGGTTACATACAAGCTAGTTGGCAATTTCCCTGATTGAGGGAAAAGTCCCAGGAAATGACCAGCTTGTCTGCTTTTTATACAGGGGAATCTTTGGGGTTTTTTCAAGGTAGGGTCTCACTCTTGCCCAGGCTAGCCTCAAGCTCATGGCAATCCTCTTACCTCTGCCTCCCAAGTGCTTGGATTAAAGGTGTGTGCCAGCCCATAGGGGAATCTTAATGGCTATTTTTGTTTCTGCTTCTGTCATCACTTCTGTGTTCTGAAAGTGCTATGGAAAAGCAGCCAGACTGGCCATCAGCAGGACGTCTTAAGTTGGAAGGACAAGTTGGGATGGATAAAGGTTTTGGGGCAACTGAATTATCACCACTAACTCCTACTGGTTATACTAACTATTGAGTGTAGGGTGTCCATGTTTTCTTGGGAACATTTCTCAATGTCTTGTGATGGGGAATCTGCAGAAATTTCAGAAATCAATTTGTCATAGATACCAACACCTCAGAAGCAACATGGAAGGTTTTGTTCCTTTTAAAATTTATTAGGGAACTTTTTTCTGAGTGGGAAGTATGTTCATAGGAATCCCATCTATTCATTACCTAGCTTTAGTAGTTGTGAACCTGTGAGAAATGCCTTAATGGTAAATTACTGTGGGGACAAATTCCTGATCCGTGATTGAACTTACAAACTGAAGTTTTAAGGCATGGCCTGACATGACTTGAGTCTGTGTCCATATTTCAGGTGGAGCTGGAGGCAGCGTTCCTGGGATTGAGAGGATGGGCCCTGGCATTGACCGCATTGGCAGTGCCGGCATGGAGCGCATGGGCGCAGGCCTAGGCCACGGCATGGATAGAGTGGGCTCCGAGATTGAGCGCATGGGCCTGGTCATGGACCGCATGGGCTCAGTTGAGCGCATGGGCTCAGGCATCGAGCGCATGGGCCCACTGGGCCTTGACCATATGGCCTCCAGCATTGAGCGCATGGGCCAGACCATGGAACGCATTGGGTCTGGCGTTGATCGCATGGGTGCCGGCATGGGCTTTGGCCTGGAACGCATGGCAACGCCCATTGACCGTGTGGGCCAAACTATTGAGCGCATGGGCTCTGGTGTGGAGCGCATGGGCCCTGCCATTGAGCGCATGGGCCTAAGCATGGATCGTATGGTGCCCGCAGGCATGGGGGCCAGTCTGGAGCGAATGGGCCCTGTGATGGATCGCATGGCCACTGGCCTGGAGCGCATGGGCGCCAACAACCTCGAGCGCATGGGCCTGGAGCGCATGGGCGCCAACAGTCTGGAGCGCATGGGCCTGGAGCGAATGGGCGCCAACAGTCTGGAGCGCATGGGTCCTGCCATGGGCCCAGCCCTAGGCGCAGGCATTGAGCGCATGGGCCTGGCCATGGGTGGAGCTGGTGGTACTAGCTTCGACCGAGCCATTGAAATGGAACGTGGCAACTTTGGAGGAAGCTTTGCAGGTTCCTTTGGTGGAGCTGGAGGCCATGCTCCTGGGGTAGCCAGGAAGGCCTGCCAGATATTTGTGAGAAATGTAAGTGGCTCTTCAGAAATTCCTCAGTGTTTTGCAGGTGGAGGGAGGGAAGGAGATCAGTAAGACTGAGTGATGGTAGATGGGGGTCCTTTGAAGAGTAACAATGGGAGCAGAACTTGACTTTGTCCCTGGAATAAGGAAGGAATGTGAGGGCTTTATAGCAAGAACAGTCCTGGTGACTGCCTGCAAATGGGGCAAACTGAGCTCAAGGACACTGGTTTCTGATCCCTGGGCTTGATAAACACTAAGTCTTTGCACTATGATTCAGGGAAAGGTGGCTACATTTGTGAATTTCCTGTAACTTGGCCATATATTTAGACGCTGCTGAGTGGTTTGGGGGGTTACCCATTGTGCTCCATTATACCATCCCCACAGGCCAGAGAGAGAGAGCCATAGGAGTGAGCTTGTGCCACTTCGTAATAATTCCTAATATATGTATTTGCTTCCTGCTGATTGTCTTAGTCTACCAGCTATCTGACTTCTCAGTGCTTAGAAAATTTTTATGTATGCAGTGGGGGGCCAACCCAAGAAATGCTGTCTTTGTCATAGACTATTTTGTGATAGTTGTTCTTAAAAGACTTGGTTGAATCACATATTGGTCTGTCTTTTTCCCCCTCAGCTCCCTTTTGATTTCACATGGAAGATGCTAAAGGACAAATTCAATGAATGTGGTAAGTGTCAGGATCTCTAGGTGCTTATTGGTGGTACTGTTGAGTCAGTGAAAATTCGGCTTAATAGCTACTGTCCATCTGCCCTAGAGCACTGATGGGCTTTGCCATTGTTCTGCCTCTGCAGATATTCAAGCAGAATATCCTAGTATGTATCACACTTGTGTGTGTCTTCCCTCCCTCCCGTCTTCAGCCCAGGCTGACCTGGAAGTCACTATGTCGTCTCAGGGTGGCCTTGAACTCTTGGTAATCCTACTTTTGCCTCCTGGGTGCTAGGATTAAAGGCATGTGCCACCATGCTCAGCTTAGTGTGGTTATTTGATAAAACTCTTTACATTTTTTTTCTTCTGGAGTTTTTTTGAGGCAGTCTTACTGTATAACACACAGGCCGGTCTCAAATTCATGTTCTTTCTGCCTTAGCCTCCTATGTGCTAGAATTATAGGCATATGCTACCACTCCAAACTTCCTTTTTAAAGTTTTAAAAGATTTTTGAAAAGTTTTTTTTTTCCTCTTTTACGTATGAGCCAGCAAAGCTACCTTCCCAAGATCACATGGCTTCTAAGGGGTAAAAATAAGTACATCCAAGACAAGGTTGCTTTTGCCCAGCAAGTGCCACAGTGAAATTTTTGTAGCTCTGTGGAATGAACACATAAAACAACCCTTCTAGGAACACTGCCCTTTGTGACTGAAATGAAGTTAAGGCTTCTTCCCTTGTCCTCTAATGACTGTTGGATCAGGGCCTCCTCTGATTTTTCATTTCTTATTCAGGAGTGGTTTCCATTTCACCATTCTTGGTGCTTCTCCCTGGTTCTTTGGAGCACACTATTGAATCCCTGTCTTACCTTTCTTCCCTCCTATTGCAGTTTCTACACAGTAGCTAGATATTCCAAAAAGTCAGATTCAAATATGTTGCTTTGAGAAAATGCAAACTCAAGCCCCTTGTCTTGATTCCATCTCCTCCTGTCCTTGACCTTGAGCTATATAAGTGCTCACCAGAAATGTTCCTGGCAGAAGTCTTTTCCTCTTTCCTTCCCCTCACTTTCTTTATGGCTCTCTCTCTCTCTTCTTTTCCTTTGGAGACAGGATCTTACATACCCCAAGCTGGCTCCAAACTCACTGTGTAGCCAAGGATGACTTTTAACTCTTGATCCTCCTACCTCAGCCTCCTGAATACTGGGATTACAGGTGTGTGCCCTGTACTCACAGGAATCTTTATTCTGGTGAATTTTTACTTAAACTCTTTCAGAACTTGACAGAAGCCCAAGAGGTGTTATCCCTCCTGAGGCAGTTTGTGGCTCTGCCATTAGGGGCTCTATCTTTGCCCTTCACTGTAGAACCTTAGTCTCCATGACTCTTGCCCTGTAGGCCTGTTTTTACAGTGCTAAACACATACCTGGATGCCTAGTAGGTATTTGAATGTGTGTAAGCTGGTCACTAATTCTACCTGGCTTACACTGGGAGAGTATAAAAGCATTAGTTAAATTGGTGGTGGCATATCAAAAATAGTGTTTCTAAAATTGTCACCTCAAAATGGCTTCCTGGAGTACAAAGGCAAGCATTTAAAGCCACTGGGTAGGTCTTTCATAGCAGATCAGGTTTTTTTCTTGTTTGGAGAACAATGGCAATGTGGTGGGAGGGACTGTAGTTGCTAGCACAGTCTGCAATGTTCTGAGATTTGCACTTGATGCATAAAGGCCTCTCCTTTTTGACTTTGTCACCAAAATCCAGCAGGTGATCTGGCCTGATTGGAGCCCAGACTAAGGCTGAGCTCTGGGTTTGCCTGATGCATGTGGTCTCTTCCCTTCTTCTGCCAGGCCACGTGCTGTATGCAGACATCAAGATGGAGAACGGAAAGTCCAAGGGGTGCGGTGTGGTTAAGTTTGAGTCTCCAGAGGTGGCTGAGAGAGCCTGCCGGATGATGAATGGCATGAAGCTGAGTGGCCGAGAGATTGATGTTCGGATCGATAGAAATGCTTAAGCAGTTGCCTTTTTTAAACATCAATACCAGACCTCTGAATTTGTATTTTTTCTTGTTAACCATTTTAATTTGTTGGCTGGATGTATAAAGATGTTTAAA
The DNA here is from genome assembly GCA_036365145.1 of Orientallactaga sibirica. NCBI lineage: Eukaryota > Metazoa > Chordata > Mammalia > Rodentia > Dipodidae > Orientallactaga > Orientallactaga sibirica. The sequence goes on from JAEOAD010000015.1 coordinate 2,618,099, forward strand.
AAATTCAGTTGCTTTTTGGGGTAATTTGAATTACTTTTTTAATGACTGGGGTTTCATTTGACTGTTTGCATTGAGATTGCAATGTGCACAATTTTTTTTGTAGTTGTGGCATCTTGTTGACCATCGAATATGACTTTGATAATAAAGACCAGTTCCTGAAAATGGTTTGTTTTGCATGTGTATGGGGGCATGGTAGCCATCTCTGGTTTGGGTAGCTAGAGCTATTTGGTCTTCCTTTCCCCAGAACACAAACTACCAGTTGTTATCTTACCCCATTGTTAATTGTCTTTGGGCCCCAACGGTAAGAGATGAGGGACCTGGCTCCCTCATCTCGAAAGGGTCATTTCCCAAAAGTGAAAGTAATTTTGAAAGTCCTACTCCCTGCCTTTTACAGCTCTTTTCCACTGTTGGGCTCACTTCAGTTTGGCTTTTCTTTACTTAAACAGATCAAGTAGTATGCCAAAGTTTGGGATACACTTGAACCCTGTCCTGTCAGGCAGGATCACCCACCAGTGAATGCCATAATAGACTAATGTGGTAAGACGTGTTTGTAGCCCACAGGGAAGAGGCTGAGTGCTGCAGCCTACTGAGCATCACAGTGTGTGGGTGCAGAGTGCAGGATACATCCTGCTCCCCAAGCTCCCTTTGCACCTGGCAGACAGCTGGTGCTTAGTAGGTACCTCTCCTCACTATGTGTGTATCAGGAGTAAAAGAAAAGACAAGCAAGGATATTTTAAAGAAGCTTTATATGGGCACACATGCACCTAGGTAGCTCTGTGCCAAGCTGGGGTCCAAGGTTCCTGGGTTAAGTGGCTAGGCTAATGGACTGTCCTGGGACCCATCTGTGGGCCTTATGGTCCCTGGGGAAATGGTTGGCTATCCAAAGAGTCTGCAAGGAAGAATGAAATTCCAAATGATCTCATTCCCCAGAGGTGTAACAGCAAACAGCCCCGTAGGAGTCACTGTGTCCCTTCCCAACATGCCAGAGAGTATACATACCGTAGAAGCCAACATCATCATACACTTCCGTTTCCCTGGCAGAGAGCACAGTCAGCAAGGGGTATCTTTGTGGTTCCCTCCCTCCCACACCATCAGGCAGGACCAACACTCACAGAGGCAGCAGTGCAGTTCTGGGTACATAGCCATCTGCAGAGGGAAAAGTGGACATAGTGGGTTCTCAGACCCAGCTGTTGTACTCTGTTCCCTTGGACAAGGGCCAACTCACTCACACTTTCCCTTGGGGTCCCGGCACAGCATCTCTTCCTTGCTGGTGAACTCGATCACCTCCAAAATCTCGCCACGCCTTATCCCCAGGTACTTGCCGCCCGCTCGCCGTGTCTTGGCATTAGGGTCAATCATCATCCTTGTGTGAATCACGATCTCCCCTTCAAACTGAGTTACATAATATGAAGGCTTTAACTTCTGCTGTTATCCCAGCTACCCTTTTCAGGGTGGGATTTTTGAGTCCATGGTCCCAGTTATTCCAAGACTAATGCATGGCTCACCTTGAACTTCTTCCGAAACTCCCTCTCAGCCTTCTCTGCTTTCCTGATCTGTTTCAGCAACTTTGGATCTGTGGGTGGCAACTGCTGTGGCTGAGTGGCCTTCTTCCTGGTATAACCAGGCATTGGGGTATACCATGAGTAAGAAGTACTCAACTTCTGGAGCTCAGTCCTGCCCTAGCCCAACCCCTTTGCCCCACCGTACTTGAGCTCTGGTTCCTGTGGCGGCCTCCTGGTGGCTTGATAGGTAGAATGCACTTGATCTGAGAGTGTTGAACATTGAGTCAGAACAAGGACCATCTCTCTGTACCCTAGTGACAGTACGGAGTGAGCCTGCTCTGTGTCTGTTCTCAGGACTTCCTGATTCTTGACCACTTTTTTTCCTTGAGCCTTTGTTTTGGGCGCATAGATTCTGTTGGGTTGATCTTGATTCCTTAACTCCTTGAGGAAAATAAAGGCTTAGGAGTTGGTCAAACTGTCCAGGGTCACCCAGCCAGTAAATGGAAAAGGCAGAATCGATTTGTAAGGAAGCACCTTTAATCACTGAACCATCTCTTCAGCCTGGCAGGATGTATTGTTAGGTTGGGAGTTGTAATGAGATTTGGATCCAAAGATGAAGCCAAAGGCAAGCATTCCCTTTTGAGGTATCCTCTGAATAAAAGCTACCACAGTGGGAGTCCTTGACCTGGACCTTATGCTGTTGAGACTGCTGGACAAGCCAGCTTTCTCAGAGTGAAGGCTGACCTGGGCCACTTGCCAGTGGGCCAGGCTCCAGTCCTGCCGTCCAAGTGCTTTTGTGACAGCAAGGGCCTCTGGAGCCTGAGGTAACTGTCAGTGAACTGAAATGTCACTTTGGGCATTTCATGCACTTTGGGAATGTTGTCCTTCCTGTAAAGAAGGCCACTGAGGATATCCATATCTGCATCATACCTACCCAGTGCTGAACTTAGCCTCCTTTCAGATGATGATGGCTGCCATCAAGGTAATCAGAATATAGTCCCTCCACCGCACCTACTAACAAGGGCTGCCTCAGACTTGAGTAGTCCCCAGCTAGGAGCAAACAATTACGCCCCTGGGTTATACAGACCTGGGTCACCATGCAGCTTGGTCTGAGCAGGGCACTCACAGCCTTCCTTTCCCATGGTCCTGCTCATATCATTTCAGCTGGACCCTGCCCCTTGCCCCTCCATATGAATCCTTCATTGCATAGACCTCTGGTGAAGTGCAACTGTTCCAAGGGAGGCCAAGAGTAAGGAGGAGTCTAGTTCTCAGCCACATTGATAACTTTGAAAAGGGAAACTACCTTTTCAGAGGATCTGCCGCCACATGGTCCAGAGAAGGAAGAAACTTGGGGAAGTGTGGTATTTGATCATAATCTTGAACAGTGTACAAGGACAGAAGCAGTGTGTGAGGGAAGGGCTTGGGAAGAGGAAGCCCTTCCTAAACTGAAGGAGTTTGATAGAGCTGCTAGAAACAGTAACCAGGGGTCTAGCCAGACTCCCCCACCGACCCCCTGCGCCTCCTTAAAGCTGGCAGACAGAAGCCACAGAGATGATTCCCACCCCCCATTAGGAAATCCTGCCAAAGGGAAGGGGGTGTTGCTATCAGCTCCCTGAATTAGCCCAGGAGAAGCAAAAGTAGTCCAGGAAGAAAAATCAGACCCCTAGCTGCGAGGGGGAGAGCTGGCCCATCCCAAGGCCTGATTTACTTCCAGAAGCTTAGATAGAGCAGGGAGCAGGCTGGGCAAAGAGGGTTTGGCTCTGGATTGGCTGTGAGTTGGGTCAAGTCTCAGAGACATGAGGATGATACAGCCTTGGTGGGGGCTGGAGGTGGGCTACAGAATCAGTGAAGCTCTGTCATGGAAGCCCTCGTTGCCATGTAGGCATCAACTGTGGGACAGGCCTGGAGGCCCAGACCTTTCTCTGCTTCTTGTCCTGGAACTGACTTGGAAGAGAGGGAGAAGGGAGGAAAGAAAAGGGCTTTTGTATCCCTCTAGCAAAGTGACATCCCTTCACACCACTGCCTCACCTGCTTCCATATCCCTCCCATACCTTTCTCATGATTCCAGGTCCACTTCCTGCCTGGTTACCCTCTTGATGCCAGAACACAGCTCTAACACAGAATCTGGTGTCTTGCGCGCGCGCGCACACACACACACACACACACACAAATCTATAAACTGGGAATACACCATCCCATGAGTTGCCAAATCCTGTTTGTTGCCTTGATCTCTGCATTCTTCCATTGCTGTCTGGGCCTCCTGTCACCTCTGGTCCACATTCCTGCCTGTAGTAACCCTCTCACTGGTTAGTGGCCTCTGGGCTTGCCCTTCCTCATGACTTGGCCTACCAGCAGCTAGTGTGACCCAGGTCATTATATGACCTTAAACCAGGAACATAAGAGAGAATGCCTTTGCAACTAATGCATTACAGGTACCCAGACCAGCCACTAACAAACCTCTGCCCCTGGGGTTGCCACTGGAGTCTTCTGTGGGCTCCACAGCATCATATAGCTCATACATCTCCTCCAGGTTCCTGCAGGGAAATCTGCAGTGAGGTCCTCCTTCAGCCTCATACCCATACCTGCTTCTTTCCCCACACTTACTGTAAGATGTGTTTAGGCTGCTGTGTTTGGAAGTGGGTCCCAGCAGAAGAGCCAGTCCTCTGTAAAGCTGTTAGGGAGAGAGCACAGAGGGAAGTGGCCCTGCCCTTTCTCAGCCTACCCCCCTCCCTTTCTGCCCAACCTGCCCACCCTAACTCACCTGTGGCAGCTACTGCAGAGGGTCTATGAAAGTTCTGGATATTGATTGGGCTTGGGGGTAGTGGGGGTTTGGCTGGGGGGGTTCCCAGGCTACTGGATGAGGGCAGAGGCCTCCGTTTAGGTGGGTGTCGTACTTGGAAGTCATCTGACCTCTGGCGGGATGTCCTGGTGACTACAGACCCAGGGCTGAGTGGGAATTTGGGGCTGGATCCTGCCATGAGAGTGGGCAGGCAGCTCTCCGAAACTGTGCTAGGGAGAGATGCCTTTCTAGGGAGAACACTGAAGCACTCAGGCTGTGGGAGCTTCTTGGACTCAGGTTTGGGAAATTTCCTGGAGAGTGAGCTGAACTCAGGCTCAGAGGACGTTCTAGGGAGGCTACCCAGGTTGGGCTGTGGGGGCTTCTTGGGAAATGCCTTGAACTTGGGCTGCCTCTTGGGAAACACCCTGACTTCAGGCTCTGAGGGTGTCCTAGAAATGTCACTTGACTGGAGCTGGGGGAGCTTCTTGGGAAACTCACTAAAGTCCTGTTGTGAGGAGAGAGGTTGGGGGTCACCTGACTCTAGCTTCCAGAAGGGCATCTGAGGGACCTCACAGAACTCAGGCTGCTCTGGAGTCTTGTTAGGGTGACCACTGCCCTGAAGCTGTAGGGGCTTCCTAAGCTTTGAATTGAACTCAGGCTGCAGGGAGTCAGGGGGGTGCTCACTCCATTCATGCCTTGACTTTGACAAGGGTGTCAAAGGAACCTTGCTGGATTCAGGCTGTGGCTGGGACTTGCTAGTAAGGCCACCAGCTTGAGGCTTTGGGGGCTTCTTGGGAAAGCTACTGAGCTCAGACTGTGAGGGCCTCAAAGGGGCTTCACTGGACTCTGGCTGCTGGAACTTCTTGGGGAACATACTAGGTTTAAGTTCTGAGGAAGGCCTGGTAGGGTTGCTGAATTCAGGCTGCAGGGGCTTCTGGACAATTACGGTAGGCAACTGATGCAAGGCCTTCTGAGGGGCCTCACTGACATCAAGCTGTGGAGACTTCTTGGAAAGCTCACCAAACTTGGTTTGTGGGGGCATCCTGGTGAGATTGGCAATTTGGGACTGTAAGGGCTTCCTGGAGAGATCAGTGAACTCAGGCTGTGGGAGTTTCTTGAGATCCATGAACTCATGCTGTGTGGGCTTATTGGGCTGCTGATTTAACTCAAGCTGTGGAAACTTCTTCAGGAGTTTGTTGAACTCAGGCTTCGGAGGTTTTCTGGGGAGTTCACTGGACTCTGGCTGAGAGACCTGGAATTTGGCTTGGAGGATCTTGAAGTCTTGCTGACTCCCCTAGGGATCACAGATCATTTAGGCAGGGGCTCAAATCAAAAAAAGACAGGCATGGATAGACAGCTGGATCTGGTTCATCATGGATACATGAACCCATTACCATCCCCCTTCCTATTCTGTTGTTACCTCTTCTACCTCAGCCAGCTTCTCTCTTTGGCTAAGAACTATACCTTGTCCCCAGGCTCCTGGAAACCACATCCTCTTGACTTTCACCTATGTCATGTCCAATCTCATTCCCAACAGGGTCCAGCTCCGGATGTCTCTCCCCAACCCATGGCTCCTATAATTCTCATCTCAGTCAGACCTCCCAGTTGGCAATATTTTTCCAGCATCCTCAACCCCTGAGTTTTTCACCACTGACCCCACATCTCCCTCTTTACACTCTGGTCCTTTCTGTTCCAGTTTCAAAATATATCCGGAATCTAACCACTTCTCGCTGCCTTCACTACTGCCACCCCAATGAGAGGAAGTCTTTCCCCACTGCCCAGATTATAACAGGCCCTTCTCTGGTCTGCTACTCCTAAAGCCCAGTGCTCCCTCGTCTCCTAGCAACCTCTTTTTCCCATGTTTTCCCTGTGTGTAGTGTATACTTCGTACTCCCCCACTCTCCCTTTTCCTCCACCAGGTCTCTGATAATATCTCCATATTAGGGAGGCCTTCTGAGACAAGCCTTTTTTTAAAAAATTTTTTTTTAAGTTTTATTTATTTGAGAGCAACAGACAGACAGGGAGAGAAAGAGGCAGAGAGAGAGAAAGAGAGAGACAGAGAGAGAGAGAATGGGCGCACCAGGACCTCCGGCCACTGCAAACGAACTCCAGATGCATGCGCCACCTTGTGCATCTGGCTTACGTGGGTAGTGGGGAGTCGAGCCTCGAACCAGGGTCCTTAGGCTTCACAGGCCAGTGTTTAACCACTAAGCCATCTCTCCAGCCCCGAGACAAGCCTTTTTGTTTGTTTGTTTTTGTTTTTCAAGGTAGGGTCTCACTCTAGCTCAGGCTGACCTGGAATTCACTATGTAGTCTCAGGGTGGCCTTGAACTCATGGCGATCCTCCTACCTCTCTGCCTCTCGAGTGCTGGGATTAAAGGCGTGTGCCACCACACCCAGCTGAGACAAGCCTTTAAAAAATTTATTTATTTATTTATTTATTTATTTATTTATTTATTTATTTGATAGGGTGAAAGAAGCAGAGGGAGAGACCGATAGGGAATGGGTGCACCACCTTGTACATCTGCCTTACGAGGGTCCTGGGAAATGGAACCTAGATCCTTTGACGTTGCAAGCAAATGCCTTAACTGCTAAGTCATCTCCCCAGCCAGTGTTTTTTTTTTTTTTTTTGTTTGTTTTTGTTTTGTTTTTTTGAGGTAGGGTCTCACTGCCTGGAATTCACTATGTAGTGTCAGGGTAGCCTGAAACTCATGACAATACTCTTACCTCTGCCTCCCCAGTGCTTGGATTAAAGGTGTGTACCACCACACCCAGCTTGTTTTTTGAGACCCTATAGCCCAGGCTGGCTTGAAATTCCCAATCCCCCTGCCTCAGTCTCCTGAGTGCCAGGATCACAGGTATATACCTCCATACCTGGTTTGACTAGCTTGTTTTTTGTTTTTGTTTTTGTTTTTTTTGTCTTACCATGTGCATACACCCTTAGTTCCCTTTGCTCTTGTGAGGAAGAGACTTGGCTGTCCTCTTTGTGCCTGACACATAGTAGGTCCTCAGAAAATATTTGCAGAAATAAAACAGACTACAGGGCCACAATGACAGGCATATATGTACTCAGTGTTTGTGAGATATGAGCTCTCATAGTCCCTGACACCTGGGCTGAACTTAGATGGCTCACAGTCAACAGACCCCATGCAAACCAGCAGGCAGGCCCCCACATGGGCACATCCAAAATGTATAACATGCCCAGAATGTCCTGGGTGCCCTCAAAGTTGGTGTCTTTATCTGGAGTAAAGGAGACAGGGAGAGGGGAAAGACAGAACCATGAGACTCCATAGAGTCCATAGAGGAGCACTTCTGGGAAGGAGATAATACCTGCCTGGGGTTGGTTAGAAATGCCTCTATTGAAACCCTCTGAGGGAGTTGAAGCAAGGACTCCTGAATGACCAAGGGCTAGATAAGGCAGGGTTAACAGGTCATGGCTTGGGTGACTGGCTGGAGGGAGGGGGCAACAGGTGCATGACCCACTTATGTCACTCTACAGGAAGCTTCTGCTCTCATCCCTGCTGACCTGGGGTGAGGGAGTATATCAACATATTTAGGTCCAACCTGTCCCCCTTAGCAGTTACCAACTCAAATCTGAACCACAGGAGCCCGAGCTATGCCTTGGCTGTTGTATACCTTGGAGTCTTTGCGTGGGTGGTTCATTTCCCAGATGTTCCCAGCTCCCTTGGGCCACTCCATGCTTGGGGCATGCTCTCCCCATTCTCCAATCCCCACCTGTTGTGCCCCTTTCTTCCTGGCCACTATGGGTTTGGGGTACTCACCATGGCTTCAGGCGGGTGATGGACCACGGGTAAATGGGCTCTGAGGTGAGGCTGCTGCCTCCAGGAAATAACTGTGGTTTCTCCAGGGCCCAACATGAAAAGTGGGGGTGGTTGGGTTGGGGAGGGCTTAGGAGGAAGGAAGGAAGGGCGGAGATGGCCCTGTCCCCAGATCCTGCCATGCACTTCTGTCTCTCCTCTCCTCCTTCCATCCTTTGAGTTTCTGTCCTGCCTGCCACTGCTTCCCAGCTAAGTGCATGGGCATAAGAGCATCTCTAACACAGTTACTAGTTGTCACTAGATTTCTTAAAACTTTTTTTTGTTGTTGTTGTTGTTGTTTTTGTTTTTTCGAGATAGGGTTTCACTCTGGTCCAGACTGACCTGTAATTCACTCTGGATTCTCAGGGTGGCCTTGAACTCATGGTGATCCTCCTACCTCTGCCTCCCGAGTGCTGGGATTAAAGGCGTGCGCCACCATGCCCAGCTACTTAAAACTTTTTTTTTTTGGTTTTGAGAGGTAGGGTCTCACTCTGGCCCAGGCTGACCTGGAATTAACTATGTAGTCTCAGGGTGGCCTTGAAGTCACGGCGATCCTCCTACCTCTCTGCCTCCCGAGTGCTGGGATTAAAGGCGTGTGCCACCACGCCCGGCAAAACTTTTTTATTGACAATTTCATATGTGTACATAAAGTATTTTGTTCATAATTCCTTCTGTTACCTTCTTTTGTCCCCTTCTCTATCTCGCTTGTAACTGGACTCCCTGCTGTCCTCCTTACTCCTATCACTTTTGTGTTTGGGGGCAGGTTCTTGTGTCCTGTTTCCAAAGAGGCAGGCCAAAGCCAAATTCAGACTGAGCTAAAAAGCCACAGGAACTGGATATCTCAGTGAGGAGGTTATGGTTGGTCTGGGGAGATGGGGAGACACAGGATGTAGGGATTGGTGTGCTGAGGAGGCCACATTTCCCTGCCTGTGTTGCTTCACCTTCCTTGTTTCAACACTTCTGCTCTGACTAAGACTTCCCTGTTGGGTGACAGATGTCCCATTGTCAGCTGGGTGAAAATTTCATTCTCAGTAACTCTCCACCTTAACCCATCCATCCCTCTCCTAGCAGCCTGGGGAGTTCCTTTTTAGAGATCTCTACCCAGAAAGGTTCCTAGGTTTTGGGGCTTCACATGCTAAAATGAATTTGGGTTGTTGATTGGGTAGAAAGAGTATTAGAGAGATGACTCTGTGGGTAAGAGTACTTACTGTGTAATCATGAAGGCCTAATCAAGAGGGCCTAAAACTGCTAGAGTTTGATTCCCCAGCTGACATGGTCATACATGTCTGAAACTACAGTCCTGTGGGGCCGAGAGACTGGAGAATCACTGGGGCTCAGGAAAACAGCAAGCTCTGGGATCTGTGAGGGACTTGTCTCAAGGAAACACTGATAAGAGGGACATAGAGGAAGGACACTGGACACTCTTCTCTGGCCCTTGTGCTCACCACCTACACCACACATGGAAAAAAATAAAAAGATAGGAAAATGCGCCGGGCGTGGTGGCGCACGCCTTTAATCCCAGCACTCGGGAGGCAGAGGTAGGAGGATCGCTGAGAGTTCGAGGCCACCCTGAGACTACGTAGTTAATTCCAGGTCAGCCTGGGCCAGAGTGAGACCCTACCTCGAAAAACAAAAAAAAAAAAAAAAAAAAACAAAAAAAAAAAACCAAAGTTTATACAGGGCATGGTTCCAGACTTAGGACTGAGAGAAAAGTGTTGAAGATTTAGGGTATTATCTTGGTGGATCTTTTGTCCTTTACCATTGGTGACTGAAGTCTTCTGTTTTTCCCTTACCAGTGACATTTGAAGTCAGAAGGCTATCAGTAAAAGTTGACTAGACCTTAGGAACAGAGCACCTCCTCTCTCCCATATCCCTTTTTCTATGTCATTATGATTTTCCCTATCTTTCCATCCTGCCTCACCACTAGCTAGAGCTGTCACTCAGGGCAGAGGGCTCAATGGGGTTGGCAGTTTTGGGTGTGAATGGTGTCAAAGACGTTGTCCATGTGGAGGAAGGTGGTTCTAAGGACACTCTTTAAGTTTCCCATGCTTGGAAAGTACTCAGGAGAAACCAGACATAATAATAATAGAGAATAGGATCAAGGTAGTTTGTTTAATAGACAGAAGCCGGGCATGGTGGCGCACTCCATTTATTCCAGCACTTGGGAGGCAGCACTTGGGAGGAGGATCACCATGAGTTTGAGGCCACCCTGAGACTACACAGTGTATTCCAGGTCAGCTTGAGCTAGACAGAATAAGACCCTACTTTGGAAAACAAAAAACAAAACAAAACAAAAGGTAGTCAGGGACAGAAGCCCAAGGAGGAACATTCATGCCAACCTATCCCAGTGAGACTAGACAACAGCCACTAAGTCACTTTCTGGTCCTTGACCTTTAAAAGCTTTTGTGGCCTTTTCCCAAACCTGCGTTTCCACACCCTCCCAGGTTGGTGGGCCTTCTAATCCTGCACACCTTTTTTGCATACCTACCAACCAATCAAGATCACAGCTATACACCTTAGGCTGGAAAGATGGCTCAGTGGTTAAATCACTTGTTTGTAAAGCCTGATGGCTTGGGTTCGATTTCCCAGGTCCCATGTAAAGCCAGATGCACAAAAGTGATGCATGTATCTAGAATTTGTTTGCAGCCCTGTTGTGCCCATGCCCATATTTTTTCTTCCGTTCTCTCTATCAAATAACTAAATTTTGTGTGTGTGTGTTTCAAGGTAGGGTCCTGCTCTAGCCCAGGCTGACCTGGAATTCACTATGTAGTATGTAGTCTCAGGGTAGACTTGAACTCACAGCGATCCTCCTACCTCTGCCTCCCAAGTGCTGGGATTAAAGGTGTGTGCCACCATACCTGGCTAAAATAATTAAAAAAAAAAAGAAGAAGAAGAAGAAGAAGAAAGTGAGCTAAGCACCAGCACTCATCATTCTGTACTTCCTGAGTGTGGCTTTTGCCACTATACCTTCCACCATGTTGAACTGTATTAAACTGTAAGCTGAGATGAACCCTTTCTCTCTTAGTTGCTTCTGATCAAGTATTTTGTCACAGCAACAAGGGAGGTAACTAATACACCAGAAGACAGGGTAATAGGAAGATGGATACAGGTAGTCCTTGAGAGCCCAGATGGATGAAGATAGACAGATAACAGGGCAGAGGATGGACCAGGTAAGCCCTGACTACAGGGTTCAGGCCACAGAAAATAGGTGACCTTAGTTACAATGAAGGAACAAAACACACACTTGGGAGAGTATAGAGCCCTTAGTTTGTCACACATTGGTGGAGTGTGACACAGTCCTCTGAGAAAAACAATTGTTGCCATCTTTATTGAAACTGGCTGCAACTGATCACAAGAGATTCGGGAATGGGTCTGTTGATGTTGTCCCACAGAAGGAGGGGAGTGGGAAGGGTTGTAGACCTCAGTTCTCAGGTACCTGCTATGGAAAGTGATCTATGCTGGGGTGAGACCTTTCAATGCTATGACTGCTTTGGAGTCTCTGTGCTCCTATAAGTAGCCCCTCGCCCATGCTCTGTAAGGAAGCCCAATAAACTCATGGGTTCACCAGGTGAACTCTGGTGGAATCAGACTTTAGTCTGTTGGGAGTGCTCTGCCTGAGGGAGCAAGTGCTCATCAGCTTCTCTCCAGAAAAAGTGTTCATGCAACAATTGGAATCATCTAAGCAAGCTGTTAACAGAATGGCTCTCTGGAGAGTCTAACTTCACTGGCCTGGAATATGGCCTGAGCAGGAGGGTTATTTAGATTCTGGGGATGTTTCCAATGCCTGGCTGAGTTGAAACGCATTGGTATCCCTGACACACACACATTGTTAAAGTGTGTGTTCTAAGCCAGGCATGTGGTATATGCCTGGAATCCTGGCACTTGGGAAGAGGTAGAGGCAGGACCACAAGTTCAAGGCCAGTCTGGGTTACATCGTGAGACCCTTTCTCAAAAAATTTAAAATAGGGCTGAAGGGATAGCTAAGTGGTTAAAGGTGCTTATTTGTAAACTCTCCTGGCTCAGTTTCAATTCCCTTGTACCCAGATGCACAAAGTGGCACATGTGTCTGCAGTTTACTCACAGTGGCAAGGGGCCTTGGTACATCCATATTCTCGTTCTCTTTCCTCACAAATAGATAAAAATATCTTTAGGGTTTTTCATTTTCTTTTTTTGCTCTTTTTTTTTGTGGCCGGGGGGCGGGGGTTGAGGTAGGGTCTCATTCCAGCCCAGGCTGACCTGGAATTAACTATGTAGTCTCAAGGTGCCCTCGAACTCATGGCGATCCTTCTACCTCTGCCTCCCAAGTGCTGGGATTAAATGCATGCACCACTGTGCCTAGCTTAATTTTATTTTTTATTTTAGGGTTTTTCAAGATACTCTCAATCTAGTTCATGCTGACCTGGAATTCCCTATGTTGTCTTAGGGTAGCCTCAAACTCATGGTGATCTTCCTACCTGTGCCTCCCAAGTGCTAAGATTAAAGGCGTATGCCACCACACCAGGCTATTTTGGGGGTTTTTGTTGTTGTTATTGTTTGTTTGTTTTGCTTTTGGAGGTAGGGTTTCTAGCTCAGGCTGACCTGGAATTCACAGTCTCAGGGTGACCTTGAACTCACGGTGATCCTCCTACCTCTGCCTCCTGAGTACCAGGATTAAAGACATGCATCACCATGCCTGGCTTTAAAATTTTTAAAAATAAAATAGGGCAGGTGCAGGTTCAATCCCCCAGTACCCACGTAAAGCCAGATGCACAAGATGGCGCATGTGTCTGAAGTTTGTTTGCAGTCTCTGGTGTGCTCATTCTTTCTATCTTTCTCTCAAATAAATAAATAAAATATTTTTAAAAATAGGGCTGGAGGGATGGCTTAGTGGTTAAGGCATTTGCCTGAAAGCCAAAGGACCCAGGTTCAATTCTCCAGGACCCACGTAAGCCAGATGCACAAGGTGGCACATGCATCCGGAGTTCATTTGCAGTGGCTAGAGGCCCTGGTGTACACATTCTCTCTTTTTCTCAAATAAATAAAAAACTTAAAAAAAAAATAAAGAAGTTGGAGTTGGGTTTGGTGGCACATGCCTTTAATCCCAGCACTCGAGAGGCAGAGGTAGGAGGATCACTGTGAGTTCGAGGCCACCCTGAGCCTACATAGTGAATTCCAGGTCAGCCTGGGCTAGCGTAAGACCCTATCTTGAAAAACCAAATAAATAAATAAATAAATAAATAAATAAATAAATAAATAAATAAAGTTGGACACAAAGTGGCACATCTGTGATCCCAGCTCTCCTATGTCAATGGGAGGTGGAGCCAGGAGAATCCAACATTCACAGGTCAGACTCATTTGCAGCTGCAAATGAGCACAGACACCTCAAGGTGGTCCTCTGACCTCCACATGTGTGCCATGACATGCATGTGTTCTTGCCCCCTCCCCACATTCATACATACACACAAATAACATGTTGTTAGTTCAAGGTCACCCTGAGACTACATAGTGAATTCCAAGTCAGCCTAGGCTTGAGCTAGACCCTACCTTAAGAAACAAAGAAAAAATAAACGTAAAATAGGGCTGGAGGTGTAGCTCAGTTGGTAGAATGCTTATCTAGCATGCTGAACATCCTGGGTCCATCCCTAGCACTCTAGCACTGCATAAACCAGGCATGGTGGCTCTCAAAAAAAACAAAAACAAAACAAAAAAAAACTTGGTTCTGGGGAGATTGCTCAGTGGGTAAAGTACCTGCCATACAAGCATGATCCCCAGCAGGGCTGGGAAGATGGTTCAGAGGTTAAAAGTGCTTGCTTGCAAAACTTGCAGGTCTGCATTCAATTTCCAAGTAATCCACGTAAGCTGTATGCAAAAAGTGGTGTGTTTGATATTTGTTTGCATCAACAAGAAATCCTGGCACACTGTCACACACATAAATTAATTTAAAAATTTTTTATATTTATTTGAGAGAGCAAGAGAGAAAGAGGCAGAGAGAGAGAGACAGACAGACAGACAGAGACAATGGGCACGTCAGGGCATTCAGCCACTGCAAATGAACTCCAGACTCCAGATGCATGCACCCCCTTGTGCATCTGGCTTACATGGGTCCTGGGGAGTCGAACTGAGGTCCTTTGGCTTTGTAGGCAAGTGCCTTAACCTCTGCGCCATCTCTCCAGCCCTCTTTTTGGCTTTTTGAGGTAGCGTCTTGGAGTCCAGGCTGACCTGGAATTCACTATGTAGTCTCAGGGTGGCCTCAAACTCATAGCAATTCTCCTACGTCTGCCTCCCAAGTGCTGGGATTTAAGGCATGCACATTCATACCCAGCTAAATAATTTTTTAAAAGAAGATTCCAAGCAACCAAGTAAAACCAGATATGGTATATACCAGTAATCCCAGCACTAGGGAGGCAGAGACAGGAGGATCCTTAATGCTTACTGGCTAGCCAGGCTAGCTGAACTGATAAGCTCTAGGTTCATTCAGAGTCTCAAAAGACAAGATGGAAAATAATCCTAGATGATATCTGACATTGACCTCTGGCCTCCATATATACATGCACACACATTGCACCCTCCCCACCCTGCCACACACATGCAAAAAAATTTTTTAAAAGAGTGAGCAAATAAATAAAGTGCCATGTTCTGACTCAGATAATGGGTTGGCTTCCTGGTAGGTGGACCACACTTGGAGGAGCAACAATGCATATGACTTGTGAAGGAACCAGGTGAAATTTTGTGAGTTTGTTTAAATAGGGAGGGCCAGCTGAGGCTGTGAGACCCCCTTATTCTTTATTTCAGTGCAGTGTCAAGCTCTGTGCTGGTGTATCCCTGTCTTGGGTTACAGTTCTCAGATGTAGATCTACCTTTAAAGAGTACCACCTAAGCAAGAATGACCAATTCTGGGGCCTCTGTGGGTTTTCAGACCCACAATGAGTGTGGCAGGCAAAAGAGGGTAGTGATGCAGGCTGTAATCCCAGTTACTTGGGAGGTTGAGGCAGGAAGATCACGAGTTCAAGGTAAATTGGGCAATTCAGCAAGACTGTCTCACAACAAAAAGTAAAAATGGGCTGGGAGTAGGGGCTGGAGAGATGGCTCAGCAGTTAAGAGCACTTCTGTGCAAGCATGAGATCTTAAGGGGGCCTGAGAAATCTTTGAAGTTTGACTCCCTAGGACACTCATAAACAGCTGGGTGTCACACTCCATCTGTAATTCCCAGTCTTGTGGGGAGCAGAGACCCAAGAAGCACTGTGGCTAGTGAACAAATGGCAAGCTCCAGGATCCGTAAGAGACTCCAGCTCAAGAAAAGTCAGAAGGTCAGCCTGGACTAGGTGAGACTCTACCTCAAAAAAACCAAAAAAAAAAAAAAAAGGCAGAATGATGGAGTAAGGACACCCAACATTCCTGACCAGCCTCTGCAGGCCAGTGCATGGTGTACTGCATGAGTACATATACATGCCCCCCAACACACACAGGAAAAAAAAAAAAGCTAGGAATGTAGCCCAGTGGTAGAATGCTCTTGCCTACCTTGTGAAAGGTCCTGGGTTCAACCCTCAGTATTTCCAAAAGAACAAACTAATGTTGCTGGCAAGACAACAGTGGGGTCTCCCCCAGGCCAACCACTCCCCTACCTGAAAATAGTAGTTTGCAGGTTCAGAGATCTAGCTCCAGTGGATTGTGTAGGGGTTCATGCAGGAAGACATGTAAACTACTGTTCATGGCCGCACAGGGATATCCCCTCACTCTCCTTTGTGTATTTGGTGCCTTGGTTGTGGCTCCCCCACAGGCCATGACCATGATCAGGTGGCTCCAATTTAATTATAGAACCACAAGCCCGAAGTGAGCGCTGTCTGTGATCTGCCCAGATTGGTAAATTCTTTGGAAGCACAGCTCTGCAACTCTGTACAGAGGGAGAGCAGACGCCGGGAGCCCAGAATGAGGATGTGGATGGATTCTTGGGCTAGGATCCTGGAGCAGGGTTCTGGTGACACTATCCAGACAGTGGACCAATACTTGACTGGTCTCAGAGCAGTTATGCCTCCGGGAGCTGCTCATCCTATTGGCTAATCTCCTTTGCTGGGTTTACTCATTTACCCATACTGACGTTACCAGGCACCCTCTGCTGGACAGTTGGAGCACTGAGCATTTGGCCATCCTGGAGTTAGGGGCAGAAAACTGTGGGGTCCAACCTTGACCTAGGACAGCGAAGGCTATGGGAAGTCCAGCTAGTGTTGGGTGAGGGATAGGCTTCATGGGGGGCGGGGCAGACAAAAGGTTGGATGTGTTTGTGGAGATGGTGAGGGTGCGACCAAAGCTCCTTAGGCCTCAGGGCAGTTTTAGCTGCTCTAGAAGGCTAAGCAGGTGGTGTGGGCTATGGTACTCGTGGACAGACCCTTCCGTCTGTGTGGGTGATGGGTGGGGAAAGGGTACCTAATCAGGGTGTTTACCATGGGTCTGCTGCCTGGACTGTAGAGTGACCAAATGAGCTGATGGAGAGGAAGACGTCCTAGGGCCCACTGGTATCTTTAGGAGCCTGGAGAACAGGGGTCATGACCCTGTCCTTGGAGATGTAGTGTGCTGGGACCTTGGGAGCGCAGGAGCTGTGGGCCTGCTGCCAAAGTTTTTTTCATCCATAGCAACTGTGCCCAGCTTCTGGGGCAAGGGCAGAATCAGTGGGTTACCTCATATTTGGAAGTAGTCCTGGCAGCCTAAGCTTCACCTTTTCCATCTGTACAATGGGTCCCTTGGAACTTCTTTCCAGTTTCTGAGATGGTTCCAGAAATGGGAATCACTGAGCAAGCATTTTCTAAGCCTCTCCTCTGGCCAACTCAACCCTCTTCTCATTCTCCCAAGGACTCCAAAGTATATTATGACACCCATATTAAGAACAAGAAAAGGTACAGGGAAGTTGAGGAGACCCCTAGGGTTTCCTCTGGTTGTGGGTTCTGGGACTGAATGAGAAGGGAGTTTACCAGGCCTTACAGGACACAGGGTCCCTGGATAGCCTGCTATAGGATGAGGACCACCTCAGCAGGAGTCTTGAAATACTAGCAGAGTGGATACCCAGGCTGACCTATCTGGCATACAGGCCTGGAACTATCTGATCTGGAGATGATATGGTTGCTTTACTATTGAAAGCAAATTTCTTTTTCATGGTTTTTCTAGGTAGGGTCTCACTGTAGCTGAGGCTGACCTGGAATTCACTATGTAGTCTCAGGGTGGCCTTGAACTCATGGCAATCCTCCTACCTCTGCCCCCAGAGTGCTGGGATTAAAGGCATGTGTCACCACACCAAGCTTGAAAGCAGATTTAAAAAATTAGAATGGGCAATCAGGGCCTCTAGCCACTACAAATAAACTTCAGATGTATATGTATATCACCTTGTGCATCTGGCTTTACGTGGGTACTAGGGAATCGAACCTGGGTCCTTAGGCTTTTGCAGGCAAGTGCCTTAACCACTAAGCCATCTCTCTAGTCTGAAAGCAGATGTTCTGAGTGCCCCAGTAGTTTGTCCACCTGGATGACTTTATATATGTATGTGTGTGTGGTATACATATGTGTATGTGGAGGCCTGAGGTTGATTTTAAGGGTCTCAGTCATTCCACCTTTTTCTGAGACAGACTCCTGCTGAACCTAGAGCTGATTCTGCTAGACTAGTCAGTGAACCCCAGTGATTCCCTCTCCCTGCCTCCCGACTGCTGGGATTAAAGATGTACATCAGCATGCCCAGCATTTTATGTGGGTGCTGGGAAATTGAGCTAGGGTCCCATGGCAAGCTTTTATCCCACTGAGCCATCTCCCCAGTCCCTGGATGGCTTCAACCAGGCCCTGCAGTGGATACCCTGGGGGATGAGGACTCCAAGGATGATAGGTAAGAAGATGGGATGTTGTGAGTGGCATAGGGTCTAAGAGAGCCTGCTCAGGACGATTGATGTGTTAGCTGCAAATAACAGGATAAAAAAGTAACAGATGGTAATTCTAATGTGGATTCAGAAGATAAAGGGGAAAGTGGGACAAGGTAAAGTTGGGACCAAGGAGGCCTCTGGGCTTTAGTTCCCAGGATGTGTGTTCCCCCAGAGGAAAAGGGTATGAGAAGAGTGTGGCAATAGGAGCGTATGGGGGAGACTTAAGATGGAGCCACCTGGGCCACCAGGAGAATAGGATCTTTTTCTAGAGTTATAGGGAGCAATTGAAGGGTACTGGACAATAAAGGGAAGACCATTTCCAGCATTCAGATTGGGAGTGAAAGGTAGGAGGTGTTGCTGAGGAGTAGGAAGACAGCAAATAGGGGAAAGACCAGCCTCCAAGCAGTGGCTAGAAACAATGCAGTGGACTTCTATACCCAGGAAGCTCGGTCAGCCCAGCTCTGAGCTGTATGTAAGGTGTCACACATGTAGATTTTCTTTCTTTTCTTTTCTTCTTTTCTTCCTTTCTCTTTCTTTCTTTCCTTCCCTCTCTCTCCCTTTCTTTCTTTCTCTTCCTTCCTTTTCTTTCCTTTTCTCCCCCTTCCTTCCTTCCTTCCTTCCTTCCTTCCTTCCTTCCTTCCTTCCTTCCTCTCTCTCTCTCTCTCTCTCTCTCTCTCTCTTTCTTTCTTCTTTTGGTTTTTCAAGGTAGGGTTTCACTCTAGCTCAGGCTGACCTGGAATTAGCTATGTAGTCTCAGGGTGGCCTCGAACTCACAGAGATCCTCCTACCTCTGCCTCCTGAGTGCTGGGATTTAAATAAGCAAAATGTGGGAAATTCCATCCCATCTGGGTCTGGAACAGTGGGTAGTCTAATCCAACCACAACTGGCTGGAGTGGCACTGAACTGGAAACTTGGGTCCAAGGGAGAAAGAGCATCCTAGGTCCACTAGGCAGGAGACCACTGTGTATCCCCGGGGCAAGGGACCCAGACATAGCACAGGGTGGCTCATCGTGCCTCTTTTATTGTACCCCACCCTACCTCAAATTACAAAAATCCCCATGCCCCACCTCCCAGCCCAATGCAGCAGATTCAAAGGTGTGAGAAAACAGGAAGCTCTCCCTCTCCCTCTGACAGCAGCTTCGAAGACACCTTAGGTGCAAGCAGGGTCAGGTCTGGGTGAAGCAGAGGGGACACCACCTCACCTCTCGCCTCTGGCTCCCTGCCCCAGCATTCCTCAGCCTTACCCGTTCGGGTGTTGGAATGTGGGTTAGGCTGCCGGGGAGCCTGGGATGTGGGGGCGCTGGGTCGATGGTCTTGAAGGTGCAATGTTATGTCCGGCCGTGAGGCAGTGGAGAAAGGACACTGCATGCATGAGTAGCGGCCACGCGTGTGCTCCCACACGATGCGGCTCTGGGTTGCGTACCCTGCGGGCAGGCAGGCAGGACCCTGTCAGCCTCAGGCCTCACCCCAGAGGACCTACCTGTCCACAAAAGGATAATGACTTGGGAGAGGGCAAGTGAGACCTTTCCCTGCCTCCCATCAGCTCCTGAGTCCACTTGGGTCTATTTGCCGGTCACTGAAGGCACTCAACTTGGTTGCTCTAAATCCTCTGCTCCCATCCCCAAAACACCACAGGAGACGCAGACAGCTCCAAGGTGAACAAGTTTTACACAGGAACTCCGACACAGACGAAGGTATAGGTGCCAGTAATTTGAAAGGCAAAATCGTGTATTTTAAGGGCCAGGCACTACCGTTTCCCATCATTCACAAGGCCCCATTAGGGCACAGGAAAGATAGCCCCTCCACCCAGCCCTGGTGGTCACCTGCACGCACCTGAGGGCGCATCTGAGCTGCCCTGTGGTCTTCGAGGGCTACCACCACCACCTGCAGGAAAGAGGCAGGTCAAGTTCAGAGTTAGGGTGATCCCAACTCACCCTGCAGATGGTTGATCCCCCACACTTACCTTGGCTTTTTTTCCAGACTGCTGCGCTGGAGGCAGGCGGCCCTGGAGTGACAGCAAGGAAAGGGCGCAGGCGTGGGGGTGTTAGGCCAAAGGGTGCAGGATTTACATAGGGAAGGAAGGGCCCAGTGGGTGTAGAGGTGAAGGGCTCCAACAGTGGGAAAAGGTCGGACTCCGAGGGGCGCTCTGATGCAGGTGGCTCTTTGTCCAGGGCAGGGGGTGGTGGCGGGGCCGGACTCTGAGCATGCTCTGCACAAACATGCAGATGCTTGAAGAGGGAGCGATGAGTGCGGAAGCGCAGGAGGCAATTCTCACACCTAGGAGTGGGCACAAGGCTTGATTGTCTCCTGGGCTATGAGGAAGGGTCCTATTCAGTGCTACTTGGGGACGAGTGCAGGACCTGGGAAAGGAACCTAGGCCGAAATCTACCAGTGGTACCTTGCCTGTAGTAAAAGAGCTGACCTTAAGTCTCTTTCACTACTGTAGATGGGGGGAGGGGGGGGCTTCCTTGACCTTTCCAATGAGAAGCCCTGGGAATCCTCAATTTTAACTTGGGTACACTATTTCCCACAGGAGAAGTGAACTACACACACCTATGCCCCAATCTCCCCCAGCTCAGCTCTTAGTCCAGGTGACTTGTTCCCAGTACTCATCTCTTCGGGGTACTGCAGAGGGCTTTCCAGGCCACACCCCCATCCAGATCCAACTCCACACATACTAGGAAGGGATAAAGGTCTAGACTCAATACTTGGGGCCTCACTTGAAGTAGCGGTTGGGCTTGTAATGCAGCTTGCTGTGTGCCACCAGCTCCTGCATGCTGGGGAAACTCTCGGTGCAGCTCAGGACAGAGCAGTGGAAGAGTTTGCCTGGCAGGAATGAAGAACAGAGGTGTGTAGTAGGGAAGCCAAGATTAGCTCTAAGGAGGCTCTGTCTGCCTTCAACCCTCACTTGCCTGCCTATCACATACCCCGGCCCTACCTTCCAGTGACTGTGTGGGTGGGCAGTGGGTACGAAGATGTTGTGCCAGGTCTCGAATGCTGGAAAAACTGAGGCAACAGCCTGGGCTAGAGCAAGGTATTTGCATCCCTGCAGGACACATAAACAGGTGTCAACAATCTCTTCATTATTGAACACTGCACCCCTGCCCTATCACAAGGCTCTAAATAAGCCACTACTAGACTGAGTTGCCTGTGGGGCTGGATTGGCCTAGTTCATCACTGAAGCCTAACAATGACATATACTTGGTGCTCAGTAAATGGCCAAGAATCTTTAAACGGACTCCAAGTTTGAAGATGCTACCCATTGTTATTATTGTACAACCTGTGACTACCCAGAAGGCCTCAGCACAGATCACCTGGTGGTGGGCGTCGTCTGGGCAACTGCAGTTCTTCACTAGTCCCCAAGACTATACTGGTCGGATCAGGGCGGGTTCTAGGGCCAGGCTGGCAGCTGTCTGGAGCTGGGGAGGTGCCCTTCTGGGAAGGCTCTCCGCGGTCCCACACTGAGGGTGTAGTTGCTTTGTCAGGGCCTGGCTCATCCTCCATGGAGAAGGTGGCTGTAGCAGCCACATCTGGAGACACCATTTCCTTGTCCAGCTCATTGGGATTGGGCTCTGCAGGGGCCAGCATGTCTGTGCTGGGCCTAGACGGTTCCTCCTGGTGGAAGAGGTGGAGAGAACCTTCAGAGTTTGCATGGATCGTTCACCCCAAAGGACCATCAGACAACATTTCTGAATCCACCCAACCTCCCACTAGACATTACCCAGTCATCCCGCACTTCACCAGTAAGACAGGGTAAAGGAAGTGGAGGGTAGATAGAGCTCCTAAATCCCCAAATTCGTCATGAATTACGCATAAGGAAGAGCAAGGATAAGCCGGGCGTGGTGGCGCAGGCCTATAATCCTAGCACTGGGGAGGCCACCCTGAGACTACATAGTGAATTTCAGGTCAGCCTGGGCTACAGTGAGACCCTACCTCGAAAAACCAACAACAAAAAAAGAGGAAGGCTTAAATCTCCAAGTTGGGCATGAGGACGGCGCCATACGTGAGGGGGCGTGGTTTAAAGGGATTAGGCTTTGGAGGCGAGCTCCAGACACTGCGCGGCTTGAAAGAGGTTGCTGGGGCCGAGTGGATTATGATGGATGAGAGGCTCGAGCTGTGCGGGCGAGCTTGGAAATGCTCAGGCCTGTGTGAGGTATAGGGGCAGTAACCCCAGCCAAAGACAAGGACGGAAGTAGGGGCAGGACGCTGGCCGAGTGACAGCCAGCAGCGGGCGGGTACCCGGATGTGGGGGCGGGGCCGGGCGAAGGATGGGTGTGCGCGCGCGACAGGGCCGTTCCCTGCCAGTCCCCACTGCTCTGCCGCATTCAGGGCGCCACGCTCACCATCTTCCTCTCAGTTCAGCCTCTCTTTCACGAGACTTAAGTAGCTCCGGCTCAGGTGGTGACTTCCTCGGCGATGCAGAATCGGGCTTACGTCGGCGCCATTTTTTCCGCTTCTAGATCTCGCGAGATCGGGGGCGGGGCTCTGCAGGGCGCTCCCCAGGGGGCGGTACCTGATGCTCCGGGCTTTCCAGCCCGCTGCGTGGCTTTGGGTGTAGACTTCTAAACGTAACCCAATAGTAGAGCACAAAGATCCGATTTGAGGAATGTTTCCAGTCCTCAGTGGTTTAAAATGGACACTTTCCACCCCTCCCTAACTATCCCGTCACCAGCCCTTGATAGGCAAAAAAAAATTTTTTTTTACATCTCAGGCTGTCTTTCCTACATGTACCTCTCTAGTGCTGGGATTACAGTCGTATGTTCCCCCCTTGCTGGCTTTCTTTTTTCTTTTTTTTCCTTCTGGTTTTTCGATGTAGGGTCTCGCCCATGCTGACCTGGAGTTCACTATGTAATCTCAGGTTGGCCCTGGACTCAAAGTCATCCTCCTAACCTCTACCCTTAGTGCTGGGGTTAAAGGTGTGCGCCACCATGCCCCGCCCTCTTTCTTTTTTAATTGGATTTCCTTTTTCTTTTTGGGTTTTTCTTTCTTTTTTTTTTCTCTTTCTTTCTTTTTTTTTTTTTTTTTTTGGTTTTTCGAGGTAGGGTTTCACTCTGGTCCAGGCTGACCTGGAATTAACTATGTAGTCTCAGGGTGGCCTTGAACTCACGGCGATCCTCCTACCTCTGCCTCCCAAGTGCTGGGATTAAAGGCGTGTGCCACTACGCCGGGCTGGGTTTTTCTTTTCTATTTTTTTAAATTTGCGACTGTTTTTTAAAATATATTTATTATTTATTTTTTTTTTTTTTTTGAAAGAGAGAAGAGGCAGATGTTATAGAGAATGGGAATGGTAGGGCCTCCAGCCACTGCAAACGAACTCAAGATGCATGCTCCACCTTGTGCATCTGGCTTACGTGGGTCCTGGGGAATCAAACCTGGACCCTTTGGCTTTGTAGGCAAACACCATAACTGCTAAGCCAGCCCTCCAGCCCTCTTTTTTGGTTTTTCGAAGTAGGGTTCTACTCTACTCCAAGCTGACCTGGAATTCACTATGTAGTTTCAGGGTGGCCTCAAACTCACAATGATCCTCCTCTGCCTCCCGAGTGCTGGGATTAAAGGTGTACACTACCATGCCAATTTAATCCTATTTAAGAAATTAAAAAAAAATTTTTTTTAATTACTTATTTATTGAGAGAGACCACTGCAAATAAACTCCAGATGCATGTGCCACCTTGAGCATCTGGCTCATGTGAGTACTGGGGAATTGAACCTGGGTCCTTTGGTTTTTGCAGGCAAGTGCCTTAACCACTAAGCCATCTCTCCAGCTCCACCATTTTGTTTTTGGAGATAAGTCAGGCCAGCCTTAAAGCAGAGGATGACCTTAAACTGGCCTTTAATTAAGCAGAGGATTACCTTGAACCATGCACCATCCTACATCCTCAATCCCGTATTTTTTTTTTTTTTTTTTTTTTTTTTTTTTTTTTTTTGGTTTTTGCAAGGTAGGGTCTCACTCTGGTCCAGGCTGACCTGGAATTCACTATGTAGTCTCAGGGTGGCCTTGAACTCTCAGCGATCCTCCTACCTCTGCCTCCCATGTGCTGGGATTAAAGGCGTGCGCCACCACACCCGGCTTCCGTATTTTTCTTTTTAAAAAAATTTTTTTTTAATTTATTTTTGAACAGAGAGAGGTAGAAGAGAGACAGAGCGAATGGGCATGCCAGGGCTGCTAGCCACTACAAGCAAACCTCAGATGCATATGCCATTTTGTGCATCTGACTTTACATGGATACTGGGGAATTGAATTTGGGTTCTTAGGCTTTACAGGCAAGCACCTTAAATGCTGAGTTATCTCTCCAGCCCAACTTAAACATCTTAAAATGGGGAAACAAGAAATCAAAAGTGGGAAATGATCTTGGATCTATTCTGTACACTATGTACCTAAGGATGACCTTGAACTCCTTATTCTCCTGCTTTTACCTCCCAAACACTAGAATTACAGGAGTATGCCACCACACCTGGTTTGGGATCAAGCCTAGAGTTTTATGGGTGGTAGGTAAACACTTAACCCATTGAGCCACAACCTCAGCCCCACGGGGCAGTCTTTTTTTATTTTTTTTTTAATCTGTCTTCCCTCATTCTGCAGTGCAGTAGGTACTTTTGTTTGTTGCCCCATCACAGCTTAGGTCATTGTGTGGTGTTTGACATTAGCAATGGCTAAGACTATCTTTAGCCTTCCTGCATCCTTCAGCAATGCTCACTATTCTGTTTTGTAGCCCTCTTATCCTGACCCTAGCAGTCTGGCCCTGTCTCTTCCAGACTGAGAGCTTTCTGAGGGGCTGAGCACAGTGTGGGGAGGGGTCCAGAATGGAAACTTTTTTTTAAATTATTTTTTATTGACTTTTAATCTTACATACCAAAAAACCCCCACCTGATATTTCCCTCCCCTCCCCCATTCCACTTTAGAACTCCAGTCTCCATCATATCCCCTCCCTTTCTCCATTAGTCTCTCTCCTAATTTGATGACATCATCTTTCTCTTCTATTTTGAGGGTCTTGCTTTTTTTTTTTTTTTTTGAGGCACGGTTTTACTCTAGCTCAGGCTACTATGGAACACACTTTGTAGTCCAGGCTGTCCTCAAATTTATGAAAATCCTTCTACCTCAGCTTCCTGAGTGCTAGGATTAAAGACATGAGCTACCAAGTCTGGCTTTTTGTTGTTTTTGCAACAGGATTTCTTATTTCCCAAGCTGGCCTCAAACTCAATATGTAGCCAAGGCTGGCTTTCTTTTTAAATTTTTTATTTGTGTGTGTGTGTATGTGTGTGTGTGTGTGTCTGTCTGTCTGTCTGTGTCTGTGTGTGCATGCTTGCCAGTGCCTCCTGCAATCGACCAGACACTTGCCCCACTTTTTGCACCTGGTTTACATGTATGACTTGGAAATTGAACCAGGCCAGAAGGCTTTGCAAGTGTCTTTAGTCACTGAGCCTTCTTCCCAGACCTCAAGGTTGATTTTGAACACCTCATCCTCCTGTCTCTACCTCTTAAATGCTGGGATTAAAGATGTGCTCCACTGTGCTGGGTTCCAGAATAGAAACAGAATCTTTAGACATGGGCCATAGCAGGATTCCCCACTGGTTCCAATTACCTCCATAAGGAGCCACAGAATGTTCAGACACGGGGGTGAAGCCAGTGCCACAACTATCCAAACTGATCCTGAAGGCTGGGGATGTGACTCAGTGGTTAGAGTGTCTGCTTAACATGGGTGAAGCCATGGGTTCAATCCCCAGAACTGCATAAAACCAGGTGTGATGGTACACACCTACCATCCCAGCCCTCAGGAGGTAGAGGCAGGAGGATCATGGTTTCAAGAGTATCTTCAGCTACATATGGACATCCAGGCCAGCTTAAGCTATGTGAGACTGTCACAAACAGACAATCTCTTAGAGGCATGGGATGGGGGTCAGGAGCCAAGATCAGCCTGAACTATGTGAGACCCTGTCACAAACACAGATAATTAATCTATTGGGGGCATGGGATGGCAGTCAGGAGCCAAGGGACACCCAGGATGGGTGGAATTATATAGATGTATCTCCTTCCCAAGGGTCCTCTCAAGTCACAGATGGACTTGGGGGGTTGCAGATTTGAGGTTGACAGTAACCACTGAATCGTTTGGGATGCAGTTTCTGAAAAGAAAGTGGGATAAATTCAAGATTTGGTTGGGGAGGCATTATGAATGCCAGACTTGGTTCTTTCAAATCTTAGGTGAGTGGATGAACCTCTCTGAGCCTCTATTTTTCCACCTTTAAAATGAGGGCATTAGCTGAGTGTGGTGTCATGAACATATGGTCCATCTACTCTAGAGTCTGAGGCATGAGGATCACTTGAACCTAGGAATTCTGGACCAGCCTGGGTAACATATCAAGACCCTGAAAATCTGGGCCTTAGTTGGTAAAGTGTTTACCTCACAGGCATGAGGACCTGAGTTCCATCTTCAGAGCCCTTTGAAAAATGTGTGTGCCTATCATCTCAGCTTTAGAGTGATGGAGACAGCCAAATCTTTGGAGTCCACTGGCTTGTCAGTCTAGCCTAATTGGTGGACTCCAAGCCAGTGAGAGACCCTATCTCAAAAAGAAGTAGATGGTATACCTGAGGATGAAACCTGAGGTTGTCCTCTGCCCTCTACATACATGTGCATCCACAAACACAACACACACACACACACACACATATATATATACACACACACATACATACAGGCATGCCACACATACATGCAAAAAAAAAAACAACCCACCACTGGGGTCTTTCCTGCTTTCATCTCACAGGTTGTGAGAGCAATTCTTAATGTGGGCACTCAGTAATTTACTCCCCACTTTCACCTCGCATATTTATTGCCTCAATCATGAGAGGAGGAAAGACATGCTTGTCAAGGCCTCCTAACCCCAAATTGTGCCCAGCACTTTGCCCTCAGGGCAAGGCATGATTCATTTCATATACACAATGCAGCTGGGAGGTAGGTTCTGTAGCAAATCCTACTTGGCACACAAAGAAACAGAGACTTGGACAGGAGGGGTGCTGTGGCAGCGGCTCCCACACACAGGGCTTCCACTGGCCTAGAAGCAACAGGCCAATGCAGCTGGAGTAATTGAGGCTCTCACTGACAGGGCCTTGCTCCCTGGCAAACAGACAGGCAGGGTAGTGGAAGGGTGAGCCAGGCTCCCGGTTAGATCTTCTCCACGTAGTTTCCTGGGAAGAGACCCTCTTGGCCATGCAGACGACCCTTCCACCAACCTGAGGAATCTGTGGGAGAGAAGAAATTGAGGCATTCAGTGTACCCTTGAAAAATCCTGCATGCCCATTTTGTGTCTGTCTCATTCATCTAGTATTTTATTTTTCTATGTTTTGCTGAGACAGGGACTTATATATAGCTCAGGCTGATACTAAAATCTACATAGCTAAGGATGGTCTTGAACTCCTGATCTTCTGCCTCTACCTCCCAAATGCTGGGATTATAGGCATGAGCCACTGTGTCCATTGACGTACTGGGGATTGGACCCAATGCCAGGCAATTGTTCTGCTACTGATCTTTATCACTAACCTTTTGCTTATGTCCTCCCCCTCCCCGCCTTTTCTTTTTCGAGGTAGGGTCTCACTTTAGCTCAGGCTGACCTGGAATTCACTATATAGTCTCAGGGTGGTCTCGAACTCTCCACGATCCTCCTACCTCTGCCTCCTGAGTGCTGGGGTTAAAAGCATGCACCACCACGCCCAGCTATTTTTCTTTTCTTTTCTCCTTTCTTTCTTTCTTCTTTCTTTCTTTCTTTTTTTTTTTTTTTTAGAAGTAGGGTATCACTCTAGCCCAGGCTTACCTGGAATTCTCTTTGTAGTTTCAGGGTGGCCTTGAACTCACAGCGATCCTCCTACTTCTGCCTCCTGAGTACTGAGATTAACAGTGTGTGCCACCATGCTCAGCTTTATGTCCCCTTTTTAAAATTTTTATTTAAAAATTTATTTATTTATTTATTTGCAAGCAGAGATAGAGGAGAGACAGACAGAGAAAGAATGGGCACACCAGGGCTTCTAGCCACTGCAGATGAATTCCAGATGCATGTGCCCCTTGTGCATCCGGCTTACGTGGGTCCGGGGGAATCGAACTTGGGTCCTTTGGCTTCATAGGCAAGTGCCTTAAGTGCTAAGCTATTTCTCCAGCCCATGTCCCTTTTAATTTTGAGACAGAATCTTGCTAAGTTGCCCATGCTGGCCATTTATTTATTTATTTATTTATTTATTTATTTATTATGTATTTATTTATTTATTTTTTGAGGCAAAGTTTCACTCTGCAGCCCAGGCTGGCCTTGAATTCATGGTAATCCCCCTATCTCAGCCTCCCAAGTGCTGGGATTAAAGGCTTGCAACTGTGTAGCAGAAGATTGCCTTGAACTCCTGATCCTCCTGCCTCCACTTCCAAAGTGCTGGAATCACAGGCATGCACAACCAGGGTCAGTTTATGTGGTGCTGGAGATTAAACTCAGGACTTTGTGCATGTTAGGCAAACACTCTACTGGCTCAGCAACATACCTAGTCCATTATTTCTATTTCTTTCTAAAAGGTACATGTATGTATGGGCACACCAGGGGCTCTTACTGCTGCCAAGGAACATCAGATGTTTGAGTCACATTTTGTATCTTTACATGGGTGCTGGGGACAAACCTGGTATGACAGGCTTTGCAAGCAAGCACCTATTCACAAGGGATTTGTGATGCTGGTTATACTATTACCCATAATTTGACAAGAGAAACATGAGACTACAAAAAAAAAAAAATACAAACAAAAAAAAGAAAAGAAAAGAAAAGAGTAAAAAGCTGGGTGTGGTGGCACACACCTTTAATCCCAGCACTCGGGAGGCAGAGGTAGGAGGATCATCCTGAGTTTGAGGCCACCCTGAGACTACATAGTGAATTCCAGGTCAGCCTGAGCTAGACTGAGACCCTACCTTGAAAAACAAAGAAAACAAAACAAAAAAAAACAAAAAAACTATATCAGGATGTGGAGGGCTATGCCGGTTATCTGAGCACCCAGGATGCTAAGGTAGGAGAATTGTGAATTTGGGGCTATCCCAGGCTATATATATAGCAAGACTGTGTCTCAAAATAAAGAGGCTTTAATAGCAGGTGTGATGAAATGAGGCCATTAATCTCGATTGCTCTAGAGGTGGCAAGGACTACCCAGCTAACAGCATGAGACAGGGAATTTCTGCTGGGAGTATGAGGTGGTTGCCTCTGTTCTTTTTCTTTATTCTTTTCGGCATTTGTGTGTTCATGGGTGTGAGTGTGGGTATGCATGTGCCACAGCACACGTGGAATTCAGAGGACATCTTTGGTGTCAGTCCTCATTTCCCAACTTTATTTGAGGCAGAATCTCCCTGGTTGTTACCAGGCCTGTAATCTACTGTGAAATTTTCCTGTCTCTGCCTCCCATCTCAATGTATGCATGACAGGATTACAGATGCTTGCTACAGTGTCTGGCTTTACAGGGGGCTCTGGTGATTGGAACTCAGATCCTCCTGCTTGTACAGCAAGTGCTTTATCCACTGAGTTATCTCCCCACCCCACTGTCACTGTTGTTCTATGAATGGGAAGGCCATGTGGTAATAGGAGGCTGACTGATGATATAAGGGTTCTGACACACCTTCCATGAGGATCTCGATGACCTCATTCACATTGAAGCTCAGCTCATCCACATCTTGGCCTACATACTGGTACAGTGCTCGGCATCTGGGGCCATGTATCCGTGGCTGGGGCTTGGGCCAGCCCACACCGGGCACAGGTCTCTGACCTACACTTCGTTTCCTCTGCATTCTGTAGAGGGCAAGGAGGAGTTTAGCATTTAGCACATCCCTAGGCATTCTCCTACCCCCTACCCACCTCCTGGGATTGCTCCTGTCACCTACCCTGCAACACCCTGGTCAGGCACATTGAGGAATTCTGTGTTATATTCTGAGGTTTGTGGTGCTCGGGGACGTCTGCTAGCCCCCAGAGTTGAGGATGGAGGACCCCTGGGAGGCTTCTGAGAACTCCTTCCAGATGTGATCTCCAGGGGCAAGGGTCCCCCTCTGGCAGAAGGAGGCACCCCATTTCGGTCCAGACCTGTGATGGAAGCAAAGATCAAGATATTTGTCAGGGAGTAGCTGTATTTGTGGACTTAACTCCAAGTTTCCAGTCAGAAAGAAGTGGAGACAGTCACTCTCAACCCAGTGTGGTAAGGACTGGCTCCGAGGGAGGGCCCTGGAGATAGGAAGACCTAGAGGGAAGCTTGATAAGGAAATGGTACCCCTTAGGAGGGCATTTGAGAGTGGGTGTTGGAGGATGAACAAGCATTCAAGTGTGAAAATTTTTGGGACAGTGTAAGCAAAGACTTGAAAGTAAGAATAAATTTGGTGACCTGGTAAAATAAAATATAGTTTGCACCATAGAATTATAAAATGGGAGAGGAGGAGAAGTCAGAGGCTAGCTAAAGTGGGATCTTAAAGAGCTTTGTACATCCATTTAAACTTAGCTTGTATCTTGTAGAAGATGGTGAATTCTGGATAGAAAAGAGAACCACTGTGCTTGTTAAATGCTGTGAACAGTAGGTCTGACTTGGATCCTGGGGTCCACAAGAAGCAAAGGAAGACAGTGAGGGGAATGTCCTCACCTTTGGGGAGCCCAGGAGCAGCCCTGGTGGGGTCCTGGGCTGACCTTCGGGGTCGTCCCTGGGTTATTCCCTTTCTTGTAGGCTCTAGAAGGGGAAAACAAGGTAGAGATTTGTGTAGTGAAGAGACTAGACCAGATCTTGGCCATGCCTCCAAATCCCCTGCACTCTGGTTCTATCCGAGACTATGCCCCCTCAGGCTCATCCTTGCTCCCATTTTAGTTGTGACACAGTGGCTCTACCTAAGATAAGAGTTGACTTCACCCTCCTGGCCATGCAGCTTATTGGCCCTAGTCCTTGGATCCTTCCACTCTAGCACATGTCTCCATCTGTTGGCAGTTTCTCTGGTTACACCTCTCCACTTTTTTTTTCCTCTTCCTGTTTTGAGGGGCTCACTCTTGCTCAGGCTGGCTGGAATTTACCGCGATCCTCCTACCTGAACCTCCAGAGTGCTGGGATTCTAGGCATGAATGCTCGGTTTCATTGGTCATTTCTCTAAGGCCCTGCCCTCCTTTTATCTCTGGACTCTGCTCCTATGTGGCCCTGGCCACTCTTGACCAGCCTCACTGGCTCTGCCCCCTGTAGCTTTGACTGGCCCTCATTGGCCCCGCACACTACAGGACACGTTCCTTCCACGTATACTCACTAGAGCTCTTGGGCAGCCCATCCCCCACGCTGACCGTGAGCACCCGGCCACCAGCCTTGAGCACAGCTAGATCTCTGGAGCCGCGGGTGAAGGTGACATTACGTGCGCTGCCTCCACCCCAGCCTTCCTTCTTCACCCTGAACTGTAGTCTGGGGGAGAGAGGAAAGAGCTTGTGGGTGCCTAGTGAGATTCCTCTTTCCCTACCTCACCCTTGAAAGGCCTGGGGAAGGTCTCTGGGGTTCCTGGGATGGAAGGTGGGGCACTGTGCCTAGGCCAGGCTGGGAATGGATGGTGCATACGCATCGCTGAAGGTGAGGGGCAGGGGCCTCCCCGTTGCCTCCAAAAAGCGCTTGCATAGGAGGCTGATGAGCTCAGTCTTAAAGATGCTCTCCAGGAAGCTGTCTGTGGTGTCTTCTTGGAGGATAAAGAAGTCGTCCTGTCGTGTGCTGGGGAGACAGCAGGGTGATAGGTAATGGTGGAGAAGGACCTGACTTGTGAGGTTTCAATAGATGGGGGTCAAGACAAGGACTCAGGTTTGTGGGGGAGGAGAAGACAGGGTAGGTGGTAATTGGGAAAGGCCAAATAACATACAGCAAGGGGGACAGAACCTCTTTTATTTTATTTAACATGTATTTATTTTACCTCCTGAGTACTGAGATTAACAGTGTGTGCCACCATGCTCAGCTTTATGTCCCCTTTTAAAATTTTTATTTAAAAATTTATTTATTTATTTATTTGCAAGCAGAGATAGAGGAGAGACAGACAGAGAAAGAATGGGCACACCAGGCTTCTAGCCACTGCAGATGAATTCAGATGCATGTGCCCCTTGTGCATCCGGCTTACGTGGGTCGGGGGGAATCGAACTTGGGTCCTTTGGCTTCACAGGCAAGTGCCTTAAGTGCTAAGCTATTTCTCCAGCCCATGTCCCTTTTAATTTTGAGACAGAATCTTGCTAAGTTGCCCATGCTGGCCATTTATTTATTTATTTATTTATTTATTTATTATGTATTTATTTATTTATTTTTTGAGGCAAAGTTTCACTCTGCAGCCCAGGCTGGCCTTGAATTCATGGTAATCCCCTATCTCAGCCTCCCAAGTGCTGGGATTAAAGGCTTGCAACTGTGTAGCAGAAGATTGCCTTGAACTCCTGATCCTCCTGCCTCCACTTCCAAAGTGCTGGAATCACAGGCATGCACAACCAGGGTCAGTTTATGTGGTGCTGAGATTAAACTCAGGACTTTGTGCATGTTAGGCAAACACTCTACTGGCTCAGCAACATACCTAGTCCATTATTTCTATTTCTTTCTAAAAGGTACATGTATGTATGGGCACACCAGGGGCTCTTACTGCTGCCAAGGAACATCAGATGTTTGAGTCACATTTTGTATCTTTACATGGGTGCTGGGGACAAACCTGGTATGACAGGCTTTGCAAGCAAGCACCTATTCACAAGGGATTTGTGATGCTGGTTATACTATTACCCATAATTTGACAAGAGAAACATGAGACTACAAAAAAAAAAAAACAAACAAAAAAAGAAAAGAAAAGAAAAGAGTAAAAGCTGGGTGTGGTGGCACACACCTTAATCCCAGCACTGGAGGCAGAGGTAGGAGGATCATCCTGAGTTTGAGGCCACCCTGAGACTACATAGTGAATTCCAGGTCAGCCTGAGCTAGACTGAGACCCTACCTTGAAAAACAAAGAAAACAAAACAAAAAAACAAAAACTGTATCAGGATGTGGAGGGCTATGCCGGTTATCTGAGCACCCAGGATGCTAAGGTAGGAGAATTGTGAATTTGGGGCTATCCCAGGCTATATATATAGCAAGACTGTGTCTCAAAATAAAGAGGCTTTAATAGCAGGTGTGATGAAATGAGGCCATTAATCTCAATTGCTCTAGAGGTGGCAAGGACTACCCAGCTAACAGCATGAGACAGGAATTTCTGCTGGGAGTATGAGGTGGTTGCCTCTGTTCTTTTCTTTATTCTTTCGGCATTTTGTGTGTTCATGGGTGTGAGTGTGGGTATGCATGTGCCACAGCACACGTGGAATTCAGAGGACATCTTTGGTGTCAGTCCTCATTTCCCAACTTTATTTGAGGCAGAATCTCCCTGGTTGTTACCAGGCCTGTAATCTACTGTGAGATTTTCCTGTCTCTGCCTCCCATCTCAATGTATGCATGACAGGATTACAGATGCTTGCTACAGTGTCTGGCTTTACAGGGGCTCTGGTGATTGGAACTCAGATCCTCCTGCTTGTACAGCAAGTGCTTTATCCACTGAGTTATCTCCCACCCCACTGTCACTGTTGTTCTATGAATGGGAAGGCCATGTGGTAATAGGAGGCTGACTGATGATATAAGGGTTCTGACACACCTTCCATGAGGATCTCGATGACCTCATTCACATTGAAGCTCAGCTCATCCACATCTTGGCTTACATACTGGTACAGTGCTCGGCATCTGGGGCCATGTATCCGTGGCTGGGCTTGGGCCAGCCCACACCGGGCACAGGTCTCTGACCTACACTTCGCTTCCTCTGCATTCTGTAGAGGGCAAGGAGGAGTTTAGCATTTAGCACATCCCTAGGCATTCTCCTACCCCTACCCACCTCCTGGGATTGCTCCTGTCACCTACCCTGCAACACCCTGGTCAGGCACATTGAGGAATTCTGTGTTATATTCTGAGGTTTGTGGTGCTCGGGGACGCCCTAGCCCCCAGAGTTGAGGATGGAGGACCCCTGGGAGGCTTCTGAGAACTCCCTTCCAGATGTGATCTCCAGGGGCAAGGGTCCCCTCTGGCAGAAGGAGGCACCCCATTTCGGTCCAGACCTGTGATGGAAGCAAAGATCAAGATATTTGTCAGGAGTAGCTGTATTTGTGGACTTAACTCCAAGTTTCCAGTCAGAAAAGAAGTGGAGACAGTCACTCTCAACCCAGTGTGGTAAGGACTGGCTCCGAGGAGGGGCCCTGGAGATAGGGAAGACCTAGAGGGAAGCTTGATATGAAATGGTACCCCTCAGGAGGGCATTTGAGAGTGGGTGTTGGAGGATGAACAAGCATTCAAGTGTGAAAAATTTTGGGACAGTGTAAGCAAAGACTTGAAAGTAAGAATAAATTTGGTGACCTGGTAAAATAAAATATAGTTTGCACCATAGAATTATAAATGGGAGAGGAGGAGAAGTCAGGGGCTAGCTAAAGTGGGATCTTAAAGAGCTTTGTACATCCATTTAAACTTAGCTTGTATCTTGTAGAAGATGGTGAATTCTGATAGAAAAGAGAACCACTGTGCTTGTTAAATGCTGTGAACAGTAGGTCTGACTTGGATCCTGGGGTCCACAAGAAGCAAAGGAAGACAGTGAGGGGAATGTCCTCACCTTTGGGGAGCCCAGGAGTAGCCCTGGTGGGGTCCTGGGCTGACCTTCGGGGTCGTCCCTGGGTTATTCCCTTTCTTGTAGGCTCTAGAAGGGGAAAACAAGGTAGAGATTTGTGTAGTGAAGAGACTAGACCAGATCTTGGTCATGCCTCCAAATCCCCTGCACTCTGGTTCTATCCGAGACTATGCCCCCTCAGGCTCATCCTTGCTCCCATTTTAGTTGTGGCACAGTGGCTCTACCTAAGATAAGAGTTGACTTCACCCTCCTGGCCATGCAGCTCATTGGCCCTAGTCCTTGGATCCTTCCACTCTAGCACATGTCTCCATCTGTTGGCAGTTTCTCTGGTTACACCTCTTTTTTTTTTTTTCCTCTTCCTGTTTTGAGGGGCTCACTCTTGCTCAGGCTGGCTGGAATTTACCATGATCCTCCTACCTGAACCTCCAGAGTGCTGGGATTCTAGGCATGAATGCTCGGTTTCATTGGTCATTTCTCTAAGGCGCTGCCCTCCTTTATCTCTGGACTCTGCTCCTATGTGGCCCTGGCCACTCTTGACCAGCCTCACTGGCTCTGCCCCTGTAGCTTTGACTGGCCTCATTGGCCCCGCACACTACAGGACACGTTCCTTCCACGTATACTCTCAGAGCTCTTGGGCAGCCCATCCCCCACGCTGACCGGGGGAGCACCCGGCCACCAGCCTTGAGCACAGCTAGATCTCTGGAGCCGGGTGAAGGTGACATTACGCAGCGCTGCCTCCACCCCAGCCTTCCTTCTTCACCCTGAACTGTAGTCTGGGGGAGAGAGGAAAGAGCTTGTGGGTGCCTAGTGAGATTCCTCTTTCCCTACCTCACCCTTGAAAGGCCTGGGGAAGGTCTCTGGGGTTCCTGGGATGGAAGGTGGGGCACTGTGCCCAGGCCAGGCTGGGAATGGATGGTGCATACGCATCGCTGAAGGTGAGGGGCAGGGGCCTCCCCGTTGCCTCCAAAAAGCGCTTGCATAGGAGGCTGATGAGCTCAGTCTTAAAGATGCTCTCCAGGAAGCTGTCTGTGGTGTCTTCTTGGAGGATAAAGAAGTCGTCCTGTCGTGTGCTGGGGAGACAGCAGGGTGATAGGTAATGGTGGAGAAGGACCTGACTTGTGAGGTTTCAATAGATGGGGGTCAAGACAAGGACTCAGGTTTGTGGGGGAGGAGAAGACAGGGTAGGTGGTAATTGGGAAAGGCCAAATAACATACAGCAAGGGGGACAGAACCTCTTTTATTTTATTTAACATGTATTTATTTTACTTTTTTTTTTTCGAGGTAGGGTCTCACTCTAGCCCAGGCTGACCTGGAATTCACTCTGTAGTCTCAGGGTGGCCTCAAACTCAAAGCAATCCTCCTACCTCTGCCTCCCGAATGCTGGGACAAAAGGCTTGTGCCACCACTACTGAGCTATATATCACTAGCCCTCATTGACAATTTATATATATGAAAATGTATTTTTGTATGTAAAATGTATATAAAATATATTTTGGCTGTAATCTTCCATTACCTTCTCTTGACCTCCCCCCACCCCCCTTTCATTGAGCCCCTTTTTCTTTCCAACTAGACCCTCTTTTACTTGGATGTCTTTTTTCTTGTGGATGTGTTGTGTGACTCATGAAGGTATTTATCAGAGCATGTGTAATTTACCAATGGCTACACCACTAAAGAAAATGTCTAGGGAGGTGGGCATAGTGGCCATCCTTAGACTACATAGTGAATTCCAGCCTGGATTAGAATGAGACCCTGCAGAAAGAAAGAAAGAAAAAGAAGGAAGGAAGGAAGGAAGGGAGGGAGGGAGGGAGGGAGGGAGGGAGGGAGGATGGATGAAAGGAAAAAAGAAAGGAAGGGAAGGAAAGAAAGAAAGGCAACAAGGAAAGAAATAGAACTGGGCATAAAAGCCAGCCACTGTGGTGCATACTTGTAATTCCAGCACTGGGAAGGTGGAAACAAGAGAATTCCTGGGGTTACCTGACCAGCTAGTCTTTTTTTTTTAATTATTATTTTTTATTGACAACTTTTATACTTACATACAAAAAAAAAACCACCTGATATTTCCCTCCTCTCCCCTCCCCCCATTCCACTTTAGAGGTCCAATCTCCATCATATCCCCTCCCTCTCTCCATTAGTCTCTCTTTTAATTTGATGTCATCATCTTTTTCTTCTATTTTGAGGGTCTTGCGGAGGTATTGCTAGGCACTGCAAGGTCATGGATATTGAGGCCAATTTCTGTCTGGGCCGTTGCATTGTAAGGGGTCATACCCTTCCTTTGGCTCTTCCATTCTATCCGCCCCCTCTTCCGCAATTGACCAGCTAGTCTTGCTGAATCGGAGCTCTAGATTCAGCGAGAGATTTTGTCTCAAAAGTAAGGAGAAGAAACTTGAGAGGTGCTTGCTTGCAAAGCCTGATGGCACAGGTTCAATTCCCAACCACCTACATAAAGCTGGTCTGGTATTTGTGTGCACTGGTAAAAGAATATTGCAGTGACATGCAATGTGCACATGCACACACAAATGCATTTTTTTATTTGCTTGAGAGAGAGAGGCAGAGAGAGTGAGCAAGAGAGAGAGAGAATGGGTGCATCAGGGCCTGTAGCCACTGCAAATTCCAGAAGCATGTGCCTCCTTGTGCATCTGGCTTACATGGGCCCTGGGGAATCAAACCTGGGTACTTTGGCTTTGCAGACAAGCACCTTAATCACTAACCCATTTCTTCAGCCCAGAAATACTTTATTTTATTTTATTTTATTTTATTTTATTTTTTGTTTTTTGAGGTAAGGTCTTGCTCTAGCCCAGGGTGACCTGGAATTCACTATGTAGTCTCAGGGTGGCTTCAAACTCATAGTGATCCTCGTTCCTCAGCCTCCCAAGTGCTGGGATTAAAGGCATGTGCCACCATGCCTGGCACAAATACATTTTTATGTATGTATTAGTATGTATATATGTATGTAGGAGGATCACCACAAGTTCAAGGTCACCCTGAGACTACATAGTGAATTCCAGTCAGCCTGGGTTAGAGTGAGACCCTACCAAGAAAAGAAAAAAAAAAAAAGGAAAGAAAGGAAGGAAGGAAGGGGTACAGACAGAATGTTATGTTAGAAACACATAAAGATCATGTTGGCGCTGGGGAAATAGCTCAGTGGGTAAAGTGCTTGTCTTGCAACCATTAGGACCTGAATTTGATTCCTAGCACACATGTAAAAATGCCAAACACAGCAGCACAGGCCTGTAATCCCAGCTTTGTGGAGGTGGAGACAGGAGGATTCCTGGAACTGACTGACCAGCCAATGTAGCCTACTTGTTAAGATCCAGGTAAATGAAGACCCTGTTTCAAAAAAGAGCTGAAGATAAACACCTGAGATTGCCTTCTGGCCTTCATATGCACATGTATATCTACATACATATATACCCGGTACACATATAAACACACATCCACACACTGCAAACTAACTAAATAGATAAATGAACAAACAAAGAGCATGAGGCTACAGGTATAACAGCAGGGAAGACTATTCAGGGTAATGTGGTGTAACAAATACTAGCACAGCTCAGGATCACAAGGGACAGGTGAAGGTGACTTGGGAGAGATGAGGGCCTGGCCTCACCTGAGGGACACCCCTCGCAGGGCCTGGATCTCCAGCTTCTTCTTCAAGACTTCACAAACCTGGCCCTTCTCAGGTCCCTTCTTCACCTTCTCTCGCCCAATCACATACACATACTTGGGGGTCAGGATCAAGTCCCGTTTGATAGGCTGTGGGGATGGCAGGGCCAGAGACTGTGACCAGAGTTCAGGACATGGACAGCCTTGGTCCATGAAGATCAACCTAGGCACCAAGACTGGGGCTAGCAGGTCAGGTGACTGGGGGTCCTTCCAGGTGAAGGTATGTGAGTTGTTAAGTTATATATAAGAAACAGAAGGAATTAAAGGAAGGGTATATTATTAGAAAGAAAAAAAAAAAAAAATTGCTGGGTTTGGTGCTGCATGTCTTTAATCCAAGCACTTTGGAGACAGAGGTAGGAGGATCACTGTGAGTTTGAGGCCACCCTGGGACTACAGAGTGAGTTCCAGGTCAGCCTGGACTAGAGTGAGACCCTACCTTGCAACCCCTCTCCCCCCGAAAAAAGGTGCAGAGCACCTGCTAGATATGGGCCCAGATGTTAATGCTTGGGTCATGTAACTGCAGCCAGATTTTGTGTGTGTTTGTGTGTGTGTGTGTGTATGTACAACATTTGTGCTGGGAATGGAATCCAGAACTTCCTGAATGATAAGCTCACACTCTGCCACTAACCTACACCCTCAGTTCAGCTTATATAAAGGTATGGTTCAGGTGAGGGTGTACAAGTGAGGGAGTAGATAAGATTTATATGGGTGACAGGCTGGGTGTTGAGACACACATTTGTAATCCCAGCACTCAAAAGGCTGAAGCAGGAGGACTGTGAGCCTGAAGAGAGAGGAGGGCAGAGGAGGAGGGAGGTGGAAAGAGAGAACTAGAGAGAGGAGAGGAAAATCATCAGCATGAGTGTATGAACGAACTACATATGAGTTTGTACAGGAAGACAGGTAGGGGTGTGCTTGATGGAAGGGTGTTGTCTGGGTCCAGTGGTGACAGAACCCTTGGTGATGGTGTATGGATCACCTGACCGCATATACCTGTCCTAAGCACATGAATGTGATGTATGGTCAGGTGGAGATACTCGAACCTGATAAAGATGTCTGGGTGATTATAAAGATGAGATCTAAGACTGGTGGGATATATAGGCAGTGTTCACTTAGGTAAATATAAACAGGGCTTTCTGAGGTAGAGGCAGGGAAAGTTTCTGGGCTTGGTGACAATGTTAGAGACCTATGGTATGGTATGAGTCAAGTAAGTTGGTGTGCCTATGGTAAGAGATATATGGAGGTCATACATACACCTGTAAATAGGGGTGTATGGGCTACAAAGGCATGACTGATGGACATGGGTATCTACTATTATAGAGTGTATACCTGTGGACTAACGTGTCTGGACCCATTGTGGGTGTGCCTGAGATGAGAGATGTATAGATCTAGGTATATTTACCTGTGGACAGATGTGTCTGGACCTCATGGGCATGTTTCAGCTAGGCAATCTCAGTTGTGAACACCTGCCCCTGCCTTACCTTGAAGCGGCGGTCATACTTGGTGACTGAGTCTGCAAAGTCCACACGTTCCCTCTTGGCCAGGAACTGCCTCAGCTCAGGCCGCTCCTCCAGCCCCAGGTAATCCCCGACAAAGTTCCGATTGATGCTGTTTCGCCTGCGTTCCTTCTTGTTCAGTAGAATGTTAGAAGCTGTAAAGACATGTATATGTGTGGGGCGTGGGGTGGTGGTGAAGATCATGGCCTCTCTCCTTCATCCCCCTGTCCTCAAGCAGAGCCTCCTATCTGAGGCCCCTCACCTTCTTCTCGCATCTCCTCGTACTTCCGGACTGCTACATGACGCCGCCAGGCTTTCTGGATGGTTCGTGCAAAGCCATCGAACTTACGCTCTCGCATCTCTTCCAGGAGGAAAAGCTAGGCAGGAGGGAGGATTGGTGGGTCCTGTCATCTCCCCAGGGGCTGGGGTCTCTGATCTTTGGATCCACCTCACCCACATATCTCTGCTTATAACCCCTTCCACATGTACTTATGACATTGTGGTCAAAAACTTTTTTTTTTTTTCCTGAGGCAGGGTCTCACTCTAACCCCAGCTGACCTGGAACTCATTGTGTAGTTCCAGGCTGGCCTCAAACTCACAGCTATCCTCCTACTTCTGCCTCCTGAGTGCTGGGATTACAGGCGTACTCCACCATGCCTGACTCAAAAACAATTTTTTTTTTCCGAGGTAGGGTCTCACTCTATCCCAGGCTGACCTGGACTTTACTATGTAATCTCAGGGTGGCCTTGAACTCACAGCGATCCTTTCATCTCTGCCTACTGAATGCTGGGATTAAAGATGTGCACCACCACACCTGGCTTTTTTAAAAATTACTACAGCTAGAAGCCCCTTAATGTAAGTAACACTGTGTGCTCAGCTATAAACACTAAACTGCCCCCTCCAAAGCTCAGAGAACATCATGAAAGAGGGTGAGGAAAGGATGTAAGAGCTGGAGGATGAGGAGGAATTCATGGCCATGTAGCAAACACACAGAAGCTGTCCTTACCTGCACAAGATCTGAGCCCTTCAACATTGTATGATGGAGGTAATGTAATGGGGAGTTATTTTCAGTTAATGG
This sequence comes from Orientallactaga sibirica, assembly GCA_036365145.1. Taxonomy (NCBI): domain Eukaryota; kingdom Metazoa; phylum Chordata; class Mammalia; order Rodentia; family Dipodidae; genus Orientallactaga; species Orientallactaga sibirica. The sequence continues at coordinate 2,658,968 of JAEOAD010000015.1, forward strand.
TTACTGTAGAGGTAGAGGTAGCCATGTTTTTCTGTAGCCACTGGTAAACTGTCAATACTCTTGTAAATAAACAACACCCCAATGCTCACACAATCAACGCTAATTTAACTCAGTGGATCATTAAAAAGACATGAAAGTACAAGGGGATTTGTTGGGAAGAAGGGAATTAGTGGGAGTGTGAGGAGAATAAGAGAGGGTAACGGAGATAAATATGATCAAAATGCATTTCTCAGTTCTGCCACCTACTTGCTATCTTTTGTTAGCAATGGTATGCTATCACGGTTGCTCACACTGTGAAGGAAGCCACTGCACATCAAGTATATCTCAGTTTCAGAGATGGTAGGAATGGAACTAGTGTGCATCTTAGAAAGCCAATAAAATAAATCTGAAAATCTACTGTGCAGGACTGTGATGCAAATGGCAGATGTAAGTGTATGTACAGTGTACAATCTGAACAGCTACCATGCAGGGTGCTGAAAGGGAACTTTTGCAAAAAGCACAGTGGCACATACCTATCACCTTAGCTTTTCAGGAGTCTGGGGCAGGAGTATTTCAAGTTTGAGGCTAGCCTGGACAACCTAATATATATAAAAGAAGTAATGAGGGGAGCTGAAGAGATGGATTAGTAGTTAAGGCGCTTGCCTGCAAAGCCAAAGGACCCAAGTTCAATTCCCCAGGACCCACATAAGACAGATGCACAAGGTAGCACGTGTCTGAAGTTTGTTTGCATCTGCTGGAGGCCCTGGCATGCCCATTCTCTCTCTCTCTCTCCTCTCTCTCTCTCTCTCTCTCTCCATATATATATATATATATATATATATATATATATATATATATATATGTTACAGATATATATATCTGTCTTGTTCTCTCTCAAATAAATAAATATAAATACATTTTTAAAAAGAAGTAACAAGGATTGGGAACCTTGGGAAAGTACATGCAGGTATGAGAACTTGAACTTGAATCCCAGAACCCACAAAAGATTCCAGGCATGGTGGTATATGTCTGTGGTAGTTTGAATATATGTCCCCCAATATATTCAATGTTTTATTACTTTATAGTTTGCATCTGCAATCACCTTGCTAGAGGCAAGGTCACTGGGGGCTGGTCTTAAGGTGTGGTGATGGTTTGAGATTCCATTGTAAAGATATGCAAATGTGCCTAGCAGGAGTTCCTGAAGTGTGCTGTGTGACCTTTTGGCTGTAGTTTTGCTCTGTGTGCTGTGGTGGCTGGTTGGCTTTTTCTCTCTGTCTTGGCCCTGTGGAAAGCAGGCTGCTTTTCTCTTGCCTTTATGGAACTTCCCCTGGATCTGTAAGCTTCAATAAATAATATCCCTTCCTCCATAACTGTGCCTGGTCTGGAAGTTCATCTCAGCGAACCTGAAGCTGTCTGCTACAGTAAAGTGGTACCGAGGAGTGTGGGGTGAGATGAACCTGACCATGTGGATATTCGTCTTTTGGAACCTTTGTTTTGGAGGAATGGGCATGGACTTGGTGCTTGCAACTGAAGATGCCTTCTGGAGTGGTAAGCCAAGTTTTATGGACTATTCTGATGAGAGTTTGAGAATGCTAAGTGCAGATAGTACTGAACTTCGAGGCTTGGTTTATGAGGTTTCTAAGGGGAAGGAAAGACTGCAGAGGACTTTGTTGGAACTGGGCTACTGGCATAAGGGATGGCTACGTTCTGCTATCCAGGCCCAGAAAGTTTGATCAAACTTAAATTTGTAATGGACTGATGTGCTTGGCTAAAGATATCGGACTGAGATTTTAAGATTTTAAGTTGGAAAACCTGAAGCAAGTAAAAAGTAGAGGCACTGAGACTGGTTTTCGGTTACTGGAGCTGCTATTGTCAAACACATTAGCAATCTTAAGGAAGGTGGAAGGAAGGTGGCCCGACTGCATTTACATTAAAACAATGGAGATGATGCCTGAGGAAAGACTGTTAAAAATGCAAACTCTTGGAAAGAGTTGACTGGAGAAGGAACCTGCTTTTCAAGGCTATGATTTATTTTGTCCCTGGATTAAGAATATGGCTGTGTCCTGCACACCTGGTATTGGTTTTGGAAGCATGAAAAATGCATGGAGTGGTCATGAATTGCACACGGTTCCAGGAGCTGCTGCTGAGATGTGGCATGAGGCAGGGCATGAAGACCCTCAGGAATAGGCTGGAAGAGCCTTTTGGAAGATGGACCGTGGTTTGCATGGAGACCTGAAGATGTTTTGGATATACCAGGACTGTGCAAAAGGGCTACCATGGAGTGTAGTGTTGGCATGGGATGAAAGTTTTCTCTGGCGACTCTGCCCAGCTGGAGGGGTGGAATTGGAAAACCTGAAGACTGTTAGTCTCTGGTTATATTGAACTTGAACTGCAGAAGTTTGATGACTGCTGATGGTGGTTGAGTTTGCATTGTTTTAGTTTCTCCTTGCTATGCCTTATACCAGTTAAAAATGTTTACTCTGTGCCTTTACATGTTGAAAGTATTTAACTTGTTTGATTTTACAGGACTCACTATCTTAAGTTGATCAAGACTCAGAGAACCTTTGAAATTGGACTGAGTACAATTTACAATGTGTGATAGTTATAAATCTATTGGGGGCCAGGAGCTAAATATATTGGGGGCCAGGGGCGGAATGTGGTAGTTTGAATATATGTCCCCCAATATATTCAATGTTTTATTACTTAATAGTTTGCATCTGCAATCACCTTGCTAGAGGCAAGGTCACTGGGGCCTGGTCTTAAGGTGTGGTGATGGTTTGAGATTCCATTGTAAAGATATGCAAATGTGCCTAGCAGGAGTTCCTGAAGTATGCTGTGTGACCTTTTGGCTGTAGTTTTGCTCTGTGTGCTGTGGTGGCTGGTTGGCTTTTTCTCTCTCTGCTTGGCCCTGTGGAGAGCAGGCCGCTTCTCTTGCCTTTATGGAACTTCCCCTGGATCTGTAAGCTTCAATAAATAATATCCCTTCCTCCATAACTGTGCCTGGTCTGGAAGTTCATCTCAGCGAACCTGAAGCTGTCTGCAACAATGTCCATAATCTTAGTGCTGAAAGACAGAGACAGGCAGATTCCTGGGGCTTGTTGGCTAGCCAGTCTAGCCTACTTGAACTCCAGGCCAATGAGAGATCCTACTTAAAAAAAATAAAGAGAGATGAGGACTTCTGGGTAAGATGTAGGCATAGTAGCCATGCTAAAGCAGCCTGGTAAGTAGTAAAACAGTAAAATACACTCTTCTACTGAAAAGTGAAGGTGTATAAGGAATTATCAACCTTAGCAGAGAAGAGGAGAGATACAGAGCTTCTAGCAAGCAGGAAACCAGCCAGAATTGGCTCCTGCTGTAGTGCTGGTCTGGTTAGCCACATGGTTCTATAGGAGCCACAGGAGAAGCCAGGTGAAGGGATTTCCCATGCACACCAGCCTCCTGGGAAAGTCAAGAAACCTGAGGGGAAGACAGCAGGGACCAGCTGAGCAGGTCATGAGGAAGAGGATCACAGGGACCAGCTACACAGCTCTGGTACAAGTTCAGGCACCCTCCACAGCCTCCTCTCCCCCAACTATCAGTACCACTGGAGACCTGGGGAAAGGAATTCAGCTACATAGCACCCAGCACAGGTGATCAGAGCAGTGAACCCAGCCAGCCTAGCTGAGCCCACAATGTAGTAAGAGGGACCCAAGTGGGCACACAGCATAGGTGAGACTGAAGCCATCCCAAAAGGTAATAGGACTTACTTACACCAGGTCACTACCTGCCCCAAAGCCTGGTATATAGTCCTGCATTGGAAGTGATAATCATACTTTCCTTGTCAGGGTAGGTTATGTGTTTTATTTGATCAATGGTTGGCTTTTCCATTCTTTTTTAAGTTTATTTAAAATTATTTTATTTTATTTTACCTTATTTATGTGCAAGCAGAGAGAGAAAGAGAGAGAAAAGAGAGAGAGAGAGAGAAGAGAGACAAACAGAGAGAGAATGGGCATGCCAGGGCCTCTAGCCATTGTAAACAAACATCAGACGCATGCGCCCCTTGTGCATCTGGCTTACGTGAATATTGGGGAATCGAACCTGGGTCCTTTGGCTTTATAGGCAAGCACCTTAACCACTAAGCAATCTCTCCAGCCCTGCCATTCTTAAATAAGCTGTATTTTGGCATTGTCCTTTGTTGCTTTCTGATTTATAGTGCTTTTGTCTTCTTTTTCTTTCATTCTTGGAAGCAGGGTCTTATTCAGCCCCAGGCTGACCTGGAACCATTTATAGACCAGAAATCTCAGCCTCTCAGTTGACAGGATTAAGGGTATTGAGTAATACACACCCTTAGGGACTTTTTTGTTAGATTATCTGTCTGTTTTAATACACACTCTTACATAAATACTCCATGCTGGTTTCGATTGAATGTGTATATTGTCAGTTGAATTTTAGAATTTGCCTGCATTTTGCTCCACCCAGCCTACTAGAATACTTTCATAGCAGGCAAACCCAGCACTTCAGGTCACTTCTAGTGGTACTCTGGGAGTAATACAAGAACCACACATGGTACTTTAAGCACATACTCTGAAGATATATAACAGCAGATTTACACATCTAAGAAAAACAGTGAATAATTAGAAAACCCAAGTATCAAATTTACCCAAGATGCAAAAATCTCTTCATTTTAATACGAGAAACACTGAAAAATCAGACAATATAATTCCACCAAAAATTCATCTCACTAGAGACCAGTGAGACTGATTTAGATGAAATGCCTGACAAATATTTCAAAAGAACGATTTTTATCTGTATTCAAAGAAACCAAAGGAATCAAAGAAGAAAAAAAAATTCCTAAAGGAATCCCCAGAAAACCCAGGAAACAAATTTATTTATTTTTGGTTTTTTGAGGTAGGGTCTCACTCTGGCTCAGGCTGACCTGGAATTCACTATGTAGTCTCAGGGTGGCCTTGAACTCTCGGCGATCCTCCTACCTCTGCCTCCCAAGTGCTGGGATTAAAGGCATGCACCACCACGCCCAGCCCCAGGAAACAAATTTAATGAAATAAGGAGGTCAATACAAAACACGAGTAAGGAAATATAAATAATGAAGAAAAACTGATCAGAAATACTAGAAATGGAAAACATATTAAGTCAAATAAAAAAAACTCTGTAGAGAGTCTCACCAATAGAATGGAGAAGGACAGAACAGAATTCTAAAGTAGAAGAACAGGTGGAAGATCTAATACAGTCCAACAAAGAGAAAGACAAACTAATAGGAAGGTATGAATGAGATTTCAAGAAATTCATGACATTATGAAGAAATCAAACATAAGAATTTGGAGTATAGTAGAAGGGAAGGATTTCACTCCAAAGGCACAGCAGGTATTTTCAACAAAATCATAAAGAAAATCTCCCCCAAATAGGGAAAGAGATGCCTGTACAAATATAGGAAGCTATTAGAACACCAAACAGACAAAACCAGGAAAGAACCTCTCTTTGCTATATTATAATTAAACTACTAAACACACAAACCAAAGAGAATATATTGAAAGCAGTTAGACAGAAACTTCAAGTCACATATAAAACCAAGCCCATCAGGATCACAGCAGATTACTCAACACAAACTTTAAAAGACAGAAGGGCTTGGAATGATATATTCCAAGTTGTGAAAGATAACAACTGTCAACCAAGGTTACTTTATCCTGCAAAGCTATCCATCCAAATTGATGGAGAAATAAGGACATTCCACAACAAAACATGCTAATGGAATATATGACCACTAAACTAGCTCTACAGAAAATACTTGAAGGGCTCCTCCTTGCTAAAGAGAAATGAAAGCACACACATGGGAAAATAGGAAAAAATAATCCATATTCAAATAAGTTAACACAAGAGAGTAAAGGAAAAGCAGGAAGCACAACAAAACAAGAGGAATGTCAATAATAAGTACACACCTTTCAATAATAACTATTAATATCAATGGCTTCAATGCCCCAACAAAAAAAACACAGACTTGCAGACTGGATTAAAAGGCAGGATCCTTCAGTTTTTTGCCTCAAGAAACTCACCTCTCCATAAAAAACAAACAATATCTTAGGGTGAAATGATGGAAAATGGTATTTCAAGCAAATGGGCAAAGAAAACAAGCATGTGTTGCTATCCTAATATCTGACAGGATAGAATTCGATTCAACATTAGTGAGGAAAGATAGAGAAGGTCACTTTATACTGATTAAAAGAAAATTCAAAAGGAAGACAACACAATTCTAAACAAATATTCACCTAACATGGTTGCTTCCCAGTTTCATAAACAAACACCATTAGAATGAAGGTCACAGATAACACCAAGCATAACTATAGTTGATGACTCTAATACCACACTTTCATCAAATGACAGATCATCTTGGCAAAAAATAAACATCTGGATTAAATGTCATAGAACAAACAGTACTATCACATATCTACAGAACATTTGTTCCAAATGCCGTAGAATACACATTCTTTTTAGCAGCACATGGAACATACTCTAAAATAGACTATATATATATTAGGACACAAATCTTAACAAATACAGGAAAATTGAAATAACTCCTTGTACTCTTATCTGATCTCAATGGGATTAAACTACAAATCATCAAGAAAAACTATAGAGCATACACAAAATCATGGAAACTAAACAGGGTCATGGAATCAAATGATAATGATAAAACAATAGACTAAAATCTCTGGAACACAAAGAAGGCAGTCCTAAGAGAAAAATATGTAGCTTTAAGTGCCTATATTAAAAAATTAGCCGGGTGTGGTGGCGCACGCCTTTAATCCCAGCACTTGGGAGGCAGAGGTAGGAGGATCACTGAGAGTTCGAGGCCACCCTGAGACTACAGAGTGAATTCCAGGTCAGCCTGCACCAGAGTGAAACCCTACCTTGCAAAAACCAAAAAAAAAAAAAAAAAAAAAAAAAAAAATTAGAGGGCTGGAGAGATAGCTTAGTGATTAAGGCATTTGCCTGCAAAGCCAAAGGACCCAGGTTCAATTCCCCAAGACTCACATAAGGCAGATGCCCAGGGTGGCACATGCATCTGGAGTTGGTTTTCAGCAGCTGGAGGCCCTGGCATGCCCATTCTCTTTCTCTCTCTTCATCTTTCTCTCTCAAATTAATAAATAAAAATAATTAAAAAAAAAAAGAAATTAGAAAGGTCACAAGTAACCAGCTTAGTGCTTCACTTTAATGCCTTGGAAAAAGAGGAACAAGGCAAACCAAAAAAATCAGAAGATCAAAAGAAATAACAAAGATTAGGGCAGAAATTAATGAAATAGAAGCCAAAAAAAAAAAAAAAATACAAAGAATCAATGAAACAAAGAGTTGGTTCTTTGAAAGGATAAACAAGATTGATAAACCCTTAGCAAATCTGACCAAAAGAAAGAGAGAAGAGATGAAAATTAATAAAATTAGAGATGAAAAGGGCCCCATCACAACAGATACCAAACAAATTCAGAAAATCATAAGGACATACTTTAAGAAGATATACTCCACTGAGTTTGAAAATCTGAAATAAATGGATGATTTCCTTGATTTATATGACCTACCAAAATTAAATTAAGATGAGATTAACCACTTGAATAGACCTGTAGTAAGTAAGGAGATGCAAGCAGTTATAAACAAATCTCCCAACTAAAAAAAGTCCAGGTCCAGATAATGAATTTTATGAGACCTTCATGGGAGAACTAACACCAATGATTTTCAAACTTTTACATAAGATCAAAAAGGAAGGAATTCTACTAAACTACTTCTATGAAGCCAACATCATCCTGATACCCAAACTGGACAAAGACAGAACAAAAAGTAAAAAGCAAATAACAGACCAATCTCCCTCATGAACATAGATGCAAACATTCTCAACAAGATATTAGCAAACAGAATACAAGAATATATCAAAAAGACTGTTCACCCTGACTAAGTAGGCTTTATCCCAGAGATGCAGAGATGGTTGAACATATGCAAATCAATAAATGTAATATACTATATAAGTTGACTGGAAGACAAAAATCACACGATCATCTCAATAGATGCAGAAAAGGCATTTGACAAAGTCCAGCATCCCTTCATGATAAAAGTCCTACAAAAACTGGGAATAGAATGAACATATCTCAACATAACAAAAGCTATTTATGACAAACCTACAGCCAACATAATACTAAATGTGGAAAAACTTGAAGCTTTTCTACTAAATTCAGGAACAAGACAAGTCTGTCCACTGTCTCCACTTTTATTTAATATAGTACTGGAAGTTTTAGCTATAGCAATCAGGCAAGAGACATTCATAAAAGGGATACAAACTGGAAATGAAGAGATCAAATTATCATTATTTGCAGATGATATGATTCTATACATAATTCTATACATGCAGATTCTGTACATAAAGGACCCTAAAGACTACCAGCAAACTGTTAGAGCTGATAAACACTTTTAGCAACATAGCAGGATACAAGATAAACACACAGAAATCAGTAGCTTTCCTATATACTAACAACAAACATGTGGAGGAAGAAATCAGGGAATCTCTCCCATTCACAATTGCCTGAAACAAACAAACAAACAAACAAACAAACAAACAACCTTGGAATAAACTTAACCAAGGAAGTAAAGGAGCTCTACAATGAGGACTTTAAACCACTCAAGCAAGAAATTGCAAAAGACACTAGGAAATGGAAAGACATCCCATGGAAGAATCAATATTGTGAAAATGTCAATCTTACCCAAAGCAATCTACACATTTAATGGAATCCCCTATCAAAATTCCAATAACATGGGCTGGAGAGATGGATTAGAGGTTAAGGCACCTGCCTGCTAAGCCTAATAACGCTGGTTCCAATCTCCAGGTCCCACGTTTAGCCACATGCAAAGTGACACAAGGGCACAATGCCTCACTTGCCCACAAGGGGCGCACACATCTGGAGTTCGTTCGCAGCGGCTGAGAGGCTGCTGGTGCACCTATTCTCTCTCTCTGCCTCTCCCTCTCTATCTCTCTGTGTGTCTCTCTCCAAAAAAAAAAAAATTCTAATAACATTCTTCACAGAAATAGAAAAAAACAATCCTAAAATTCATCTGGAAGCACACATACACAAAAAAAACCTCGAAAAGCTAAAACAATTTTGAGCAACAAAAATAAGTTTGATGGTATCACCATACCTGATTTTAAGCTATATTACAAAGCCATAGTAACAAAAATAGCATGGTAGTGGCCCAAAGACAGACATGTAGATCAATGGAACAGAATAGAGGACCTAGATGTTAATAAAGGTAGCTACAACCATCTGATTTTTGATAAAAATGCCAAAAATAGGGCTGGAGAGATGGCTTATTGGTTAAGGCATTTGCCTGCAAAGCCAAAGCACCCTGGTTTGATTCTCCAGGACCCACATCAGCCAGATGCACAAGGGGGCACATGCATCTGGAGTTTGTTTGCAGTGGCTGGAGGCCCTGGTATGCCCATTCTCTCTCTTTCTCTGCCTCTTTCTCTCTGTCAAAGAAATAAATGAATAAAATATATTTTAAAAAATGCCAAAAATATTCATTGGAGAAAAGACAGCTTCTTCAACAAGTGGTGCTGGGAAAACTGGATATCTATATGTAGAAGGAAGAAAATAGATCCTGTCTTTCTCCATGCACAAGAATCAAGTCCAAATAGATCAGGGACCTTAATATTAGATCTGAGACTCTGAAAATGCTAGAGGAAAAGGTAGGGGAAACCCTTCAACATATTTGCATAGGCAATGACTTTCTGAATATAACTCCAATTGCTCAGGAAATAAAACCACTAACCCAGTCAACCACTGGGATCTCATGAAATTACTGTTTGTGTAGAGCAAAGGACACTGTGAATAGATCAAAGAGACAACCTACAGAATGGGAAAAAATCTTTGCCAGCTATATATCTGACAGAGGATTAATATCCAGAATATACAAAGAACTAAAAAAACAAAACAATAAGAAATCAAACACCCAATTAAAAGGCTATGGAACTAAATAGAGAGTTCTCAAAGGAAGAAATGCAGATGGCATATAAACATCTGAAAAAGTGTTCTACATCCTTAGCCATCAGTGAAATGCAAATTAAAACTACTTTGAGATTCCACCTCACTCCTGTCAGAATGGCTATCATCAAGAAAAACAAGTAATAATAAATATTGGTGAGGATGCTGAAAAAGGGAACCCTTCTATACTGTTTGTGGGAATATAATCTGTATAGCCATTGTGGAAATCAGTGTGGAGGTTCTTGAGACAGCTCAAAATAGATTTACCATATGATCCAGCTATTGCACTCCTAGGCATATATCCTAATGACTCTTCTCACTACCTTAGAGATACTTGCACAACCATGTTTATTGCTGCTCTATTCACAATAGCTAGGAAATGGAACCAGCCTAGATGTCCCTCAACTGATGAGTAGATAATAAAGATGTGGTACATTTACACAATGGAGTTCTATTCAGCAGTAAAGAAAAATGAAATTATGAAATTTGCAGGGATGGGTCTTGAAAGGATTATATTGAGGTAACCCAGGCCCAGAAAGCCAAACATCACATGTTCTCTCTCATGAGGATCCTAGCTACAAATGTATAGATTTGTGTGTGAAACACAAGAGGCCAGTAAGCTAGAAAAAGGCTATAAGGGAGGGAGGGGAGGGAAGGACTTAAGGGGATGGTATTGTGTATATGTATATATGTAGAAGAACAGATTACAGGGAGTGGAATGACCTAAGTTAGGCCAGGGGAAGAGATTGAGTAAGAGAAGGGTGGGGGAAGGGTCAATCAAAATCCAAGATATTCTGAATAAGGTATATGAAAGCCTACTTTTTGGATACTGGCATATCCAGAAACCATAGATTACTACTAGAAAATTTTCAGTGCCAGGGATGGGATACCTTCCAGTGAGTTGTTGGCCAGGGAGGTCCATATTGCCTCTAAAACATTACAGGCTATTGCCAAGGCCCTTGATTTCCACGAATAACAGATGGTAAGACCCTATTGCTGAAGACTTCACATGCTTGGGTGGCAAGGTCACTAAGAAATCAAGCTTGTGCTGAACTGAAAACTTTCTCCTGTAGACTAGCCAACTGAAAGCTGGAAAAGCTGCACTGCATGCAGTCCTATGAGAGACAGAAGTCATTAGCAGTGACAACAGTGGACACTGGAAACCTCGAATTTTACCAGACAGGCCAAATGCAATAGTGCAATAGGGGGCATGTCTGCTCTGGGGAAACCAATGGCTCTTTAATTGGACTTGAGGCCCGCTCTATGGGAGGGGATACATGCCTAGTATTGAAAACCTAATCAAAAGCCTAATGCAGGGGAGGTCATGAGCCTTAGGGGTATGTAGTAAACAGCTTCAGGTTCACTGAGATGAACTTCCAGACCAGGCACAGTTATGGAGGAAGTGATATTTATTGAAGCTTACAGATCCAGGGGAAGTTCCATAAGGGCAGAAGAAACTGGCGTGCTCTTACAGGACCAGGAGAGAGAGAGAAAGCCACAAGCCAAAAGCCACACAGCATAGCACACTTCAGGAACTCTAGCTAGGCACACTTTGCATATCTTTAGATTGAAACCCTAAACCCACCACCACACCTTATGCCTGGACTCTAAGATCCACCCAGTGACACTGCCTCCAGCCAGATGGCTGCAGATGCAAACTACAAACTAATAAAGCACTGAATATATTGGGGGCCATATATTCAAACTACCACAGGGTATAAAGCCTGCTCTTGTCTGGCTAAATGCATATATTATTCTCACCAAACTGCCCTTAAAGCACTACACTTAATGTTCATATTCATATATTAATGCTACTCTCACTTTTGCTTAGAGAAGCTTCTCATTTCAGATGGCGGTGACCACTAGGATGACCCAAAAGACAACATAGTGCTGAGAAGTGACAGAATAGCAGGATACAAGATAAACACACAGAAATCAGTAGCCTTCCTATATACTAACAACAAACATGTGGAGGAAGAAATCAGGGAATCTCTCCCATTCACAATTGCCTGAAACAAACAAACAAACAAACAAACAACCTTGGAATAAACTTAACCAAGGAAGTAAAGGAGCTCTACAATGAGGACTTTAAACCACTCAAGCAAGAAATTGCAAAAGACACTAGGAAATGGAAAGACATCCCATGGAAGAATCAATATTGTGAAAATGTCAATCTTACCCAAAGCAATCTACACATTTAATGGAATCCCCTATCAAAATTCCAATAACATGGGCTGGAGAGATGGATTAGAGGTTAAGGCACCTGCCTGCTAAGCCTAAGAATGCTGGTTCCAATCTCCAGGTCCCACGTTTAGCCACATGCAAAGTGACACAAGGGCACAATGCCTCACTTGCCCACAAGGGGCGCACACATCTGGAGTTCGTTCGCAGCGGCTGAGAGGCTGCTGGTGCACCCATTCTCTCTCTCTGCCTCTCCCTCTCTATTTCTCTGTGTGTCTCTCTCCAAAAAAAAAATTCTAATAACATTCTTCACAGAAATAGAAAAAAAAATCCTAAAATTCATCTGGAAGCACACACACACACAAAAAAACCCCGAATAGCTAAAACAATTTTGAGCAACAAAAATAAGTTTGATGGTATCACCATACCTGATTTTAAGCTATATTACAAAGCCATAGTAACAAAAATAGCATGGTAGTGGCCCAACAACAGACATGTAGATCAATGGAACAGAATAGAGGACCTAGATGTTAATAAAGGTAGCTACAACCATCTGATTTTTGATAAAAATGCCAAAAATAGGGCTGGAGAGATGGCTTATTGGTTAAGGCATTTGCCTGCAAAGCCAAAGCACCCTGGTTTGATTCTCCAGGACCCACATCAGCCAGATGCACAAGGGGGCACATGCATCTGGAGTTTGTTTGCAGTGGCTGAAGGCCCTGGTATGCCCATTCTCTCTCTCTCTGTCAAAGAAATAAATGAATAAAATATATTTTAAAAAATGCCAAAAATATTCATTGGAGAAAAGACAGCTTCTTCAACAAGTGGTGCTGGGAAAACTGGATATCTATATGTAGAAGGAAGAAAATAGATCCTGTCTTTCTCCATGCACAAGAATCAAGTCCAAATAGATCAGGGACCTTAATATTAGATCTGAGACTCTGAAAATGCTAGAGGAAAAGGTAGGGGAAACCCTTCAACATATTTGCATAGGCAATGACTTTCTGAATATAACTCCAATTGCTCAGGAAATAAAACCACTAACCCAGTCAACCACTGGGATCTCATGAAATTACTGTTTGTGTAGAGCAAAGGACACTGTGAATAGATCAAAGAGACAACCTACAGAATGGGAAAAAATCTTTGCCAGCTATATATCTGACAGAGGATTAATATCCAGAATATACAAAGAACTAAAAAAACAAAACAATAAGAAATCAAACACCCAATTAAAAGGCTATGGAACTAAATAGAGAGTTCTCAAAGGAAGAAATGCAGATGGCATATAAACATCTGAAAAAGTGTTCTACATCCTTAGCCATCAGTGAAATGCAAATTAAAACTACTTTGAGATTCCACCTCACTCCTGTCAGAATGGCTATCATCAAGAAAACAAGTAATAATAAATATTGGTGAGGATGCTGAAAAAGGGGTACCCTTCTATACTGTTTGTGGGAATATAATCTGGTATAGCCATTGTGGAAATCAGTGTGGAGGTTCTTGAGACAGCTCAAAATAGATTTACCATATGATCCAGCTATTGCACTCCTAGGCATATATCCTAATGACTCTTCTCACTACCTTAGAGATACTTGCACAACCATGTTTATTGCTGCTCTATTCACAATAGCTAGGAAATGGAACCAGCCTAGATGTCCCTCAACTGATGAGTAGATAATAAAGATGTGGTACATTTACACAATGGAGTTCTATTCAGCAGTAAAGAAAAATGAAATTATGAAATTTTCAGGGATGGGTCTTGAAAGGATTATATTGAGGTAACCCAGGCCCAGAAAGCCAAACATCACATGTTCTCTCTCATATGAGGATCCTAGCTACAAATGTATAGATTTGTGTGTGAAACACAAGAGGCCAGTAAGCTAGAAAAAGGCTATAAGGGAGGGAGGGAAGGGAAGGACTTAAGGGGATGGTATTGTGTATATGTATATATGTAGAAGAACAGATTACAGGGAGTGGAATGACCTAAGTTAGGCCAGGGGAAGAGATTGAGTAAGAGAAGGGTGGGGGAAGGGTCAATCAAAATCCAAGATATTCTGAATAAGGTATATGAAAGCCTACTTTTTTGGATACTGGCATATCCAGAAACCATAGATTACTACTAGAAAATTTTCAGTGCCAGGGATGGGATACCTTCCAGTGAGTTGTTGGCCAGGGAGGTCCATATTGCCTCTAAAACATTACAGGCTATTGCCAAGGCCCTTGATTTCCCACGAATAACAGATGGTAAGACCCTATTGCTGAAGACTTCACATGCTTGGGTGGCAAGGTCACTGAGAAATCAAGCTTGTGCTGAACTGAAAACTTTCTCCCTGTAGACTAGCCAACTGAAAGCTGGAAAAAGCTGCACTGCATGCAGTCCTATGAGAGACAGAAGTCATTAGCAGTGACAACAGTGGACACTGGAAACCTCGAATTTTACCAGACAGGCCAAATGCAATAGTGCAATAGGGGCATGTCTGCTCTGGGGGAAACCAATGGCTCTTTAATTGGACTTGAGGCCCGCTCTATGGGAGGGGATACATGCCTAGTATTGAAAACCTAATCAAAAGCCTAATGCAGGGGAGGTCATGAGCCTTAGGGGTATGTAGTAAACAGCTTCAGGTTCACTGAGATGAACTTCCAGACCAGGCACAGTTATGGAGGAAGTGATATTTATTGAAGCTTACAGATCCAGGGGAAGTTCCATAAGGGCAGAAGAAACTGGCGTGCTCTTACAGGACCAGGAGAGAGAGAGAAAGCCACAAGCCAAAAGCCACACAGCATAGCACACTTCAGGAACTCTAGCTAGGCACACTTTGCATATCTTTAGATTGAAACCTTAAACCCACCACCACACCTTATGCCTGGACTCTAAGATCCACCCAGTGACACTGCCTCCAGCCAGATGGCTGCAGATGCAAACTACAAACTAATAAAGCACTGAATATATTGGGGGCCATATATTCAAACTACCACAGGGTATAAAGCCTGCTCTTGTCTGGCTAAATGCATATATTATTCTCACCAAACTGCCCTTAAAGCACTACACTTAATGTTCATATTCATATATTAATGCTACTCTCACTTTTGCTTAGAGAAGCTTCTCATTTCAGATGGCGGTGACCACTAGGATGACCCAAAAGACAACATAGTGCTGAGAAGTGACAGAGGAGTATCCAGCACTGAAACATCTCTATCACACCCTCCAAGGCTCAGGGTCTATTGTGGAAGAGGTGGCTGAAAGAATGTAAGAGCCAAAGGAAGGGTACAACTCCTTATAATGCAACTGTCCAGACAGAAATTGGCCTCACTATCCATGACCTCACAGTGCCTAACAATATCTTCACATGACCCTCATAATAGGAGAAAAACATGATGACACATCAAAAATAAAAGAGAGACTAATGGAGAGAGGGAGGGGATGGAGAGTGGAGTTGTGAAGGAGAAAGTGGGAGAGGGAAGGGAATTATTATGGTTTATTGTCTGTAAGTATAGAAGTTGTCAGTAAAAAAATTTTAAAAAGATACAAATTGGAAAAGAAGAGATCAAATTATCATTATTTGCAGATGATGTAATTATATACATAAAGGACCCTAAAGACTCTACAACCAAACTGTTAGAGCTAATAAACACTTATAGCAATATATCAGGATATATAATAAACACACAGAAATCAGTAGCCTTCCTATATGCTAACAACAAACATGCTGAAGATGAAATCAGGGAATCACTACCATTCACAATTGTCTCAATAAATAAATAAATAAATAACATACCTTGAAATAATCCTAACCAAGGAAGTGAAGGATTTCTACAATAAAAACTTAAAAACACTCAAGACAGAATTGCAGAAGACACTAGGAAATGGAAAGACATCCCATGTTCTTGGACTGGAAGAAACAATATTGTGAAAATGTCATCTTATCAAAAGCAATCTACACATTTAATGCAATCCCCATCAAAATTCCAATGGAATTCTTCATGGAAATAGGAAAAACAATCCTAAAATTCATTTGGAAGCCAAAATAACTTGACTATCCAAAACAATTTTGAGCAAGAAAAATAAGTCTAGCGGTATCACCATACCTGATTTTCTGCTATACTACAGAGTCATAGTAATAAAAATAGCATGGTACTGGCACAAAGACAAGACACATAGATCAATGGAACATAATAGAGGACTCAGATATAAATCCAGGCAGGTATAGTCATCCTATTTTTGACAAAAATGCTAAAATATTTGTTGGAAAAAAGCCATTTTAACAAATAATGCTGGGAAAACTGGATATCTATATGTAGAAGGATGAAAATAGATCCTTATCTTTCTCCATCCACAAGAATCAAGTCCAAATGGATCAAAGACCTTAATATCAGACCTGAAACTCTGAAACTGCTAAAGGAAAAAGTAAGGGAAACCCTTCAACATATTTGCATGGGCAATGACTCTATTTCTGTTAATTTTTATTTATTTATTTGAGAGCAACAGACAAAGAAAGAGGCAGGGAGGGAGGGAGGGGGGGGGAAGGGAGGGAGGGAGGGAGAGAGAGAGAGAATGGGCACACCAGGGCCTCCAGCCTCTGCAAACGAAGTCCAGATGCATGTGCCACCTTGTGCATCTGGCTTATGTGGGTCCTGGGGAATCAAGTCTCAAATCGGGGTCCTTAGGCTTCACAGGCAAGAACTTAACTGCTAAGCCATCTCTCTAACCTGGCAATGACTTTCTGAATATAACCCCAGTTGCTCAGGATATAAAACCACTAATCAACCACTGGGATCTCGTGAAATTACAAAGCTTTTGTACAGCAAAGGACATTGAATAGAGCAAAAAGGCAACTCTACAGAATGGGAGAAAATCTTTGCCACCTATACATCTGACAGAGGAATAATATCCAATATATACAAAGAACTCAAAAAATTAAATAATAAGAAATCAAACAACCAATTAAAAATGCACTGTGGGGGACAGGGCGTGGTGATGCATGTCTTTACTCCCAGCACTCGGGAGACATGGATGCATCTGGAAAGGATTATGCTAAGTGAGGTAACACAGGCCCAGAAAGCCAAATGTTGCGTGTTCTCTCTCATATGTGGATCCTAGCTACAAATGTTTAGACTTGTGTGTGAGTTGGAGTAGAAATCAGTAACAGTAACCTAGAAAGCGGATATAAGGGAAGGAGGGGGGGGGACTTAAGGGGATGATACTGTATGTATGTAAGTAGATGAACAGATTATTGGGTGTGGAATGACTTAAGTGAGGTCAGGGGAATAGATTGAGTAAAGAAAGGGTGGGCGGGGGTTAAACAAAATTTAAGATGTTATGAATAAGCCACATGGAAACCTCCTTTTTCAAATAATGGTGCATCTGGAAGCCATAGATTGTTACTAGAAAAATTTCAGTTCCATGGATGGGATACCTTCCAGGGAGTTGTTGGTCAGGGAGGTCCCTGATGTTCCAAAACATTACAGGCCATTACTGAGGCTCTTGGTTTCCCACCAGAAATAGATTGTAAGACCCTATTGCTGAAGACCCCACGTGCATTGGCTGCAAGGTCACTGAGAAATCAAGCTGGAGCTGAGCTGAAAACCTCTTCCTTGTGGACTAGCTGACAGAAAGCTGGAAGAAGCTATGATGCATGTAGCCCTATGGGAGAGAGAAGTCATCAGCACAAGAACAGTGGACGCTGCAAGCCTTAAGTTTGGCCAGCCAGGCCAAATGACCAAACAGGTACAATAGTGGCATGTCTTTCTAATTGGACTGGAGGCCTGCTCCATGGGAGGGAATAAATGCCTTGTACTGAAAACCTAACCAAAAGCCTATGATAACAGGGGATGGTCATGAGTTCTAGGAGTGTAACACTTGTTTTTGTCTGGCTAAATGCATATATTATGCTCACCAAACTTCCTTGTAATCACTTTTCTTAATGTTGATACCCATATATTAATGCTGCTCTCACTTTTGGTTAGAGAAGTTTCTCTTTTCAGATGGTGGTGACCACTGTGATGACCCAAAAGGCACCATAGTGCTGAGAAGAAGTGAGAGAGGAGTATTTTGCACTGAAACATCTCTATCACACCTTCCAAGGCTCAGGGTCCATTGTGGAATAGGTAGTGGAAAGGATGTAAGAACCAAAGGAAGGGTAGGACTGCTTACAATACAATCTTCCAGACACAAAATTGTCTGGATATCCATGACCTCACAGTGACTAGCAGTAACTTTCACAAGACCCTCTTATTAGGAGGAAAAGATGATGACATCAAAATTAAAGAGAGACTAAATGAGAGAGGGAGGGAATATGATTGACAGTGGATTTGTGAAGGGGAAAGTCAGGGAAGGGAGGCAATTATCATGGCTTATTATCTATAATTATGGAAGTTTTCAATACATTTTTAAAATATAAAATAAGGGAGCCAGGTGTGGTGGCGCATGCCTTTAATCCCAGCACTCAGGAGGCAGAGGTAGGAGGGTCGCTGAGAATTCAAGGCCACCCTGAGACTACATAGTTAATTCCAGGTCAGCCTGGACCAGAGTGAGACCCTACCTCGCAAAAACAAAAAAAAAAAAAAAAAAGGGAGTAACAGCATCTAAGGAACAACACCCAAGGTTGTCCTCTGGCCTCCACATGATGAATACATTCACACTGCACACACTGAAAACATATTTTTAGCTGGGCGTAGTGGTGCACGCCTTTAATCCCAGCAACTGGGAGGCAGAGGTAGGAGGATCACCATGAGTTCAAGGCCACCCTGAGACTACATAGTTAATTCCAGGTCAGCCTGGGCCAGAGTGAGACCCTACTTTGAAAAAACCAACAACAAATAAATAAACAACAAAAAAAAAAGAAAGCATATTTTTTAATGTTGTTTTTTTGAGGTAGGGTCTCACTCTAGCCCAGGCTGACCTGGAACTCACTATGCAGTCTCAGGGTGGCCTTGAACTCACGGTGATCCTCCTACCTCTGCCTCCCGAGTGCTGGGATTAAAGGCGTGTGTCACCACACCTGGCTTGAAAGCATATAAATATATGTTAAGATTTTATTTTTATTTATTTATTTATTAGGGACAGAGAGAGGGAGAGAGAGAGAGGGAGAGAGAGGAGAGAGAGAGAGAATGGGTACACCAGGGTCTCTAGCCACTGCAAATGAACTACAGAAGCATGTACCCCCTTGTGCATCTGGCTTATATGGGACCTGGAGAATCGAACCGGGATCCTTAGGCTTCGCAGACAAACGCCTTAACCACTAAGCCATCTCTCCAGCCCGAAAGCATATTTTTTAAAAGGAGATGCAAGGGCTGAAGAGATGGCTTAGCGGTTAAGGATCTTGCCTAAGAAGCCCAACGACCCAGGTTCAATTCCCCAGGATCCAGTAAAGGCAGATACAAAAGGGCTGCATGCATCTGGAGTTCTTTTGCAGCGGCTGAAGGCTCTGGTGCACCCATTCTCTCTCTTTCTCTCTCTCATAAATAAATAAATAAATAAATAAATAAATAAATAAATAAATAAATATTTTAAAAAGGAGATGTAATTTAGTGGTAGAGCACTTTTCTAGCATATGCAAGGTCTTGGGTTCAGTCTCAGTACAAAACAAAACAAGAAACAATAGGGAACGAGTTTTATGTTGAAGAGTTTAGGCCCACAGGTGGGTTAGAATAAACTGTATTAGGGTAAATAAAAGAGGAAAACACTGTTTAAATGTTTGTTCACATGGAAAAAAACACAGGTGTACATATCAAGTAGCAAATGCCTATAATCCAAGCACTTAGGAGGTTGAGACAGGAGGACTGTAAATTTGAGGCCTACCTACAGAGTGAGTTTCAAGCCAGTAATAAAAACATTATAGGAGTGGGGAGATGGTTTAGTGGTTAAAAGCACTTGCTGTGCAAGCCTGGCAACCAGAATTTGGGTCCCCAGAAACATGCAAAGCCAGACACAATAGCACCTGTGTCTGTCATCCTTGTGTGCTTACAGACAAGATGGGAAGTGGAGTCAGGACAATCCTGGTAGCTTGTGGACCAACTAGCAACAAACAAGAGAGACCCTGATTCAAACAAGGTGGGAGGTAAGGACTGATACTCTCTGACCTCAATATGCATGCCAGAGCACATGCGTGTTATCACACACACACTACAGTACTTGTCAAAGAATAGAACAATGGAGTGGAATAAGACAGATGTCTGAGAAACATTCAAATTCAAGTACAAATTTTGATATAAAGGGACAGTGCTATTAGTAGTGATGGAAAATATTACTGAAAATGAAACTGAACTTTTAAAAAATATTATATTTTTATTTATTTATTTGATAGAGAGAGAGGGGAAGAGAAGGATAGAGAACGGGTACACCAGGGCCTCCAGCCACTGCAAATGAACTCCAGAAGCATGCATCACCTTGTGCATCTGTCTAATGTGGGTCCTGGGGTATCAAACCTAGGTCCTTTGGCTTTGCAGGCAAATGCCTTAACCACTAAACCATCTCTTCAGCCCTCAAGTACAAATTTTGATATAAAGGGACAGTGCTATTAGTAGTGATGGAAAATATTACTGAAAATGAAACTGAAGTTTAAAAAATATTTTATTTAGCCGGGCGTGGTGGCTCACGCCTTTAATCCCAGCACTTGGGAGGCGGAGGTAGGAGGATCGCCAAGAGTTTAGGCCACCCTGTGATAGAGTTAAATCCATCAGCCTACAGAGTGAGAACCTTGCAAAACTGAAGTTTAAAAATATTATATATTTTATTTATTTATTTGATAGAGAGAGAGGGAGAGGGAGAGAAAAGAGAGAGAGAGAGAGAGAGAGAGAGAGAGAGAGAGAGAGAATGGGCACAAAAGGCCTCCAGCCATTGCAAATGAACTCCAGACACATGCATCCTCTTGTGCATCTGGCTAATGTGGGTCCTGGGG
Organism: Orientallactaga sibirica; assembly: GCA_036365145.1. NCBI lineage: Eukaryota > Metazoa > Chordata > Mammalia > Rodentia > Dipodidae > Orientallactaga > Orientallactaga sibirica. The sequence continues at coordinate 2,680,038 of JAEOAD010000015.1, forward strand.
AATTGAACCTGGGTCATTTGGCTTTGCAGGCAAATGCCTTAACTGCTAAGCCATCCTCCCAGCCTGAAACTGAACTTTTTTTTTTTAATAATTATTTTTTGATTGACAACTTCTATACTTACATACAAAAAGTGCATGGTATTTCCCTCCCCTCCCCCCATTCCCCTTTAGAACTCCAATCTCCATCATATCCCCTCCCTCTCTCCATTAGTCTCTCTTTTAATTTGATGTCATCATCTTTTTCTTCTATTATGAGGGTCTTGCGAAGGTATTGCTAGGCACAGCAAGGTCATGGATATCAAGGCCAATTTCTGTCTGGGCAGTTGCATTGTAAGGAGTCGTACCCTTCCTTTGGCTCTTCCATTCTATCCGTGAAACTGAACTTTTGTTTTAAAAATTAATCAGCATTTTATCTACAGGGATTTGTCAAATACATAAGTATTACATGCTAAGAACCCTGAAGACAGGACTTGCTATATAGCTTATGCTGACCTTGAACTCTCAGTCCTCCTGTCTCAGGAAGAACCCTTCCTAGGCTTTCACTAACTTCTGGTGGTGAAACTTCTTGGATTTAGATGTGTCTCTGCAATCTCTGCCTCCATCTGTACATGGCCTTCTTCCCCCTAGATCTGTGCATCCAATTTTCCCTCTTAAACTGGGTATGATGGCAAATGTCTATAACCCCAGTTTGGGGAGGTATAGGCAAGAGGATTAGGAATCCAAGGCCAGCCTTAGCTAAGTACCAAGTTCAAAACCAGCTTGGGCTAGTAAAACCCTGTCTCCTGCACTTTTTTGTTAATATTTATTTTATTTTATTTATTTATTTATTTGAGAAAGAAGGAGAGGGAGAGAGAGAGAGAGACAGAGAGAATGGGCATGCCAGGACCTCCAGCCACTGCAAACGAACTCCAGATGTATGCGCCCCCTTGAGCATCTGGCTTATGTGGGGCCTGGAGAGTCGAACCAGGATCCTTTGGCTTTGCAGGCAAAGGCCTTAACTGTTAAGCCATCTCTTCAGCCCAATATTTTATTTTATATATATATATATATATATATAGATAGATAGATAGATAGAGAGAGAGAGAGAGAGAGAGAATGGGCTTGTCAAGGCCTCTGGCCACTGCAAATGAACTCCAGACACATGTGCCACCTTGTGCATCTGGCTTTACATGGGTCCTGGGGAATTGAACTGGGGTTCTTTGGCCTTATAAGCAAGTGCCTTGCCTGCTAAGCCATCTCTCCAGCCCAAACCCCTGTCTCAAAAACAAAACATAGCAAAGTAAAACAGAACAAAACAACAACAAAAGCAGGAACCCGCATAAAACCCTAAAACTAAAACTGGGGAGATGGTTGAGCAGTTAAAGATGCTTGTTTGCAAAGCCTGATGGTTCTGGTTCAATTCCCCAGCCACCAATATAAACCCAAATGGGCATTTGTTTCCTGAGGCCAGAGACTAGCCTAATGTGTATGCATGCATATGTGTGTGCATGCACCCATGTGCGTACATACACACACATGGGTGCACACACACATGCATATGTAAACACACAAATAAATAAAAATTTAAAAAGGGGCTGGAGAGATGGCTTAGCAGTTAAGGCACTTGTCTGCCAAGCTAAAGGACCCAGGTTGGATGACCTATATAAGCCAGATGCGTAAGGTGGCACATCCATCTGGAGTTTGTTTGGCACACCCATTCTCTCTCTCTTGCTAATAAATAAATAAAAATAAAATAAAAAATTCTTTAAAAAGTTTAATAGAAAAAAATTTAATTAAAAAAAAAAAACAAAACCAGAGCTTGAGAGATGGCTTAGCAGTTAGGGTGCCTGCCTGCAAAGCCTAAGGACCCAGGTTTGATTCCCCAGTACCCATGTAAGCCAGATGCTCAAGGTAGTGCATGTGTCTGGAGTTAGTTTGCAGTGGCTGGAGGCCCTGGTGTGCCCATTCTCTCTGTCACTACCTGCCTCTTTCTTTCTCTCTCTCAAATAATGAATAAATAAGTAAATAAATATTTTTAAAAACTTTAAAAATCAAACAACCCAAAACAAACAAAAAAAAAAGCCACCCCCACAACGAATTCTAAAACCAAGGACTGGTGTGATGGCTCAGTCAGTCAAGTGTTTGCCACGCAATCATGAGGACTTGAATTCGCATCTCCAGCACCCATGTAAAATGCTGGGTATGGTTGTATGCACCTGTAATCTCAGTGCTGGAAACAGGAGGATCCCTGGGGGCTTGCTACATAGCTTGTCTGGCTGAAACTGAGCCCTACTTTCAGTGACAGATCCTGTCTCAAAAAATAAAGTGGAGAGCAATAAAAGAAGACACCTGGTATTGATTGGTGACCACATGCACACATTCATATGTCCACATGCATACAAACTTGTACATTACACATACACATACATACAAAAATATCAATTTAGATGCATCCCAAAATAAATCCATTGTTTGGTAAGAAAGGTTCCAAGTCCATTAAGTGATTACCTTGATCAACTTTTTAATTTTTTTTTTTTTGGTTTTTCAAGGTATGGTCTCACTGTAGTTCAGGCTGACCTGACCTGGATTGTAGTCTTAGGGTGGCCTCAAAGTGATCTTCCTACCTCTGCCTCCTAAGTGCTGGGATTAAAGGAATGCGCAACCATACCTGGCTAACTTTAAAAAATTTTTTTTAACTTATTTGCAAGCAGAAAGACAGAGAGAGAGAGAGAGAGAGAGAGAGAGAGGGAGGGAGGGAACAGATAGAGAAAGAATGGGTGCATTAGGGCCTTCAGCCATTGCAAACAAACTCCAGATGCATGCATTACTTTATTCATCTGGCTTTATATGGATACCGGGGTATTGAACAGAGGCTGTCAGGTTTTATAAGCAAGCATGTTAAGCACTAAGCAATCTTCCCCCAAGTCTGATCAATGTTTTTTGTTTTGTTTTTTTGAGATAGGGTCTCATTCTGATCTAGAACTCACTCTGTAGGCCCAGACTGGATTCAAACTCATGGAGATCCTCCTACCTCAGCTTCCTGAGTACTGGGATTAAATAAAGCATAACAATTTGATCAATTTTTGTATAGCATATTTTTCTACATTTTCCCATTTTTATTTTTGCCCCTTTATCCCACCTTATATATTTGTTTTTCCTTTTAATCTCCCCATTTCCTTATGGGGAAACTGAGACTTAAAGAGGTGAGGAAGCCTGACAAAGTGACATGATGTTGTGAAGGACACAAGGTCCTCTCTTTCTCCCTCTTCTTCATACATCCTTACCGACTCTGGGTTCTTAACAAAGACCTTAGTGCTCCCCATCTGATACTGGTCTGGCTCCATGTTGACAGCTTGAAGCAGGTGCTGGACACCCTGACGTTCATCTCCACACCATCGTGGCCATGTCTCAGGGGTCAGAATAGCGTATCTGAAGGAAGGAGGCACAGGGAGGTGGGAGCATTTGGACCAGGCCTGTTGCAGGCCATCTTAACAAAAGGATGGGTCAAGGTGGAGAGCTTGGGTACCGCACCTCTGCAGGAATTTGGAGAACTGGCGACGGTAGGCAAAGCCTGCCCTGCGCACCCGGATGTTCTCCCTCAGTCCCAGGTACTCCACTTGGTGCTTCACCCTGTGGGAAGGAGGTCTAAGTTCCTGAGAATGGGGCCTTCAAAGGGCAGACCAGGGGCAGGAAGGGTAGTCCTGGATTTGTGATGGAAGCATTTTATCTATCATCTGTCTATCTATCTATCATCTATCTATGATATATCTACCTGTCATTTATCTACCATCTGTCTATTTAGAGCCAGGGTCTCACTTTGTAGCTCACACTAGCCTCAACTCATAATCCTCCTATCTCCTGTGAGCTAAGATTCCAGGTATGTCCTTTGCACCCAACTTGGGATAGTTCAGAGGGTGAGTTCTGAGGCCTGGGCAGGGGAGCTCAGCCTGGAAATCAGATTTTGGACTGGGACCTGGAAAGAGGGTTCTGGGCTCATCCTGGCGCTTACTCCTGGAATCACTTCTGGAGTTAAGGAGTGGGGACACACTGGGTGTGTCTGTTCAAGTCCCTGGATTATCCCACAGTCATTTTGGCACTACTTTTGGAGTTGGAGGTGCCTTGGTTGGTTCTATCTGCAATTCTGGAGCCCTGGGGGCTTTTAAGATTGTCTTAAGGTCCAGCCTGGGATGGCCCTAAAGTTAGGGCTCAGTCCTGGCTGGGGTGGGATGAGATGTCACCTGCTCTCCTCCCAGTCTCGTGGTCTCTTGGTCTCGTTGGGCTTGATGCAGCGGATGTAATGGGGTGTGCACTTCTTCAGTGTGGCCACCAGGTCGTTGGCTTGTTTCTGAGCAGAAGGAAAGGCATGGGTGAGAAGGGCATGCAGATGGGCTCTTCTTGGAAAGGAAGGGAAGAAAAGGGGAGGGATGTAAAGAAGGAAGGGAAGGGAAGGGAAGAAAAGGAAGGAAGGAAAAGAAGGAAAGGAGGGAGGGAAGGAAAGGGAAGGCAAATATCTAAGGAGGCTGGCCCAGTTTTTTATACCCAGAGCTGGAGGAAGACTCTACAAGCTCTGGGTATAAGAAGCTGGGCCACTCACTGACAGACAGACAGAAACCTCAGGGATATGGGAGAATCAAAAATTGAACCAAAGAGAGAAATAGAATCTGGAGACAGGACAGGGTGTATGTAACCCAACCCTTTCCATCTCCAAGTCCCCTTTGCCTGTCTTAGGCCCACCTTGATTTTGGAACCAGCAGTACTGGGGCGGCCCTTTTTGTCTACATCCAGCTTCTCAGGAAAGAGCATCCGAAGGAAGGCTCTGGGCAGGAGAGAGGAGAGGTTGGGAGTGCACCTGAGACCCGGGTCAATCTTCCCCAGAAGAAGGGCTACCTTAGATCCATGATGCAAAATATAGTTCCCTCTGAATGTGGGTAGGAGGGTGTGGCAGCTGAGATTGAAAGGGTTGATATATGCCCTTTTAGTTCTTCCATTTATCTGTACTTTTTTTTCCATGTGTGAGCACACATGTATGTGTTGGGGGTAGAGGGTACATATGTCTGTGGCAGCCAGAAGTCAATGTTAGGTGTCTTCCTCAATTGCTTATATGAGTATTGGGAAATCAAACCTGGGTCATTAAGCTTTACAGGCAAGCGCCTTAACTACTAAGCCATCTCTCCAGCCCCTAAAACTCTTTCTTTTTTAAAAAAATATTTATTTGCATGTGTGTGTTTGTGTGTGTGTATGTGTTTGGGCATGCCAGGGCCTCTTGCTGCTGCAGATAAACACCAGATGCTTTATGCCACTTTTTGCATCCAGTTTATATGAGTGGCTTGAGAACTAAACCCTGACTGGGAGGCTGGAAGTGGCTTTAATATTTTAATACTGCAGTTTTAAAGAGGGCTTTCCCAGGAATGACACATCTACCAATGAGCAGAAGCCAGCTCCTGCCTTTTGTTTTCAAGACAAACACAGGGTGTCCAAGAACCTCACCTACATCTCTCCCTTGTTTTTCTATTTTTATTTATTTTGGTGTGTGTGTGTGTGTGTGTGTGTGTGTGTGTGTACGCGTGTGTGTGCTTGCAAGCTCCTGTGTGTGAGTTCAGGCACTTACATGTCACAGTTCACCTGTGGAGATCAGAAGGACAACTTTTGTGTCAGTCCTTGTCTCCTACCTCCTTTGAGTAAGAGTCTGTCATTGTTCACTGCTCTTTTAGTAAGCTTCCAGAAAATCCTGTCTCTGTCTCCCTTCTCATTGTAGGTGCACTGGGATTATAAAAGCCCGCCATCTGTCAGGGTCTGGGGATTTGAATTTAGGTATTCAAGAATTGCCTGGCAAGTGCTTTATTCATTTAGCCATCTTCCCTGGATCCCTTCCTTTCTTCCTCTTTTTTTTTCTTCCTTTTTTTTTTTTTTTTTCAAGGCAGGGTACTGTTCTAGCTCAGGTTGACCTGGAATTCACTATGTATCTCAGGGTGGCCTCGAATTTGCAGCAATCCTCCTATCTCTGCCTCCTGAGTGCTGTAATTAAAGGTATGTGCCACCATACTGGGCTTTTCTTCCTCTTTCCCTCTCTCTCTTCCTTCTTTCCTTTCTTTCTTCCTCTAATTTCCTTCCCTTCCTTCCTTCCTTCCTCCTCCTTCCCTTCCTCCCTCCCTCTTTCTTCCTTCCTTCCTTCCTTCCTTCCTTCCTTCCTTCCTTCCTTCCTCCCTCCCCCTCCCTCCCTCCCTTCCCTTCCTCTTTCTTTCTTTCTTTCTTTCTTTCTTTCTTTCTTTCTTTCTTTCTTTCTTTCTTTCTTTCTCTCTCTCTCTCTTTCTTTCTTTCTTTCTTTCTTTCTTTCTTTCTTTCTTTCTTTCTTTCTTTCTTTCTTTCTTTCTTTCTTTTGTTTTTTGAGGTAGGCTCTCACTCTAGCCCAAGCTGACCTGGAATTAACTATGTAGTCTCAGGGTGGCCTTGAACTCACAGCAATCCTCCTACCTCTGCCTCCCAAGTGCTGGGATTAAAGGCATGTGCCACCATGCCAGGCTCTATTTATCTTTCTTTTTCTCTCCTTTCTTCCCTCCCTTCTTCTCTTCTCTTCTCTTCTCTTCTCTTCTCTTCTCTTCTCTTCTCTTCTCTCCTCTCCTCTCCTCTCCTCTCCTCTCTTCTCCTCCTTTCCATTCCCTTCCCTTTCCTCCCCTTCCCTTCCTTTTCCCTTCCTTCCTCCCTCCCTCCCTTCCTCCTTTCCTCTATCTTTCTCCTTCCTTCCTTCCTTCCTTCCTTCCTTCCTTCCTTCCTCTTTCTTTCTTTCTTTCTTTCTTTCTTTCTTTCTTTCTTTCTTTCTTTCTTTCTTTCTTTTTCTGGCTTCAAACTTGATATATAGATGAGGATGATCCTCCTGCCTTCACCTCCTGAATGCTAGAACTACAAGTGCCCACCATTATGCTTGACTAGTTATAAGGTTTTTTTTTAACTTTTATTTTTATTTATTTATTAGAGACAGAGAGACAGAGAGAGACAGGCAGGGAGTGAGAATGGGCACACCAGGGCCTCTAGCCACTGCAAACGAACTCCAGATGCATATGACACCATGTGCATCTGGCTTACGTGGGACCTGGAGAATTGAACCTGGGTCCTTAGGGTTTGCAGGCAAACGCCTTAACCGCTAAGCCATCTCTTCAGCCCTAGTTATAAGGTTTTAAGACAGGGTCTCACTATGTAGCTTAGACTGGTCTCATATTCAGGATTCTCCTGATTTAGCCTCTGTAGTGCTTGGATTATAGTTGTGTGACACTGCATACTTGGGTCCTTTTTGTTTTGAAAACCTTCCCCCTTTCTGTACTTCTTTGAATGCCACAGTTAACTTGGGGTTACTTTTATCTTTTTCTGTCCTGGGACTGGACATGCCCTCTAGGAGAGTGTTCAGCATTGAGCTACACCTTAAGTCTTTGGAGTTTTAAAGCAAAACCATATCTTAGTCACAAATCCGCTTCCACTTAAGTCCATGGCTTGACAGCTCTGTGGAAAATGAAGTGGTACACAATGCTCCATTCCCATGAGAGTGTTCTTCCTGGAGGCCTCCATGCCCAGGACCACTCACTGTTCACTGGTGTGCATCAGCTCTATCAAATCAGAGAAGAGAACATCTCGGTTCCTCTCACAGAAGCCGCTGACATCATAGGAGACCTGGAAGGAGACAATGTGAGTGAGGAGGAATAAGAGTTGGAAACTTGGACATGTGTGTGGAAGGGCAGGTGTTCAGGGGTCCTATGGTGCATGCTCAGGGGTGAGAGGAATCTATAGCTCAGAATAGTGAGTTTGGGGCTGCCAATTGGGTCCAAGCTCTGGGAGATCTGATGTTCAAAGAAAGTCTTCCAGTTGGGGCAGTAACCTGGGATCAGAGATGAGAGGAGGTGAGAGATTACAGTCCAAGTTGGGAAAGGAGAGGCTGCAATTTGGATAAGAGGTAGGGAAAGGTGTGAAGTTACAGGCTAATTAGTGGGTAGGGGGCTGCAGCTAGGAGACTCTGGGGGTTTTGAATTAGCTTAGATTGGGTATCTGCTCTGAACAGGTGAGGGAGCTGGGAGCCCTGTGTCAGATGGGGATTGATGTATTTCATTAAAAAAATTTGTTTGTTTCAGACAGGGTCTCATGTAACTCAGAATGGTCTTGAACTCCGTGTGTAGCAGAGGATGAACTTGAACTTTTTTTGGATGTGGATGTGTGTGGTGTCTGTGAGTGTGTGTGAGCATGTGTGGACATGCATGTGTGCAGGCCAAGCCAAAGTGCCTTCCTAAGTCACTTTCCACCTTGTCTTTTTGTTTGTTTGTTTGTTTGTTTTAAGGTAAGATTTCACTCTAGCCCAGGCTGACCTGGAATTAGTCTCAGGGTGGCCTCAAAGTCATAACACTCCTCCTGCCTCTGCCTCCTGAGTGTGGAGATTAAAGGCATGTGCCACCACGCCTGGCCCACCTCGTCTTTTTTTTTTTTTTTTTTTTAATGTTTTATAGGCTGGGTGTGGTGGCACACGCCTTTAATCTCAGCACTCAGCAGGCAGAGGTAGGAGGATAGCCATGAGTTCAAGGCCACCCTGAGAATACAGAGTGAATTCCAGGTTACCCTGGGCTAGAGTGAGACCCTACCTTGAAAAACAAAAGAAAAAATTATTTTATTTGTTTATTTGAGAGAGAAAGGGAAAGAGGCAGATATCAAGAAAGAAGGGGTGTACCAGGGCCTCTAGCCACTGCAAATGAACTCCAGATGCATGCACCACTTTGTGCATCTGGCTTTACATGGGTACTGCGGAATCAAACCCAGGTCCTTAGGCTTTGCAGGTAAGTACTTTAACCACTGAGCAATTTCTCCAGTCCTCTATCTTGTTTTTTTAAGTTAACTGTTTCTTTTATTTATATTTATTTATTTGAAGAGAGAGGGAGAGAGAGAAAGGAAAGAGAGAGAGAAAGAGGTAAGAGATAGGAAAAGAGAATGGGGTGTGCCAGGGCCTCCAGCCCTGCAAACAAACTCCAGATGCATGTTCCACCTTGTGCATCTGGCTTACTTGGGTCCTGGGGAATTGAACCTGGGTCCTTTGGCTTTGCAGGCAAATGCCTTAAGTGCTCAGCCTTCTCCCCAGCCCTCCACCTTATTTTTTTTATAATTTAATATATTTTATTTATTTTTTGAGAGAGAGAGAAAGAGGGAAAGAGAGAGAGGGAGGGAGAGAATGGGCACACCAGGGCTTCTAGCCACTGCCAACAAACTCCAGATGCATGTGCCCCCTTGTGCATCTGGCTGATATGGGTCCTGGAGAACCCAACTGGGATCCTTTGGCTTTGCAGACAAATGCCTTAACCACTAATCCATCTCTCCAGCCCCGACCTTGTTTTTTTTTTGAGACAGGGTCTTGAACTAAACCTAGAACTCGCCATTTCAACTAGACTAACTGGCTAGTAAGTACTAGGAGTCCTCCTGTCTCCATCACCCCACCTATTACAGGTGTGTCCCCCCATGCCTGGCTTTTACATGGGTGCTGGGGATCAGAACTCAGGTCCTCATGCTTGTATGGCAGGTACTTTACCCAACTTGGACTTTTGATCTTCCTGCATCCACCTACCAAATGCAGGCATATCTGTGGCCACCATCCCAGGCCAGGGCATGGGTTTAGAGCCCTGACTATAGATACCTGAGGGAAGGGGCTTTAGCCAGGTGGTAAGTTGAGGCTGCTATCTAAAATGGCAGTTCTCAGGGCTGAAGAGATGGCTCAGTGGTTAAGGTGTTAAGGCACTTGCCTGCAAAGCCTAACAACCCAAGTTCAATTCCCACGTAAGCCAGATGCACAAGGTGGCACATGCATCTGGAGTTCATTTTCAGTGGCTGGAGGCCCTGGTGTGCCCATTCTCTCTGTTTGTCTCTCTTCTCTCTCTCTCTGCTTAGAAATAAATAAATAAATAAATAAATAAATAAATAAATAAATAATAATATTTTACAAAATTTTAAAGTGGGGGTTCTCCACGGTCCTGCTCCTCACGTTTGCAGCTCTGCCAGGAATATCCATGATCTAGTTCATTTTTAGGAACTGATAGGAGGCAGCATAGGCTGAGGCCCATGGGAATTGTCTGCTGCTCCTGCTGAGGTCACAGAGGCATGGTGGAGGAGTCTTGGGAAGGCGGCTGTTAACTACTGAACCTAGGGTGAGAGACCAGCATTTTCCTGTAGCCTTGGCAGGGGTCTATGGGGGAGGGGCTTTAGACTATTGCTGTTGGTTTGCAACATGCATTTGGCAGTCTCAGGGATTTATTTTTCAAGTTGGGATTAGAGGTGGGTATTGTGTTCAGAAGGTCACAGTTTATACTGAGCAGTGGGGTGTCTGCAGGCATAATGAAGGGCCCTGGTGGTCTGTTGCCACAGTTGGTGTGACAGTTAAATTCTATTGTCATATGATCATATTAGAGACGTGCCTTGAGCTGGTCTATGAGGCTGTTTCCAGGAAGGATTGGTGGAGGGAGAAAGTCCTTCCCCCAGAGTAGGCAGATTTTCTGCTGGTGAGCTATATATAAAGAAATTCCAGGAAAACACAGGGCCTTTTCCTCAGATGCCTGTGCTACTTGCCAGTGTGTGCATCTACTCTGGTGCTGCTATCTTTTTGTGGACATCAGATCCCAGCTTTATCAGCCTTCCAATGTGGACTGAAGACCAGTGTTTCTCCAGGAATCTTCCAGGCCTTCAGTGCCAGATTGAGACTGCTGAGGCAATCTATCTTTGTGGACTGAATAGATACCAGGCTCTCATCTTCTCCAGCTTACAGACAGCTCATATCCTATGAACCAATCTAAATAAATCCCCTTTATAATATTTGCTCATTCTATGGTTCTGTTCCTCCAGAGAACCCTAATATAAATGGCAACCATGGTACAGGGTGTTCTGTTTTGTCTGTTAGTTAGGCAACCTGTGGCCATGATCATAGGCCAGTGCTTGTCTGCAGTTCCGACTAAGGGGAAGTGAGAATTTGTGGACAAAGTTCTGGGAGTCATGGGAAAGTAGCTGGTTTTAGGTCAATAGTGGGAGCTCTGGAGGAAGCACTAGGCCTAGGTGGTCTGCAATCTGGAGACCCTTGGGATCTGAGAGGGAGCATCCATGGGGCTCTCCACTGGGCACACATGGGTAGAGGCACCACTCACTTTTCCTGCATAATGGTGGATGACAAAACCGGCGCTCCAGCTGTTGAAATGCTCGTGGGTGCCCACCGCTGCCTGCAGCTTCTGCAACAGTGTCTGGTCTGCTCCTCCACCAGTGGCATGCATTGTGGCACACACATCGTCCAGCACGCTCATGATGCCTGGAGGGCTCTGAGGGATGAGCAGAGGTCAGGCTTACCAAGATGGGTCCTGTTTCATCTTGATGGTCAGCACTGAGTGAACTGGGTGAGGGTTGGGGAGCAGACTCCAATGCAAGCACAGAAATGGTGGTAAGGCACTTAGGTAAGTTTGTGTGTATGCTCTGGAAGTGAAATTACAGACTCCATAGAGGATCCATGCCCTCTTTCCTTCCCTACAGAGGAATCACTGAATGGGAAATCTGCCAACTTTTTTGTTTTCTTTTTTGAAGCAGGGTCTCATTCATTACCCAGGCTGTCCTTAACTCACTATGTAAACCAGGCTGATCTTGAACTCCTGGCTATATATTTGTCTCAGTCTTCCAAGTGCTGAGATTAAAGGCATGCATCACCATCCTTGGTGAGATCTGGCAACTTTGATCCTCTGACCCTGGAAAGGTTGCTTAGGGGAATGTTTATTGAATGAATAAAAGATATCGGAGCAAGTGGTCAGAAAAATCTATGGATGAGGCTAGCTCAGGTGTGTGTTGGAGTATATTAGGCTAGGGAAACCAGCATTAGCTACCAGAAGCCCCTTCATTTATCAGTTAGACCCTTCCAGAGTCCACATGGTCCTTACCAGTTTGTTTTCGATGAGGTCACACACGACTTTGTTGTTGAAGTACGCTATGGGGGTCCAGCGGATGCCTTCCTGCACATACTCCTCCTGGGGGTGGAAAAGGGTTTAGGTAGTGGAGTGGATGAAGGGGGTATGACCAATATGCTCCCTCCTCTCCCATCTCATCTCTTAGGACTAATAATGAAGCCCATGTGAATGTGTTTGGAGGAGCAGGCTGGAAGACCCAGGAAATGATGTCTTCACCTCTGGTCCCACAGACCAACTACCAACAGGAGCTAGTGGCTAATAGACTCTGTGGTGTGGTTTATCAATCCTCTCAAGGGTTACAGCAGAATCCAAACTCAGCTACCCACTATATAACCTGCTTAGTAAGACTCTATTTTGGCTCTTTTTAAAATTTATTTTGAATCATTTCGCCATTGCCTTCTTGATGCTTTTTTGGATCAGCTCCAAAACAAGCCATGTGCCCTGGAATTCTTCAGGCTCTGCATCTAGGGGAGGGGCAAAATCAAATCAGTAGGGATATTTTTCTTTTTGAGGTTCTGGATATGGACTCCAGCATGGCAGGCAAGTACTCTTCCATGGAACAATATACACCTCTAGTCCCCAGCAAAGGTTATTGTTCATCTTGTTCCCAAATGTTTTCCCCACACCCCAAACAGTGCCTGGCACACAGCAGGGGCTCAATAAATAATTGTTTCTTTTTTCTGATTTCTTTCTTTCTTCTATTCTTTCTCCCTCACATTTTACCAACCCTTCCTCCCTCCCTCCTTTCCTTTCTTCTTTTCTTCCTCCTCTTTTTCTTGATGGGTTCTCATGAGGCAGTCCAGGATGGCCTGTAACTTGTCATCCTCCTGTCTCAGCTTCTTCACTGCTGGGATGGGAAGCATGCACTTTCTTGCCTCCTCTCCCTTTTTCCATATCTCTCTCCCTCCTCCGCTTTTTTGAGGTAGGGTTTCACCATAGCACAAGACGACCTGAAATTAGTCTCAGGGTGGCCTCAAACTCATGATGATCCTCCTACCTCTTAAGTGTTGGGATTAAAGGTGTGTGCCATTATGTCTGGCTCCCTTCCCCCTTTCTATTAGGTGAACAGTTTTACTCCACCACAGGCTCCCACCATTACCACTCAGCACCTCTACCAGGGGCCCAAAGCTATGGCTCCATCTGATCTGGCACTGTAGTCTCCAAAACCATAAACTAAAGCATACCTTTTTTCTTTATAAAGTGATTATGTGAGTGAGGTATTTTATTACACTAAGAGAAAGCTGACCAACAGTGAGCACAGAGAGGTGGGGATGGGGGTGTGTGTGGATTCTTATGGTTGCATTTGAGTCCTGTCTCTGGCTGCTTGGCTGACCTGCCCACCTGCTCTGCCTTCAGCGTGAGTTCGATAAAGATCTGTTGCAGCTTTTCATTGACAAAGTTGATGCAGAACTGCTCGAAGCCATTTTTCTGTCAAGGAAGGAAAAGGGTTCCTCTGTGAGTGGAGGCTTTCCTGGCCACTGGGCTGTCCCAGAGTAAGAAGCAGGACAGGATGTGGGCTGGGGGTTTAGGGGCCAAGGACCAAACCTGGAAGATCTCGAAGCCATAGATGTCTAGCACACCAATATTGTACTCTTCCTGTGGCTTCTGCATAGCCCTGTTGATGGCCTGTGGTGCAGATGGGGATAGTAGGTCAATAGGTATGTGGTCAAACCCAGGCCATCTGCTACCACTTTTTTTTTTTTTTTGCATGTGTGAGTGGTGGAGTATGTGTGATATGTGGAGGGTGATGTGTGGCATATGTACATGTACATGCAGATGTTCATTCCCCATGCACTTGTGTCACTTGGACATAGACACCAGAGGAGAACTTCAGGTATCCTTCTCTTGTCATTCATCCAACTGTTTCCTTAAGATGGCCTCTTTCTTTCAAACCAGAGATGCTATTGATCGGTGAGCCCCAGCAATTCTCCAGTTTCTGCATTTGTCAGTAAGTTACTGTGGACTGGAGTTACATATAGACATGCATGGCCATGCCCAGTTTTTAAAAAAAAATATTTTTTTGCAAGGGTAGAGACAGAGAGAGAGAGAGAGAGAGAGAGAGAGAGAGAGAGCATGCCAAAGCCTCCTGCCACTACAAAGGAACTCCAGATGCATGCAACACTTTGTGCATCTGGTTTTACATGGGCTGGTTGGCTTTGCAAGCAAGTGCCTTAACCATTGAGTAATCTTCCCAGCCCAGCAGCAAGCACTCTTAACCATTGAGCCCCATATGTATGTGTATGCATATATGTATATTTATGTGTGGGTGCACGTGTGTATGTGGGGGGGTGGAGGCCGAGGTTGATGTCCGAGTCTTCCTTGATTTTTATTGACAATCTCCATACATATAAACAATAGATCATGACCATAGTTCACCACTCTCACTTTTTCCCCTCTCAAATGCCCCCTTCACTGAATCCCTTTTTCTTTCCAACTAGTCTCCTTTCCATTTTGATGTCATAATTTCCCCCATTCTTACTATACAGGCTTGCATAGGTAGCATCAGCCACTATGAGGACATGAATGCCACAGTCACTTGTCCACCTTATTTATTGACACAGGGGCTTACTGAATCCAGAACTCACGGATTTGGCTACTCTACCTAGCCAGCTTGATCTGGGATTTGTGTCTGCCTCCTAAACACTGGAATTACAGGTGTGCACCATCATACTCAGCATTTATATAGTGTTGGGAATCTGAACTCAGGTCCTCAAGCTTGTGCAGCAAGTGCTTTACTGACTGAACCATCTCCCCCGCCCTAGGCTATTACTCTGTTGATATGTTTTTAACCAACTTCATGGATTCTATTCCCTTTACCAGATTTTCTCTTGTCTATGTCTAGTTTCCTCACCTCCACCCAAGAAATCCATATGTTGGACATTTGAAGTTTTTGATTCTGGAGTCAATTTGCCACTTAGACTTTTTGTGACTCTATTTTCTCATCTCTCTAAAATGGAATAATAGCTAGGCTTACACCAGCAGCCTCAGTACTTGGGAAGTTGAGGCAGGAGGATTGCTATGAGTTGGAGGCAAGCCTGAGCTACATAGAGAATTCCAGGCAAGTGTGGGCTAAAGAGTGAGACCCTTAAAAATAAACAAATCCTCTAAATATTTATATTTATGCCCATATACTAGTACTGTTCTCACTTTTGGTCAGAGAAACTTCCCTTTTCAGATGGTAGTGACTACTGGAGAGACTCAAAACTCATAAAATAAATGAGAATAACTGACTATTGAGTGCTCAGCATTAAATGAGTCATCTCTCTTACACCCTTCAAGGCTCAGGGGCCATTGTGGAAAAACTGGCAGAAAGAATGGAAGAACCAAAAGATGGGGAGGAGTGCTTTTTAATATTGTAGTTTGGACAGAAAGTGGTCATTGCATTTATGATCTCACATTGGCTGTTGTTACCTACACAAGATCTGCCATCAAAATTGAAGAGGGACTAGATGAAAAGAAGAAGAAAGGGTTTAGTGAAAAGTGGATGGGGAGACAAAGAAAGTAATAGGAGGGGATTATGATTAAAATACAATACGTAGGGCTGGAGAAATGGCAGTTAAAGTGCTTGTCTATAAAGCCAAAGGACCCAGGTTAGATTCTCCAGAACCCACATAAGCCAGATGTACAAAGGGGGAACATGTGTCTTGAGTTTGTTTGCAGCGGCTGAAGGCCCTGGCATGGCCAATCTTTCTCTCTCTCTCTGTCTTTCTCTCTCTCTCAAATAAATTAATTAATTAAAAAATGCAATACGTATATATATGAAAGTTGTCAGGGGCTGGAGAGATGGCTTAGAGGTTAAGGTGCTTGCCTGCAAAGCTAAAGGTCCCAAGTTTGATTCCCCAGTACCCATGTAAAGCCAGATTGCACCAAGTGGCACATGCGTCTGGACTTCATTTGCAGTGGCTAGAGGCCCTGGTGCACCCATTCTCTCTCTCTGTGCCTCTCTCTGTCTCAGTAACTAACTAACTAGCCAAATAAATAAATAAATAAGCCAGGCGTGGTGGTGCACACCTTTAGTCACAGTACTCGGGAGGCAGAGGTAGGAGGATCGCTGTAAATTCAAGGCCAGCTTGAGACTACATAGTGAATTATAGGTTAACCTGGGCTAAAGCAAGATCCTATCTCATAAAACCAAATAAATAAATGAAACTTGTCAAAAAATTAAAAAACAATAAATAATGAACACTGGGCATGGTGGTGCATGACTATTATCTCAACACTTGAGAAGTGAAGGCAAGAGGATCAGAAGTTCAAGGCAATTCTCATATACATATTGATTTCAAAGCCAGCCTGGGCCACATGAAACCCTGTCATAAATAAATAAATGAATAAATTCATAATGGTAAGTATCAGGGGCTGAGCGTATAGCTCCATGGTAGAGTGTTTGTCTAACATATGCTATTCCTTAGGTTCCATTCCTAGTATCTCAAAATAAATAAATTCATGAGCTATCTTGAGCATGGGACTCAAATTTAAACATGAAATTCATTTACATTTCCTATATACTTTATGTGCTATTTTTAGTGTGCCTGTGTTTTGGCTATAATCCATTAATGAAGTCAGGGATGGGATTTTCTGTTCGTAGTTTCATGTTGGTGTCCAAAAATTAGAAACTTTGTAGTATTTTGGATTTGGGATTTTCAGTGTAGGGATGCTTAACCTGTACCTTGTAAAGCAATTTTTCTTCTCTTTTATGTGGTTCTGGGGATGGAACCCAAGGCTTCATCCATGTTAAGCAGGTGCTTAATAACTGAGTTGCACTTCCAGTTCTTACAGGGATTTTTCTGAAGTTTCAAGAATTTGAAGTACATAAAATACAAGCCCTCCCTTCCTCACTCCTTTCTTCCTTTTTTCCTTCCTGATAAAGTCTAATATCTGAAGCTGAGGTTAGCCTTGTACTTACCATCTTCCTGCCCCAGTCTCCTGAGTGCTGGGATTACAGATGTGTGCCACTATGCCTAACCACTGTGATTATCACTGGCCTTGACACATCATGTTTCCTTTCACCCCCATCCTCATCACTTTTTCTTTTTCTTTTTTTTTCGTAGTTTCATGTTGGTGTCCAAAAATTAGAAACTTGATTTGGGAGAGTGTAGGGAGAGAGAGAGAGAGAAGCTTCATCCAGAGACTGAGTTGCACTTCCAGAGAGAGAGAGAGAGAGAGAGAGAGAAAACGGGTGCGCCAGTGGCCTCTCAGCCACTGTGAATGAACTCCAGACACATGTGTCCTCTTGTATGCATGTATGACATTGAGTGCTTGCATCACTTCTGCTTCTGGCTAAACGTGGGACCTGGAGATTCAAACTGGTGTTCTAGGCTTCACAGGCAGGTGCCTTAACTGCTAAGCCATCTCTCCAACCCCTCATCACTTTTTCTCTCTTTCAACCCTCTCTCTCTCACTCTCTCGTGTATGTGTAGGCCAGAGAACAACCTCAGATATCATTTCTCAGAAATGCAGTCTACTTCATTTTTAGACAGTAGCTCTTATTGGCCTGAAGCTCACCAAATTGGCTAGACTAGCTGGCCAGTGAGTCCCAGGGATCCTCCTGTCTCCACCTCCCCAGCACTGGGATTACAGGCATGAACCACCAGGTCTAGCATTTTTTGGTGTGTGTATATGATGTATGATAATGTATACACATGTATGTGCAAATGCACATAATCCATGTATTACAGGTAGAAGCCAGAATAGAATGTCACTTCTCCTTTATCACTGTTCCACTTTGTTTCCTTCAAACAGGGTCCCTCACTGAACCTGGAACTTCTTTTTTTCCAGCTAGCTCCTGTCTTTGCCTCCTTCAGGATTGGTATTACAGGCATGCATGGCTATGCCCAGCTTTTTACATGGGTACTTGGCCTCAAATTTATGTCCTTATGCTTGTGAGGCAAGCACTTTACTGATGGAGCTACCTCCCCATCCCCTGTTTTGTCTCGTTGACAACCCTCATGGCTCTCAAATACACCTACCCTCTTTACTGCTATTGCCATGATAGAGCCTATATAGATTCAACAGTCCCCTTTCCTATTATTTATTTATTTACTTACTTTGTGTATATATGCATGCTTGTGTGTGTGGATATGCATGGACCATGGCACACATGTGGAGGCCAGAGGGCTCAGGTACTGCCATGTTTATATCTTGTTCACTAGTGTTCCAGGTTAGCTGGCCCATGAGCTTCCAGGGATTCTCCTGTCTCCACCTCCCATTTTGCCATAGGAGTGCAGGGATTATAGACACTCATATTACCTTGTCTAGGTATCTGAACTCAAGTACTCAATTCTGTTTCAGCAAGTACTCTATTCACTGAGCCATCTCCCCAGACCAACAGTCCTTTCTTCTGCAGGTTGCCTAGGCTGAAAGCAGCTCCTCACCTTTCCTGGAAGGCACCGAGCATCCACCTGGCCCACCAGCCCTCATCCAAAGCCTTGATCCCACTCACCTCCACCAGGAAGTCAAAGAGGCGAGCATACAGTCCTTTGGCCAGGGCATCACGAGTATAGGCTGCCTGCTCCACATTAAGGGTCACATCAATGGACTCATTGCGCCCGCCCCAGCGGCTGTCCATCTTGCGGCTGGTCAGCTTCTCCTGCAACCTCTTACTGTTGATGCCCAACAAGTAGGCTGGAAAGGCCAAGACTTCCAAGCCAGGCAAAAGGAAGCAGTTGGTCACGCTCTTGGGACACATGCAGGCACCTTTCCTCCTATCTTTTATTTTAGGTGTGTGTATGTGTATGTGGTTTGTAGTTTTGTGTGCATGTATTCATGTTCATATATGTGTGGGTACATGTGTGTGTGGGGGGTCTCATACATATGGGTGCTCCTGTATGTAGAAGCTAGAGGTTCAATGTTAGTTGTCTTCCTCAGTCACTCTGCACCTTACTTTTCAAAATATTTATTTGCTAGAGAGAGAGAGAGAAACTGTGTGTGAGAGTGAGTGAACATGCCAGGGCCTCCAGTGGCTGCAAACAAACTGCAGGTGCATGCGCCACTTTGTGCATCTGGCTTTAAGTGGGTACTGAGGAATTGAACCTGGGTTGTTAGGTTTTGCAGGCAAGTGTCTTAGCTATTGAGCCATCTCTCCAGCCCTCCACCTTTTTAAAGATTTTCTCTCACTGAACCTAGAGCTTTTTGATTCCGCTTGCCTGTCTAGCCAGCAAGCTCCAGGGATCCTGCTGACTCTGCTTCTCTAACACCAGGATTATAAACATGTTCCAACATGCCTAGATTTTTATGTGAATGTTGGGGGTATGAACTCAGGTCTTCATGTTTGCATGGCAAGCTCTTTACCACTGAGGTATCCCCTCAGCCTCCCCCGCCATCTGGCTCAGTAATACTGACATTGTCCTCCTGGCATCTGAAGTGGGAGGAAACAGTTCACAAATGAGGTCTTCACCCATCCTTCCACAGCACTCTACTCACGGTCCACACTCTCCACACGGGCATAGTTCCCCTCTTCACAGAAGCTGATGTTCCCCAGGTGCAAGATTCCTGCCACAAGCTGCAGGACCAGCTGCTGGACACTGGGTGGAATCCCAATGACCTGCATGGCATTCTGTGGGGACAGAACTTAGGCCACTGACCTTAGTCTCCACTCTGCCCCAGAGTCAGGCTTCTGTGGCCACAACATAGACTTAAGGAGACAAGACATTTGGATACTTGATCTTGTGTATATGTGTGTATGTGTGTATGTATGTATGTATGTATGTATGTATGTATGTATGTATATATGTATGTTACCTATGTGTGTGTGTGTGTATGAATATGGAAGGCAGAAGTTAACTTGGGCATTGTTCCTAAGATAGGGGCTCTTACAGGTCTGGACCTCCTCAAGCAAGTTAGGCTGGCTTGTCAGGGAGTGCCAAGGATCTACCTGTCTCTGCCTCTCCAGCACTGGGATTACATGTGAGTGCCACTATTCCTGGGCTATTTTATGTAGGATCTGAAACTCGGATCATCAAGCTTGCAAATCAAGCACTTTACTGACTGAGCCATCCCCTCAGCCACTTGATCTGCCTTTTTTTATCCACTGCTGTGTAACCTTGGGTAGGTGCCCACAACTCTCTAGGCCAAGGGACTGGCTGTGGGTTGGAGTGGTGGTTGTTACTTACCAGGGTCTCACTGAAGTCATTCCGGTCGTCAGTGCCTTCCACCTTGTAGGTGTCTGATTGATTGAGGTAGTAATAGTAGTCAGGTGTCATAAGCCCCAGGTTCTGTCGCTGCTCCTGGGAGGACCCCTCCAGAAGCTGGAGGAAGGGCAAAGTACATACATCATGCACAATGACATGACTATTGTGGTTACTTCTTTCTCACAATCATGGGCTCCCACATACTGCCCTTCCCATCGTCTCCATCTTCCATCCTTGAATGAAGGTTAGTCTCCAGCCCCATGACCCCTTCCTTGCACCTGGTAGTAGATGTGGAAATTCCTCTCATTCTCATTCTGCATGACCACACGAGACTTCTCCAGCAGGAAGTTGGAGATCTTGCCTCCATCCGGCTCCCCACCACGGCTGAACTGGATCTCAAAGTACTTGCCCTAAATCCCAGAGGACCATGTCAGTCCTTCCTTAGAGTGCCAGGAGTGCAGATGGAGCAAGGATTTTCATCTCATGAGTGTAATTTCTATTCCCCTTCCATGTGATCTGAACTTCTGTTTCTCTCCCCTTTTACCTTCTTATTGACTTGGTTCTTTTCATCATCTGCTTCCCTCAAGTCATTACTCAGTTTATGTCCTGGGCTAGGAATGTCCAGCTTGTCCACCCCCAGTGATGCTCCAAGCTATCACTTGGAGCTCTGTGCTCCTCTGAACTTCCTCCACCATAGTCCAGAGGCCTCTGTGTTTCCCTAGGATACCAATGATCCCTTGGTATCTCCCATACAATTTCCCTGAGCCCAGAACAAGGGCTCAACAGGCCCCTTCTTTGGTCTCTGACACTCTCTGGGCTCTGCCCTCACTAGAGGTTAGAGAACAGAAAAGCCTCCTTATGTCTTATATCTTCTTTCTACCACCTTTTAAAAATTTAATTTAAAAACATATTTTTAAAATTTATTTATTTATTTGACAGTGACAGACAGAGAGAGAAAAAGAATAGATAGATAGATAGATAGATAGATAGATAGAGAGAATGGGTGTGCCAGAGCCTCCAGCCACTACAAACAAACTCCAGATGCACGCACCACCTTGTGCATCTGGCTTATGTGGGTACTGAAGAATCAAGCCTCAAACCGGGGTCCTCAGGCTTCACAGGTGAGTGCTTAACCACTAAGCCATCTCTCCAGCCCTAAAATTTAACTTTTTTAGACACACACACACACACACACACACACACACACACACACACACACACGGAGAGAGAGAGAGAGAGAGAGAGAGAGAGAGAGAGAGAATTGGTGTACCAGGGCCTCAACCACTGAAGTCAAACTCCAGATGCTTATGCCACCTAGTGGGAATATGTGACCTTGTGCTTGCCTCACCTTTGTGTCTGGCTAAGGTGGGATCTGGAGAGTCAAACATGGGTCCTTAGGCTTCACAGGCAAGCACCTTTACTGTTAAGCCATCTCTCCTGCCCTACCACCTTTATTTACCTCCATTCAGTAGCAATGCAAATGATTTCATCATTATACACAGTTAAATACCTGTAATATATAACAATTGCTTGTTCTATTGTTCATTAAGATTATACACAATAGCCAGGCGTGGTGGCGCATGCCTTTAATCCCAGCACTCGGAAGGCAGAGGTAGGAGGATCGCCGAGAGTTCGAGGCCACCCTAAGACTACATAGTGAATTCCAGGTCAGCCTGGACCAGAGTGAGACCCTACCTCGAAAAACCAAAAAAAAAAAAAAAAAAAAAAAAAAAAAAAGATTATACACAATAGAGGGCAAAGCCTAATAACCCAGATTCAATCCTCCAATACCAAAGCCAGATGCACAAAGTGGCACATGAATCTGAAGTTCATTTGTAATGCTAGAGGCCCTGGCCCTCCCATACTCTTTCTGTTTGTCTCTTTCTCTGTGTATGTACCTCTCTGCTTGCAAATAATGAAATATCTTTTTTAAAAAGATCATATATAATAAAAATCCATGTTTTTGTATTAGTAGTTGGTCAATAAAGACCAAGGGCTCTGGCCATTGCGCTCATGAACTCATGGCAGTGGTGGTTACCTGCACAAGATTGGGTCTGTCAACATTCCATCATGGATAGTGGAGGCACTCCTGCCTCCTCGCTTCCATGAGGAACTATTGATAGTTAATAGTTGCAGGAAGAGAGAAAAAGAGAGAGTTATATTCAGTGGTGTAGCCACTGATAAGTTGCTCGTAAATAATCCTCCACCTATGGTCATGCAATAACCCTAATTAAACTCAGTAACACACACACACACACACACACACACATACACACACACACACACAACATCAAAGCAGAAATTGAGCCAGGCACACTGTCTCAAGCCTATAATCCTACTGCTCAGGAGACTGAAGTAGGAGTATTGCCATGAATTTGTGGCTAGCTTGGGCTAAACAATGAGTTCCAGGTCATCCTATCTAGAGTTAGAACCTTTCTCACACACACACACAAAAGCCCAAAAAACAAACAAAAAACATAGAGGTGGGACTATTTGAGAAGAAGAGGTTTAGTGGGAAGTGGGAATGGAACAAGAGAAGGTACTGGAAGATGAATATAATCAAAATACATTATATACATTATATACATGTATGAAGTTGTCAATAAATAAATTAACTTTAAAAAAGAATAAAAGATTTTATTTACATGAAGTTCTAGAACAGGTTAAACTTACATATGGCAAAAAATATCAAAAGAGTAGTTGCTTCTAAGGTCAGTTGGCAATAGAGTTTGTCTAGAAATGGGTGAGAGGGACAGTTCTGGAGTGATGGTGATGCTCTGTGTATTGATAGTGTTTTGGGTTGTACAGGTGTGTATATATCCATCTAAACTCAGAGAATGGTCCACTTTAGATATGCCTATTTTGATGTATATTCTCTGAAAGAAATGGATGTTAGATGGTGATGTGGCTCAGTGGTACAGTGCTTGCTTAGCATACACAATCCCCAGCACTACTAAAAATTAAAAATAAAAAGAATGAATGCCAGATGTGGTGGTGTATGTCTGTAATCCCAGCACTCAGGAGGTGGAGGCAAGAGAATCAAGAGTTCAAGGCCAGCCTGAGCTGTATAGTGAATTTTCCAGGCCAGTCTGGCCTACATAATGAGACCCTGTCTTAAATAAATAAATAAGTGAAGATAGAAAATTTATAATGGACAATAATTAATAACCTGCATGCTGAAGTGTTAGCAGGGAAGGACTGTTGTCTGATTATAATGTGTCAAACATAAAATGTCTCCATAAATATGTAAAGTTATGTTAATAAAAAATAATGTGAAGCTGGGCGTGGTGGTGCACGACTTTAATCCCAGCACTCGGGAGGCAGCGGTAGGAGGATCGCTGTGAGTTCGAGGCCACCCTGAGACTACAAAGTTAATTCCAGGTCAGCCTGGGCCAGAGTGGTGAGACCCTACCTCGAGAAACCAAAAAAATAATAATAATGTGAGACTGAGGAGATGGCTCAGGGAGTAAAGTGCCTACCACCTAAGTATGAGAATCTGAGATTCAACCCTTAACACCCTTGTAAAAGGAAATCACAGCAGTGTGCACCTGTAATCCATTTGCTGGGAAGTAAGAGATACCAGCATCCCTAGCCTAGTCAGTGAGCTCCAGATGAAATGAGAGACTCTCAAAAAATAAGGTGGAGAGTAATTGAAGAAGACATCTGATGTTGGCTTCTGGCTTCCACATACAAGTACTCCCACATGTGTGCTCATGTGCATATGAACACAATATACCATATACATGTACAAAAAGTGCGGGTGATGCATACATGGTGTGGTGATTTGAATTAGGTGTCCCTCATAAACTCATGTGTTCTGAATGCTAGGTCTCCAGCTGGTGGCAATTTGGGAATTGGAACCTCATGGGTGGGTTGTAGGGGGTAGGCTTGTGGGTGTTATAGCCAGCTTCCCCTTGCTGGTGTTTGCTACTCTCTCCTGCTGCTGCTGTCTACCTGATGTTGGCAAGGAGGTAATGTTCAGCCTCTGCTCAGGCCACCTTCTTCCCTGCCATCATGGAGTTTCCCCTCATGTCTGTAAGCCAAAATAAACCCTTTTCTCCCATAAGCTGCTTTTGGTTAGGTGCTTTGTGCCAACAACATAAAAATAACTGCAATTACTGTTTTACTAATTTAGTAATTGGTACTGAGAGTGGGGTTGTTGCTGCTAGAAACTTGACTGTGTGGCTTTTGGCCTTTTGGAACTGATTTGTGGGAGGAATGTGGAAGCATTTGAAACCTTGGTCTAAGAGACATCTTGCAGTGCTGAAGACAGCATTTGATGGGCTATTCTGGTCAGAGTTGAAAATACCTGAATGCAGTAAGAATTATGGACTGTGAGGTTTGCTTTATGAGGAAAAGAAAGAACTTTGTAGGGACTGGGTTAGAAGCAGTTTGTGTGAGAGGCTTGCTGCATTCTGCCTGCCTGTGTCCTGAAAACTTGTGCAGGGTTGCTTTGCATAGAAATGGACTGGTTTGAGCAGGTGGATATGCCACAGAAATAAATGGAAGTTTCAGGGGCTGGAGAGATGGCTTAGTGGTTAAGGCACTTGCCTGCAAAGCCGAAGCAGCCAGTTTTGAATCCTCAGGACCCACGTAAGCCAGATGCACAAGGTGGTACATGTCTCTAGAGTTCTTTGCAGTGGCTGAAGGCCCTGGCATGTCCATTCTGTCTCTCTCTATCTGCCTCTTTCTCTCCTCTCTCTCAAATAAAGAAAGAATGAAATGTTTCAATTCTGAAGAAATTGCTAATTTAAAAAAAAGTGAAAATTTAAGGCTGAAAAAAACACCCACTTAGTTGCAATTGTTTGAGAGATTTCAGCCATTGAGATTGGACCAGCTGTTCTGAATCAGGATAGCAGAAAGAATGCAAACTCTTTTGAAAGTAGAGGGCCTGAACATTAAGGCAGCTTTTTCTCCTGCTGGATTAACAAATTTGGTAGCCACCTGGATCTATGGAGTATAACAAATACAGGAGAGAGAAGATCATTGGATTTGCAACACAGTTTTGGTTTTTGGATGAACTGTGTGTTGCAGTAGAGACCCTAGGACTTTTTGAAATGCCAGGACTATGAGATGGCTACCAAGGAGAACTGCCAACTTGGGAAGCACTGTTCCCCAGACTGTGAGGAGCCCAGATGGGGGTTGGAATTTGAACTCCAGAGACTTGTTCCTGGTTATAATTATCGGACTTGAAGATTTGTCACTGGTTAGAGTTGTCAGACTCAGAGTTATAGAATTTAATGTTTACTCTGTTTGTTTAAATTATGTATTGCTTCAATCTTTCTTTGCTATGTTCAATTCCATCTTTTGCAGGGTGAATGTTCATTCTGTGCCATTATGGATTTGTTTTTGTTGTTTTTCTGTTTTACAGCTAACAATTAAGAGATTTTGGGCCATGGGGAGATTTGAACAGCATTGGGATTGATTGAAAACTACAGGGACTGTTAAAATTGGACTGACTGAATTACATGCTTGGTTATCAGTTTATGGGGGCCAGGGATGGAATGTGGTGGTTTGAATTAACTGCCTCCCATAAACTCCTGTGTTCTGAATGCTTGATCCCCAGCTGATGGTAATTTGTAAATTGGATCCTTACTGGAGGAGGTATGCTGTTGGGGGCGAGCTTCTAGGTGTTATAGCCAGCTTCCCCTTGCCAGTGTTTGGCACATGCTCCTGCTGTCCACTTGATGTTGGCCAGAAGGTGATTTCCAGACTCTGTTCATGCCATATTTTCCCCTACCACCACAGAGCTAACCTTCCAATCTATAAGCCAAAATAAACCCTCTCCTCTCACAAGCTGCTCTTGATTGTGTATTTGTCCCAGCAACACAAAGGTAATTACAACAGATGGAAATGGAATAAAGCAAGTAAAGCTTTCAGGGAGGGGAATGAATGAGAAACAAGTATAAGGACACATGTATAAAGATTCCATGATGAAAGCTATTAGTTCGTATGCTCATCTAAAAAATGAATAATAATAAAAAAGCAAGGTGGGTGTGGTAGCATACGCCTTTAATCCCAGCACTCAGAAGCCTGAGGTAGGACGATTGCTGAGTTAGAGGCCAGCCTGAGACTGGATAGTGAATTCCCGGTCAGTCTGGGTTAGAGGGCGAGCCTATCTTAAAAAAAAAAAAGCGTATCCTTCCCTGATACTGAAAACGTACAACAGGGGTAGTCATGAGCACTAAGGGTGTAATGTGTGCTGGAGTCTCGCTAAATGTATGTACTATGCTCACCAAACTGCCCAGTAAGCACTTCTCTTAATGTCCACACCCATATATTAATGCTACTCTCACTTTTGGTTAGAGAAGCTTCTCTTTTCAGATGGTGGCAACCTTGGGATGATTCAGAAGGCACCATGGTGCTGAGAAGAAGTGACAGAGGAGTGCTCAGCACTGAAACATCTCAAACCTACCTTCCAAGGCTCAGAGTCTATTGCAGAAGAGGGGGAAGAAAGAATGTAAGAGCCAAAGGAAGAGTAGGACTCCTTACAACGTGCTCCTCCAGACACAAAATGGCCTGGTGGACTCTGAGAGACAGACACATGGGCATTTCACTGTACTAAATTCAATTTTTTGTATATGTAAAAAATTTCAGGATAAAATGTGAGAAATACTTAAATATAATTATATGAAAAACATCTTGCACATAATATTATAAAATTACTCAAGGAAATGAGATAGGTATGATGGGACACATTTGTAATCCCAGCACTTGGAAGGTGGAATAAGGTGGATCAGGAATTTAATGTCATTCTTGGGTACATGGTAAATTCAAGGCCTGCCTGGGCTATATGAGACCTGGTCTCAGAAACAACCAACCAACCAACCAAAAAACAAAACAAACAGAAAACTAAGCCAAACAAAAATAAAACCAAACAAAACATAATCTATAACCCCAAGATTATTTGGGGAATAAAAATATCATATTAGTGAAAGGAATATATTAAGTCATTTCCATATGAGGCATTGTACTAAAATTATTGAAGTCTGTGGGATGGATATTAACATCACCACTTCATGAATGGGTCAACAAAAGACCCTCAGGAAATCACATCATTTTTTTTCCATCTGCCCCACACAGCTAAACAGTGACAGAACTGGACCACAAATCCAGATGTGCCCTTGTTCTGTTTTCCCGTGGGACCACTATACATCTGACACACACAAAACTCCAATGAACTTAAAAATTTTTTTCTGATTTATTTTTATTTATTTATTAGAGACAGAGAGAGGGGAGAGAGAGAGAGAGAGAGAGAGAATGGGTGTGCCAGGGCCTCTAGCCACTGCAAACAAACTCCAGACACATGTGCCACCATGTGCATCTGGCTTATGTGGGACCTGGAGAATCGAACCTAGATCCTTAGGCTTTACAGGCAAGTGCCTTAACTGCTAAGCCATCTCTCCAGCCCTCCAATGAACTTTTTGTTGGAAAACATGAATAAGTGAGGGAATAAGTTGAATATGAAATTTGAAAAAGTAGAAGTAGCAGAATGACTTCAGTGATGGGAGTATTTAAGGGTGTTACACAGAAGTGTCATGACCTCCATAATTCTACAGTAGGGAACACTTCCTCAAATGGACCAAGAAGGGGCAAGTTTTCCATGAAGCAGTTCTGGATCTCCTTAGGGCTTTGGTTATAGTAGTAATTGTGTGCGTCTGATTGTGTATGTGTGTATTCACATGTATGTGAAGGAATTTATTGTTTTAAGCAGTGTTATAGCAACTCACAAAGCGGCTGGAATTATTGTTGCGCACAGTCTTGGCATTGCCGAAGGCCTCAAGCAGTGGGTTTGACTGTAGAATGATGTCTTTGACATGCTGGGAATAGAGGAAGGTTGGAAGAGATCAGTTTCAGTCAGCTGGGTGCCATTGGGGGAAATCCCATCTGTCCTTCTAGTCTTATCTCACCTGGACTTTCTCTCCCCCACCAGAAACCTTGGAGATGTAGCCCATGATGTATTTGGCAGCTACTGTCTTCCCAGCTCCGCTCTCTCCACTGGAGGTGGAAGGAAGGAATGATCAGTGAGCAAGAGTGATGGAAAGGAGGCCTGACCACTCATTCATTTATTCATCTCTTAAATACCTATTGTGTACCAGGAACTACTCCAGGTACCAAGGATACAATTGTGAATAAGATAGTAAAATGGTGAGCTGACATTTAGAATATCAATGGTTACTAATAGGTATGATTATATCTACTATTGGACAATAAACAGAATGAATAAACAAAACATATCAGGGGTCCAGTGATGCAAGGAAGTAGAAGAGGGTGGTGGTTGCAGAGAAGAACAATAAAGTTTGGTTTGGGTGGTGGTGATGTTTGAAAGATGCTGGCACAGAAGAAGGACCCAGAGCACCCCTATCCCCCACTGTACCTGATAATGACACACTGGTTCTCACAGTCAATGAGCATGTTCCGGTACATGTTGTCAGTGAGGGCGTAGATGTGTGGGGGGTTCTCATACTGGGCCTAGTGGGGGAGGTCAGGTCACATCAAAGAGCTGGGGTCTTGGGGTTTGGGGGTTACTTCACCCACCCAGTCCTGGCCTCACCGCGCCCTGATATAGATCGATCTCACGGTTGGTGAAGTAGGGCATCTGCTTGAAGGGGTTGATAGAGATAAGCACTGAGCCAATGTATGTCTGCAAGGTGATTAAGGGCCATTTGATGTCCTTCTTTGTCCCTCAATGACCCTTCCCCCTCTTTGTGTCATTGTGTTCCCACAATGCCTCCTAGAGCCCCATTGTTGAGAGGGAAAGAGAGGGAAAAAGGGAGGAGAAGGGAAACAGATTCAGATGTATCTCAAGTCTCTTAGAAAAAAACAGAAAACCAGGGCTGGGTCCAGAAAGAGGAATAGGATGTGTTGTGGTTGAGTTTCCTCCGGGAAGAGGAGCAGCAGTGGTTCAGAGAGCACTGTTGCTTGATTAATCTAAGCTGGTGCTCTCATTGCACATCCCTCCTCCAGTCATTTATATACCTCTCCAACCTTGACTGGGGCATCTATAGATTCTACACTGTTACCCCTCTTCTACCCTTCACCATTCCAGTGCACTATGCATCCCTCTATTGCTCAGTTATCCTCCTGCCACTCCATCCATGGCCCAGGATACGAAGATGTAGTCGTCCATGAAGCGCTTGCGGAGGTTGTTCACGATGGCATCCTCAGTGATCTGGGGCAGCAGCACCATGTCATCCACACCACTCTGTTTCACATTGTGGCTCTGCCAGTGAAAGCGCTCCTTGCTGCCCTGTGGGTAGGGATGATGGGATGAAGGTGAACCTCTGCAGAGGAACATGGTGTGCTCATTCAGCTCACCTCTACCACCAGCTCTGAATCTGCCCTTGCTGAGTCATTTCTGTACCTCTCTCCCCATCTCAGGGATGTCAGTTCTGCTATATTCCCTGTCTAAAACAGCACAACAGTTCGAGCCATGCATTCCTGGGCTCTCTCTTTTGGTCCCTCTTTGCATCTATCCTCATATCTCCTTGCCACAGAGGAGGAGCTAAGGATGCATACCCAGAGGAAGACTCCATCTACCCTGGCTTTTACTTCCTTCTTTCTCCTTAGACCCAGATTGCATTATCCCTGACCTCTCTGAACTCCTGTCCACTTTTCCTCCTCAAGGAGGATCCTTCCTCCTCTCTCACTTGTGGTCAGGTGTCCGAACTTATCCCTCTGAGCTCTTCTGATCAGAGGTATGCAGAGAAGTACGGATCAGAGTCACTCCTCTGAGTCATACCATAAAGGTGTGACTATATAAGTCGGCCCTGTGTACTCCCTGTGACTCTGTTCTTCACCTCTACCCAGGTCCTGTCTCTGCCATATTCTTCCCCATTCTCCAGATTGCAGCAATGGGGATGTAGTCTTGCACATGCTAGGCAGGTAGGTGCTCTATCACCCAACTATGCCCCCCAGAACCTCACTGGTGGATTCTAGGAAGGTGGTCAATCCCTTACTTCTGCACTAGGGGATTCTAGGTTAGTGCTCTACTACTAATCCATGCCTGCCACTCACCTCACTGGGGATTTTAGTTAAGTGCTCTACTACTAAGGAAGGAATTCAGCCCCTCATTTGTGGGATCTTAGCAGGTACTGAACCACACTCATAGTCCCTCACTGGGGAATTCTAGGCCAGCATGCTACCACCAAGCTACACTCCTAGTTCCTCACTGGTGAATTCTAGGCAGTCACTTACCATGTAGCCTCATCTTCCAGCCAGATTCTAGGCAAGCATCCTACCACTGAGCTACATCCCCAGCCCTCTTTTTACTTTGAGACAGGTTTCATGTAACCGTCCAGGCTGGCCTTGAGCTCACTCTGTAATTCAGGCTAGCCTCAAACTTATCCTGCTTCGACTTCCCAAATTCAAGAAGTACAGGCCTGTGCCTCCAGACTCCACTTAATATTTTGGATTTTTTTGTAGTGCTTGAGTGGAACCTAGGGCCCCATGCACACACTGAGCAAATATTCTCCCACTAAGCTGCATCTTCAGCCCCACTGGATGCTTTGCTCTGCCCCTCATCACTTCTGGCACCTTCCCAGCCTCCCACTTTCCACATCTCATTTCCCCCTCAGTTGTCATCACCTCCTTTAGGTCCCATGGAGCCGACTTAGGGCCAGGTTCCCTCCAAATCCCTACTCCAGGAAGTCTGCCTAGGATTCTCACTCCTTTTAACCCAACTGTTCACTCAGTGCCTTAAACACACTGGCCTCCCCAGCTGGGGAGGAGTGTGTTACACAGAGTGTGATGACAACCCAAGGCTTCTTTTTCTCATGAACTTAGGCTCAGACAGGATTTCCCTCCTCACAAAATCATTTCTTTTTAGGAGAACAGTTTATTAAAGGAGTTAGTATGCTATGGAAGAGCATGGTGGGGTTTCAAGCCAAAGGAAGGCTTTAGTTCTGCAGCACAAAGAGAATGCATAAAGGGAATTTTTAAAGGGGAGTTTTAAAGGAGATACTTTTAAAGGGGAGAGGTCTCTAACTAAAGATAAAGGTTTAAGGAACTTAGGAGATGGCTCAGTGGATAAATCACTTGTATTCCGGATCTTTCAGACCCTATATAGAAGCCAGAAGCTGTAGTGGCTTCTGTAATCCTAGTGTCTCTACATTGAGAAGGGAGGTAAAGACAGGAATTTCCTGGAAGCTCATGGGACAGCTAACCTGGTAAATGGGGCAATGAACAAAAAAGAAACCCTACCTCAAATGAGGTAGAAGGCAATGACTAACACCTGAAATTGTCCTCTTACTTCCACACATGTGCCAAAACACACATTTATAAGATAAAGCCTAAAAAAAAGATAATGAATTGCTGCATGTTAAGGGGCTAAGAAAAGCCTGGATAGGTTATAAGGTCATAAATCAGGTTGTCTTGACTCCAGGCAGCTGTCCCTCTCTACCTGGGGAAATCTGTGTTCTTATGGTTTGTGTTCTCTCACTATACTAGGGATTCTGAAGAGGGGCATGGCTATTTGTCTGCAGGAGCAAGAGCTTCCATCTCCTAAAGGAGTAGCATCTTTATGATCTAACTACAGGCAAAGAAAGAAACAGCTTTAGAAGAAAGCTTCCAGAGTATAGGATGCTGGAAATTAAAGTCAAATCTTCCCTGGAGTAGAGCTCAGTTGTACAGTACTTGCTGTGGTGGTTTGAATCAGATGTTCTTCCAAAACTCATGTGCTTTGAATTGTGGATCCCCAGCTGATGGCAATTTGGGAGGTGGATCCTTGCTGGAGAAAGTGTATTGTTGTGGTGTGCTTAGAGGAGTTATAGCCAGCTCCCCCTTGCCAGAGTTAGCCCACTCTCCTGCTGCTGTTTTCTACCTGCTGTGGCATAAGTGATGTCCACCCTCTGCTCATGCCATGTTTTCCTCTGTCATCATGGAGCTTCCCCTTAAGACTGTAAGCCACAATAAAAATTTTCTTTCCATCAGCTGTTTTTGGTTGGGTGTTTTGTCCCAGCAACACGAAGGTAACTACAACACTTGCCTAGCATGTGCAAGGCCCTGGGTTTAATTCTTCAAAAAGGTTCTATATTTCTCAGCAGATTCTAAGACAAGGAGATAGGAATGTTGGGCTGAGAGGCTATAAGCCAGATCAAGCAGAAGGGATAAGGCCAGGCTCAGTCATGGAGGGCCTGGATGAAGAACCACTTTTTCCTGGGTGCAGTAGGGAGCTATGGAATGTTTGCAGGGTGTGTATGTGTGTGTGTGTGTGTGTGTTGGAATTTGTTATGGGCATTCTATGAGTCTAGCCCTTGGTGTGGGCTTAGATCCAGTTTCTAACCCTGACCATGTAACCGATATTTCTGTGAACCTCCTTTTTCCCATCTGTAAAATGGAGTAGCAGCCCCACTTCCCAGGACGGATATGAAGATTTGGGGAACAAAGTGAGTTGGGGAATTTGGCACCTCTATAAACCTAAGAAGCATTTGGCAGAATTAACAGTTACCACTTGCCTATTGGTGATATGAAGTCACAAATCACCATATCGTCTCAGTGTGATGTAGGCTATGAGGGAAACTGAAGTTCAGGATCTGTTTTAATGAAAGACATGGTTATAGGCTGTATTAGTGTCTCATTTCTGTGATCAAATGACTGACAAGAGCAATTTAAGCCAGGCGTGGCGGGGGGGGGGGTCGGGAGAATGAGACTATGTATGAAGGGGTATACCAGGGCCTCTTCCTGCTACAAATGAACTCCAGATGCATGTGCCACGTTGTACATTTGGCTTTATGTGAGTATTGAAGAACTGAACCTCAGCCAGCAGGCTTTGAATCAAGTGCTTTTAACCACTGAACCATTTCCCCAGCCCTAGATTTTGGATTTTCAAAGAAAAATTGTTGGAAGCTAGACATGGTAGTGAGACCCTGTCTCAAGAAAAATAAAAATGGCTGTAGATATATCTCAATTGGTAGAGAACTTGTCTAGCATGCACAAAAGCCCAGCATTGCATAAACTGGGTGTGGTGGTACATACCTATGGTCCCAGTACTTGGGAGGTAGTGGCAGGAGGATCAGAAATTCAAGGTCATCCATGGATACATAGTTAGTTTAAGGTTAGCCTGGACTATATGAGACCCTGTCTTAAGAAAACTTGTCTTTTGAAAAATTTGGATAAATGTAATGAGATATCTTGGGAACCAAGATATTTATTAACAAAATTTATTGTTGTTTCATTTACATCCACATATGGTCTAAAGGTCATTTAATATTTTATTTAATTTTATTTTTTATATTTAGTGTCCCTGAGTTTTTACGATGACTGCTGTTACATACAGTCAGGTAGAATTTTCCACTTGTGATATTGTGTTAACAGTTTTTTGTTTGTTTGTTTGTTTTGGTTTTGGTTTTTCAAGGTAGGGTCTCACACTCTAGCCCAGGCTGACCTGGAACTCCCTATGGAGTCTCAGAGTGGCCTTGAACTCACGGCAATCCTCCTACCTCTGCGTCCCAAGTGCTGGGATTAAAGGCGTGGGCCACCCCACCTGGCTAACAGTTTGTGAGTTTTCTGTAGTCTCTGTATTTCTGTTGTGATGTGTTTTAGCTCACCAGCGTGTTTGTTGTTGTTTCCCTGGAGGTAGTTGTCTGGCTAGCATTGGGAGCAATACTTATGTTGCTGCTTTCTCTGAAGTTTCTTCTGGATTCCAGTAAATGATCATTTTATGGGCTAGGGAGATGGCTAAGTGGGAAAGAGCTCTTGATGCACATGCATGAGGACCTGAGTTTGATCTCTAGCCTCCACATAAAAAGCCAGGTGTGGGTGGCCATGCATGTCTGTAATCTCAGTGCTGACATGGGATGGAGACAGGAGAATCTATGGGGTTTGCTGGTCATCCAATGTGACAAGATATGGCAGGTACAGGTTCAGTGAGAGACTCCATCTCAAGGAAACAAAGCTAAGGAATGATAGAAGAGGAAAGCCAATGTTCTACCCTGGTCTGTGCACATATGTGCATGGGTGTGTAAATCTGCACACATGTGCATACACTATACTACACACACAAAGGATTTCCTGTTTTGAATCAGGTGGTACATACTTGTCATCCCACAAATCTGGAGCCTGAGGCAAGCAAATAGTGAATTCAAGGATAGTTTGTATGAAAATCTAAAGCAAAATAAATTTAAAAACACTTCAGATTTTGTAACATTTTGGATTTGGAGATTAGGAATGTTCAACTTGTACATTTTTAGCATGATTGATACCTATTACTTTTCTAACACTGTGACCGACATGCATGTACAAAGGGAGATTTTAATTTTGTTCAGGTTTCACTAGAAGTTTAACATTTGGGAAGGTGATGCTGTGGAAGAGTCATACTGTTGGCTAGTGCTATTAAAATGGCCAATATATCTGCCCATGGATGGGACCCTTGTATTTGTTGGTATACCTTCATACAGATGGGTACATCTGGTGGCTCCATCATGCATGTTTCATTTTACAAGGGTGTGGGTGAGGTGTGAGCACTTTCATGGTTTCAAGGGTGGGGGTGAGGTGTGAGTGCTTTCATGTTTTCAAGGGTGTGAGTGAGGTGTGAATGCTTTCATGTTTACAGATCCTTTTTTTTTAATTGTGTCATACTTTTTCCTTTGCTAATGCAAAGGGGATTGCATGAATTCCCTCCCTACTTCCCTTTATCTCTCTGTTCATTTGTCTCATAGTACTGGAATTTCAGGCCTCACCCATATTAGGCAAGTACTCTCATGCCAAGCCACACCCCTAGACCCTCACTGGAGAATTCTGCCACTTTTGAAACTGAGGCCCTCAAAATTGTATAAGCTAGCCTTGAATTTGACTCTGCTGGTTTTATAGGCCTGTGCCACCAGAACCAATACACACAAGTTCCTTTGAAACTATGGTAGTCACGGTGTTCTACAATCTCTAAATGGCATGCCGGCATTTAAAGGGGCTGGTGAGATGGCTCAGAGGATATAGTGCTTGCCATGCAAGAACAAGTACCTGAGTTTGGATGACTTCAGCACCCATATAAAAACAGTTAGATGAGGGGCTGGGAGATGACTCAGTGGTTAAAGGCACTTGTTTCCAAAGCCTGATGGCCTGGGTTTGATTTCACGTACAGCCAGATGCACAAAGTGGCACATGCATCTGGAGTTCATTTGCAGTAGCAAGAGGCCCTGATGTTTCTGTGCTTTCTTTCTCTCCCTCCCTCCATTCCTTTCTTCCTCCCTCCCTCTCTCTCTCTCTCTCTCTCTCTCTCTCTCTCTCACACACACACACACACATTTTGAAAATAAATCAAAAATATTTTAGAAATAAAAAAATAAAGTAAAAAAAAAAAAAGCTCATGATGCAGCAGGTATCTGTAATTTCAGCCTATGGTGACAAGGAAAGTGAAGACAAAATTCACTTGAAGCTCAAAGGCCAGATACCCTGGTAAACAGAACAGTGAACAACAACACCCAAAAGTTGTCCTCTGACCACAAAGCACCCACATTCATATACATACACACACACAAAAACTTTACAAAAAGCAGGGCTTATCTGTTATAACAAGGGGCTTCTGGGCCTGGGGGTACAAGCCAATGGTGCTTATCTAGTACGCACTAGGCCCTGGGTTCCTTCCCAGCACTGTAAAAAGGAGGGTGCTGGGTATGAGTCCTGGCATAGGAAGCAGGACTAGGGGAGTACAAGGTCATGGGGAACAGCAGAATACAGCTATTGAAGGTGGCATCTGCCTTGGAAGAAGTTATGCAGGGACTCTAGGGAGGTCACAGGTGACAATGAGAAGGGGATGCTTAGGTGGGATAAGGATGGGTTGGGATGAGCTGGAAACTTCAGGGAGCCTTTGACAGACATGAACTCTTGAAGACTGACTGGACTCTCTGAGAGGCTCCAGGGAGTGTGTTGGTCAATGGCCAGTGTGTGTAGACTGATAGGGAGGATGACTATCAGACAATCTGGTTGAGAAGAGGAAGAAGAACAGAGACTGGGGACAGGGGTGGGGTAACTTGAGTGTGTGTTTCCTGTTTTCAAGATGGGAAGACCAGAGGGTGTGGGTGAAGAGAGACAATGAAAATCTGGGGTGGAGTGGAGTTATTTGTGGGCTTGGTATGAGAGAAAAGAGGGAAGCTACTATTTCTTTGAGCTGAGGGGTTGAGGGTGTGAGGAACATTTGGGGGAATGGACATGCAAGACTATGTAAATGTTGAGGGAAAAGGAGTAGAGTAGTTCTTCTCAGAGCTCTAAGGGAAAGATCTTGCTTGTTTATGGTAAACAACAGTAATTACTGGTAAACAGTAATAGTTAGCTCTCTTCTGGTATTTAAAAAATTTAATTTTAGGCCATGCATGGTGGCACATGCCTTTAATCCCAGCATCTGGGAGGCAGAGGTAGGAGGATCGCATGAGTTCAAGGCCACCCTGAGACTACATAGTGAATTCCAGGTCAGCCTGGGCTAGAGTGAGACCCTACCTCAAAAAAAACAAAAAAAAAAAAAAAATTATTTACTTATATGTGTGTGTATGAATACATGTACATGGCATATATGTGGAGGTCAGAGGACAAATTCAAGGTGTTACATGGATATGGGAATTGAAACGGCCAACAGGCTTTGCAATGAAGTACCTTTAACGACTAAGACATCTCTCTAGCACACTGGCAATATTTTTTGGTCCTGAAGGCCAAGACTCTTTTTTTTTTTTTTTTTTTTTTTTTTTTTTTTGAGACAGGGTTTTTCTAAGTAGACTGGACTTGCTATAGAGCCTAGGCTGGCCTTGAAGTATTGATCCTCTTGATTGCTGGGTTTTCAGGTTATGTGCCACCATGCCTAGCTACATTTATGTTGACTTTTTTTTTTTGTTTGTTTGTTTTTTGAGGTAGGGTCTCACTCTGGCTCAGGCTGACCTGGAATTAACTATGTAGTTTCAGGGTGGCCTCGAACTCTCGGCGATCCTCCTACCTCTGCCTCCTGAGTGCTGGGATTTAAAGGCGTGCGCCCAGCTTTTATGTTGACTTTTTTATTTTGGCAGTGCTAAGGCTAGAATCTAAGCCTTTAAACAAGTCATGCATGTGTTCTGTATAGCTAGAACCCCAGGCTTTACACAAGTCAGGCATGTATTCAATACGGCTAGAACCCAGGGTCTTATACAAATTGGGCATGTGTTCTATATGACTAGGACCCAAGTCCTTACAGAAGCTGGGCATGTATTCTATATGGCTAGAACCCAGGGTTCTACATAAGTCAAGCATGTGTCCTATGGAGCTAGAACCCAGGGCCTTAGACAAGTCAGGCATATGTTCTATATGGTTAGAACTGAGGGCCTTTCTCAAGTCAGGCATGTATTCTATATGCCTAGGACCCAGGGCATTACACAAATTGGGCATGTTTTCTATACTATAAGCCAGGACCTTTCTCAAGTCAGGTATGTATTCTATATGGCTAGAACCCAGGGTCCTACACAAGTCCGACATGTCTTCTATATGGCTGGAACCCAGTATCTTACTCAAGTCAAGCATGTATCTGTTATTGAGCTACACTTTCAATCTTGACTAAAATTTTTTTGTGTGGATTTTTTGGAAAGTCTTATGTTCTCACTAGTGTATGTTGGCCTTAAACTTGTAAATATAGCTGAGGATGACCTTGAACTCCTGATCCTCTTGCTTCTACTTCCCAAGTGCTGGGATGATAGGGGTATACCACCACTCCCAGTTTTGGGGGTGCTGGGTATTGCATCCAGGGTTTCATGCATGTTAGGTAAGCACTTTATCAGCTGAATGACATCCCTAGCTCCAAGACTAAGCTTTTTAGTTTTTTTAAATTTTTATTTATTTATTTGCCAGCAGAGAGAGAGAGAGAGAGAGAGAGAGAGAGAGAGAGAGAGAAGAGAGGCAGACAGACAGACAGACAGACAGACAGAGAGAAGAGAGGCAGACACAGAGAGAATTGGCACGCCAGAGCCTCTAGCCACTGCAGACGAACTCCAGATGCATGTGCCCTTTGTGCATCTGGCTTACATGGGTCCTGAAGAATCAAACTGGGATCCTTTGGCTTCACAGACAAATGCCTTAACCACTAAGCCATTTCTCCAGCCCAGCCCATGATTAAGCTTTGTGTGTGTGTGTGTTTTATATTTTTAATTTAGTTTTTTTTCTTTTTAGGTAGCATTCCTCAAGCCCTATCCACCATTTTTGAGATAGAGTCTCTCATTGGCCTGGAGCTCCTAAAGTAGGCTGGACTAGCTAGCTAGCTAGCAACCCCCAGGGATCCTCCTGTTTCCACCTTCCCAGCTTTGGGATTATAAGCATAAACCATCACACTCAGGCTTGTGTGTGTGTGGATGTGCTTATGCCGTGGTCTTGTGCGGAGGTTAGAGGATGATTGGGTGTTGGCTCTCACATTCCACCTTATTTGAGGCAGGGTTTCTTTGTTGTTCACTGTGGTTGTTCAACACTGGGTTAGCCAGGCTGACTGGCCCACAGGTTTCCAATTCTTCTGTCTCTGCCTCCCATGCTAAGATTACAGACATGCACTATCATATCTGATTTTTTTTTTTTTTTTTTTTTTTGGTTTTTCGAGGTAGGGTCTCACTCTAGTTCAGGCTGACCTGGAATTCACTATGTAGTCTCAGGTGGCCTCAAACTCATGGCGATCCTCCTACCTCTGCCTCCCGAGTGCTGGGATTAAAGGCATGTGCCACCACGCCCAGCTTCATATCTGATTTTTACATGAGTTCTGGGAATCTGAATTTCTGTCCTCATTCTTTTTTTAAAATATTATTTATTTATTTGAGAGAGGGAGAAAGAGGGAGAGGCAGATAGAGAGAATGGGCATGTCAGGGCCTCTAGCCACTGTAAATGAACTCTAGACACATGTGCTACCTTGTGCATATGGCTTATGTGAGTACTGGGGAATTGAACCTGGAACCTCAGGCTTCATAGGCAAGTGCCTTAACCACTAGGTCATCTCTCCAGACCCCTGTCCTCATTCTTGTACAACAAATACTTTATCTATGGAGCTATCTCCCCAAAACATATATACAGATTTTTTTTAACATAGGATCTAGAGACCAAAATCAAGTCCCAGGGTTTGCAAGGTAAGCACCTTACTTACTGAGCTATCTCCCTAACTTGAGGTCATTCCTCAATCCTGCCTCCTTCCAGTACCAGACTCTCCCTAGTCTCTCTGAATTCCCATCGATCATAAAAGTCACAGCTCAGCTGTCATCCCAGCACTTCAGAGGTGGAGGCAGAAGGAGTTAAGCTCATCCTTAGCTATACAATGAGTGTGAAGTCAGCCTAGGCTACATGAGATCCTGCCTTAAAACAAAACAAAGGGCTGGAGAGATTTCTCAGTGGTTAAAGCACTTGCTTGCAAAGTCTAAATGACCCAGGTTCAATTCCCTAGTACCCACGTAAAGCCAGATGCACAAAGTGGTGCATGCATATGGAGTTTTTCTTCAGTGCCTAGAGGTCCAGGTGTGTCCATACTTGCTCTCTCTCTGTGTATCTCTCTGCTTGCAAATAAAAAACAAAACAAAATAAAGCACCACACAAACAAACATCACAGCCTGTCTGCTTGGAAGTTAAAGAAGGTTTAACAGGTCATTCAGAAGGACAGTAAAGAACTTGTATGTGGGCCAGGGAAATGGCTCAGCAGTTAAAGACATTTGCTTACAAAGCCTGGTGGTCTGGGTTCAATTCCCCAGTACCCACATAAAGCCAGACACACAAAGTGTTGTATGAATCTGGAGTTCATTTACATCTTATAGATGTAAATGAGGTTCTGGTATGCCCATTCTCTCTTTCTCTCTCTCTCAAAAAAAAAATTTTTTTTTTTTGGTTTTTTGAGGTAGGGTCTCACTCTGGTCCAGGCTGACCTGGAATTCACTATGTATTCTCAGGGTGGCCTCGAACTCATGGTGATCCTCCTACCTCTGCCTCCCAAGTGCTGGGATTAAAGGCGTGCATCACCATGCTTGGCTTTCAAAAAATGTTTTAAAATAAAAATATTTAAAATAATAATGTGCTACAAAAATATGTGTGTGTGTTTGGTGTGAATGCTGGCATGGTGTGCCTGTGATGGTCACAGAATAACTTCGGATGTTAGTCCTTCCACCTTTTCTTTTTCCTGAGGTAGGGTCTCACTCTAGCCCAGGCTGACCCGGAATTCACGACATAGTCTCAGGGTGGCCTCCAACTCATGGTGATCCTCCTACTTCTGCCTCTCAAGTGCTGGGATTAAAGGCGTGCAACACCACACCTGGATTTTAGCCTCTGTGTGTGTGTGTGTGTGTGTGTGTCTTCCAACTTTTTGAGGCAGGGTCTATTGTTCACTTGATTTCCTAGGCTAGCCAGCATGTGAGCTTCCAGGAAATTGCCCTGCCTCTGTCTTTCTTTCTCACTGTAGGTGTGTTGAGATTGCTGGGTTCTGGGGATCTGAACTCAGGCATTCATGTTTGTATGGTAAGTGTTCTAGCCATTGAGTAGCCTCCCTAATCTGACAGTCAAGAATTTTGATGTTTGATGAATGGATCCATGGGCTGGCATGAAAGCTGACCACTTCCACTTTATTTCTTTCGTTTCCTATATGTCAAATGGATCTTATTATGACCTCCTTCATGGAGTCACTGAATGAAAGCAGGGAAAACAAGGCACTGAGAGACCTCAGGAAGTGGCAGCTGATGCCCCTGAGAAGTTTCATAGGATAGTTCAGTGCTTGACAGATAGTGTGGAATATAAGAACTGATAGAAAATAGAATGAATGAAGTACCATAGAAATAAGACTGCTTTGGTCTTGAGACAGTCATGAGACAGACTGCTCT
Source organism: Orientallactaga sibirica (assembly GCA_036365145.1). NCBI lineage: Eukaryota > Metazoa > Chordata > Mammalia > Rodentia > Dipodidae > Orientallactaga > Orientallactaga sibirica. The sequence goes on from JAEOAD010000015.1 coordinate 2,720,871, forward strand.
TCTGTCTGTGGGCCCCAAGTCTCCATGGGTCAAGTTGAAACTATTAGTTCCTAAGTCCCTTCCTTGTGGGTGGGAGTGTTACAAAAAGGTTGTGGTCTCAGTTGACCACAGTTGAGTATGACTCAACCTTCTGGGGCTCTTTTGAAAGACAGTAAGGGGCAGAGGTAGCCTGGATGGAAGGTGGAGGCAGCCTCTTCCTTTAACTCTTCAAACCAGTTTCCCTACCCCAGGGCAGAAAGTAGGGGAGGGAAGAGGCAATGGGGACAGCCTTCCTGTACTAAAGAGGGGAGGGGCTGTTTGTGGTCAAGGTGGTGGCTTTTTTTCGGCTAGAGCATGCAAGCCCTGTAGTGAACACATTTCCTGATTTCTAACTGTGCTCAAAGTTAGGTAGGAGTGGAGAGCCCAGGTCCAAATGAGGTTGGAGGAATGCTTAGGGCCATTTAATAGGAACTAGCAGTCCATGGCTTGTGAGGTCAGCACATAACCCCTAGGTGGTTTCTCTCCCTCCAAGGAATAGGGTGGAGGAGCCTGTGGTCAAAGTGGCTGGTAAGTGTGTGGCCTGGGGGAGTGACTGAGTTGACATCTTCTTCCACTTTTGGGTTAAATAGCAGTTTACCTAACTTCCCTGCCTCAGTTTCCTCATTTGAAAAATGGGCTGGGGAGATGGTTTAGTTGGTAAAGGGCTTACTGTGCAAACATGAAAACTGAGTTCAGATACTTAGCACCCACATAAATGCTGTAATTCCAGAGCTGGCGGGTAGACACAGAGACAGATAAAGCCCCTTGCTAGGGTTTTCAGGATGGCTAGTCTATCTGAATCAGTGAGCTCTAGGTTCAGAGAACGACCCTGTCTCAAAGAACATGGTGCAGAGTGATTGAGGAAGACACCTGATGTTGACCTCTGACCCCCAAATGTACTTATACACGCACTTGTGCTCACATGCAGTACAAACACACACATACAAATGCATTAACACTGCACACATATACATATAAACTTTAAAAATGGGAACATAGCCGGGCGTGGTGGCGCACGCCTTTAATCCCAGCACTCGGGAGGCAGAGGTAGGAGGATTGCCATGAGTTTGAGGCCACCCTGAGACTACATAGTAAATTTCAGGTCAGCCTGGACTAGAATGAAACCCTACCTCGAAAAACCAAAAAAGAAAAAAGAAAAAAAAAAAAAGGAACATAAAAGGCAGAAGACATCATGGGCCTGCTGTGTAGATTCAATGAGGCAACAGTTGTCACATGTAAATGCTAACGTTTCCCACCATTACCATGGATACTAGCTTTGAACTTGGCCAGCCCTAAAGGCCCAAGGCCAGGAGAAAAAGCTGAACAAGGGAACTTCTGCAATTCTCCTCAAAAGGTCTAAGCTTAGAACTGGGTGGTAATGAGCAAGAGCCCCAGACTGGCGAGAGAAACATGATAGCCACTTCCTTCCTCACTGGGGTCCTGTGAGCTCTGAAGACATGAACCTGCTGCTGTAGCTGGTTCTGGAACCAACTCTGGCTCCTAGACCCCACCCTTGGCCCTCTGAACAGGACCCCCAGAGCCTTGGTCCTACTTTCTCCCACCTTAGTGGGGTTTTAGGGGCTTGTGCCACACTAGTGCACTATGCAAACAGTATTCTGACTGCCACAAACTCTTGGGTCTCCCTCTCCTTGATGGGGGTAGTGGGGAGAGCAGTGAATTGTTTCACTGTGGCTCAGCTGAAGGCCAGTAGTCAATGGGTGGGAATGGGCTCTTGTCTTTTTGGAGCTGGACCCTTTGCCTAGTTGCTAGAGGTTGCTGCTGGTTAGTTATGCCTATCACTTCATGCAAAAGTTGGACCTGAGGGAATCTGGTCTTAATTTTTTACTCACCAGGGAGGAGCCTTTGGCATGTGGCCCTCAGACTCCAAGACAGACACATGCCTATCCCTCATTGCTATCCCTCCTTACTTCCCTTCCTTTCTTAGATCTGGTCCTATGTTTTTCAGTAAAGCCTTAAACTCTTGATCCTTCTGCGTCCACCTTCCAAATGCTGGAATACAGGTCTGTGCCACCATTCCTGACTCAGTTGTGGGTCTTAAATGAGTCTCTTCCCTAGATCCTTTTCTGTTCATCCCCCTGGCCACTGGCTCTGGATTAAACAACTACATCATGGGTCTCCTTGACCCTTTTTGTTTGTTTTGAATGGTGCTGGGGATGGAACCCAGGACTTTGTACACACTAAGCAAGTGTTCTGTGTACTGAGCTACATACCCAGTCCTCCATCTCCTTGCTTTGTGTCAGAAATTTAAAAAATAATCACTGAGCTGGGAGATGGCTCAGTGGGCAAAGTGCTTGCTGTCCAAACACGAGGACCTAAGTTTGGATCCCAAACACTCATGTGTGACTATAATTCTTGTGCTGGGGAGGAGGAGACATGAAGATTTCTAGGGCTTGCTGGGTAGTTTGTCTAGCTGAATTGCTGAGTTCCAGGTTCAGTAAGAGACCCTGTCTCATTAAAAATAAGGTGGAATGCAATTGAGGTGGCCATCTGACATCAACTTTTGGCCTCCACATCACATGTGCACCTGCACCTGCACTCACATGCATCCATACTCATACAAACATGAATAACATGAGTGTTGGGCCTTGCTAGTAGTAGGCTGGACCTGCGAGGAGGCTGGCCTGAACTATTGGACATGGCCAGGGACCCTGGGCTGTGGGGTTGCAGCTGGCCCTCTGTCAGGAGTCCCTCGAGATGGTAATGGCTTTCCCTATGTTGTAGGGTGTAGTGAGCTGTCATCGCCCAGAGTGGGCAGAACTGGTGAGGCGCTCCCCCCAGACCCGGAAAGGCTCTGACCATTCCATAAGTCAGACTTTGCTCCCCACAGTTCCTGACCTGTGGCTAGCTGCCCAAGAGACCCTCATGTGGTTAAAGTCACGTAGCCTTCCCAACCCCCACAGTTTTGAAGTCATAGCCTCCTGTCAATCTCCTCTTCCGTCCTTCCCCCTACCTTCCCTTATCCTTCCCCCATAGCTTTGAAGTTACTAGTCTTTCCTCGATCTAGATAACAGCCCATAAACTATGCATCCGATTGCCATATAGTCTGTACGTGCCATCTCAACCTTCCCCAAGTGTTTATAACCCCCCTTTGAATAACTGCGTGCTGTCCATCAGACGGTCTCCCGGGTGTTCATTGCCCCATCGTGTGTCCTCGCATTGCACTCACCCACCCAGCCAGAAAGACCCTGCTGCTTCCCTTCCAACTTCTCTCTCCCTCGCCCAAGACGTCGGTGGCCAACGACCCCAGGGAATGGGAACAGAACAAGACCCACACATGAGTGCATATCACACGCACATACATACACCCCACCCCCAAACCAACCACTATTACTGTCATGTCACCATCATCGTCAACCAATAGCTGCCTCCACTCCATCACACCTCACAAAGTCAAACAGAAACTTCTCATAGCCTGGATGTCTATATTGCTAGGCAGCATCAAATAGAAATCATTTCCAGTTCCATCTTTAGCCTTCCCTACAATCACCCACTACTATCACCACTCCCATCAACCCTTAATAACTAACCACCATGAACAGTAACAGTCCGCCAGGAATGGTGACACACACACCTTCCATATCGTCACTGGGAGGATGAAGCAGGAGAATCATAAGTTTAAGGCAAGGATGGGTAAAAAAGTGAGACCCTGTCTCAAAAGAGAAACAAAAAAAAATAAACCAATACCACTATCAACAAAACTATGTCCAAAACACCAACCAAGCCGTCAATGACCATACACAATAATATCCCATTCAAAATCCCACAATGATAAGGCTGGGGATGTAGTTCAGTTGCTAGAGTGCTTACTTAGCATGAGCAAAGCTCTGGGTTTGACTCTCATCATCACTGCATAATCCAGATGTGGTGGTACACATCTGTAATTCCAGCACTTGGAAGGTGGAAGCAGGAGGATCAAGAGTTCAAAGTCATCCTCAGCCATCCTGGACTACATGAGACTTTGTCTCAAAAAAAAAAAAAAAAAAATTAGGGCTGAGGCAAAGTTTGCTGTTCAATTCCCTAGCACCCATAGAAAGCCAAATGCAAAAAGTGGCACATGTTTCTGGCATTCATCTGCAGTGGCAAGAGATCCTGGTGTGCCCCCCTCATACCTGAAAATAAATAAAAGTATTTTTAAAAATCTGGTAATGAATTGCCCCTACCATAGCTAATCACCATCATCACACACCAGCAATGAGCAATGAACAGCAAATAAATCAGCATCCATCCAATTCCAAATACAGCCAGGACTGATTCCATTGACTGCCATTATTCTTTTAATTAGTTGATTAATTAAATTATTTTGGTGTGTGTTCATGGGTCAGCCAAGTCTTCTTGCTGCATCAAAGGAATACCAGACAGATGTGCTCCCTTTTGCATCTGCCTTTACATGGGTACTGGGGAATTGACCTCAGGCTGGCAGACTTTAACCATTGAGCCATCTCTCCAGCTCTTGACTTCTGTCATTCTACCCATCAAGCATTGCCAGATGTCCTGAAAACAACCAACACTAAACACCAGCTATCAGGGTATTATGACACATGCTTGTCATCTCAGCACTTAGGAGGTGGAGGCAGGAGGATCAGGAGTTTAAGGACATCCTTAGCTACATAGTGAGTTTAAGGTCATGAAACCTTGCCTCAAAAAAAAAAAAAAACAAAAAAAAAAAAAAAACAAGGGTTTGGAGATGGCCTAGTGGGTAAAGTACTTTCTATGCAAACATGAGTCTGGATTTCCAGCACCCATGTATAAACACAAGGCAGGGTGGTGCATGCCAATAATCCCAGTGCTGGAGAGGCAGAGACAGGAGAGTCCTTAAGACTTCTTAACTAGCTAGCCTAGCTAAATTGGTGTGAAACCCTGCTTTTATTTTATTTTATTTTTTATTATTGACAACTTCTATAATTCTAGACAATAAACCATAATAATTCACTCCCCTTTCCTCTTCACAACTCCACTCTCCATCATATCTCTCCCCCTCTAAACCAGTCTCTTTTATTTTGATATCATCATCTTTTCCTCCTATTACAATGGTCTTGTGTAGGTAGTGCCAGGCACTGCGAGGTCATGGATAACCAGGCCATTTTGTGTCAGGAGAAGCCCCACCCTTCCTTTGGCTCTTACATTCTTTCCACCATCTCTTCTGCAATGATAGACATGTGAAACCCTGTCTTAATAAATAATGTAGAAAGCGATTGAGGAAGACACCTGATGTCAACCATTGGCCTTCACACACAAGTGCATGTGCTCCCCCCATACACATATGAATAGGCATATACCACATGTACACCACATACACATACAATACCCCCAAACCCACTAACACCTCGTGTCATAAAAGACAACCACTTACGACCACCAACCACCATCCACAAGAACCATTTAAAATCCACAAACCTGCACCAACCAATAGCAACAATCAGCATCACAATAACACCACCAAAAGCATGTTAGTAAGTATCCACAGTGGCTCATCTACAACAACCAAGGATGAGTTTCCTCCATCCACCACCATCACTAAATCCAGCAATGAATGAACCTCCTAGGCAATGCTAGCTACTGTGTACTAAGCACATATTTTCTGGAAAGGACTTTATGAATATTCTTTTTTTTTTTTTTTGGTTTTTTGAAGTGTAGGGTCTCACTGTAGCCCAGGCTGACCTGGAATTCACTATGTAGTCTCAGGGTGGCCTCGAACTCATGGTGATCCTCCTACCTCTGCCTCCCTAATGCTGGGATTAAAGACATGTGCCACCATGCTTGGCTCTCCTTTCTTATTTTTATTTTTTTGAAGCATGGTCTCACTCAAGCCCAAGCTGATCTGGAACTCATGGAGATCCTCCTATCTCAGTCTTCTAAGTGTTGAGATTAAAAGTGTGTACCAGCATGAACGTTCTTTCATTGATTGATATTTGTGTGTATGTGTATGTTTGTTCACATGTGTATATATGCATGTGCATATACACAATCATATATGTGTGCATGCAGGCTAGAGGTTGATGTCAGATGTCTTCAATTGCTCTCTACTTTACCTTTTTACACCAGGTTTCTCAATGAACCTGGAGATCACGGATTTGGCTAGACTAGCTTGTCAGTAAATCCCTGGTATCCTCCTGTCTTCACTTCTCTAGAGCTGGATGGCAGGATTTTATGAAGATGCTGGGGATCCAAACTCAGGTCCTCATGCTTGCATGGCAAGTACTTTACCAACTAGGTCATCTATCTAGTCCCATATTTCACTGACTCTTTCAGTAAGTGTTCTGGCATTCATCAACCCTGTAGGAAGATCTTACCAGCTTTAGACAAAGGCATTATTCTCATAGATGGCTTCAGTTTCTTTCTTTCTCTTCTATTGTCTTCTTTATTTTATTTTATTTTATTTTGGTTTTTTGAGGGAGGGTCTCACTCTAGCTCAGGCTGACCTGGAATTCATCATATAGTCTCAGGGTGGCCTCGAACTCACAGTGATCCTCCTACCGCTGCCTCCCAAGTGCTGGGATTAAAGGCATGAGCCACCACGCCTGGCCACTATTGTCTTCTTTAAATCTTTTCTTTATTTTTGCTTTTTTTTTGAGACAAGGTCTCACTAGGTAGCCTTGGCTGTTCTCAAAGTCATACTCTTCCTTCTGTTTCTGAACTGTTGGGAGCCAGGCATGGTGGTGCATGCCTTTAATCCCAGCACTAGGGAGGCAGAGGTAGGAGGATTGCCATGAGTTCGAGGCCACCTGAGACTACGTAATGAATTCCAGGTCTGCCTGAGCTAGAGTGAGACCCTACCTCAAAAAAACAAAACAAAACAAAAAAAAAGTATGCAGTTATCTGAACTGCTGGGATTGTAGGTACGTGTAAACACACTTGGCTCCATTGTTTATCATTGTTCACTTTGAGGCATTTCTCTTCTCTCCGACCCTATCTTGTAAGCAGTCTGTTGACTAAGCATTTCAAAATGTCCACCGAGATAGGAGGGTTCTCTTCCTTTTAAGTGGCAAATTATTTCCTTTTTTTTTTTTTTTTTTTTTTTGGAGACAGGGTCTCATCTTGCTCAGGCTAGTCTGGAATTTTCTATGCAGCTGAAGCTGGCCTTGGTCAACTTATCCTCCTGCCTCCACCTCCAGAATGCTGGGATGACAGGCATGCATGACCATATTGGAACTCAGGACTTCATGCATACTAGATGAACACTTTAACAATTGAGATACATCCTTGGTCTTCTGATTCAATAAAGGCTGCCCATGTGAACTCCTGAGGGTCTCTGTCATGGCTCAGTCTTGGTTAAGTTTCCATTCCAAGAGTATAGCTCCTGCTTATAGTTTGTGAGTCTCCAAGAGAAGTGCTTGGCCCATGATGCCCAATTTCTCATTTTAATTATTTTCTTAAATAATATTTGTATGTGATATGATGGAGAGTGAAGTTTCAAAGGGGAAAGTGGGGGGACGGAGGGAAGTACCATGGGATATTGTCTACAATTAAAGAAGTTGTCAATTAAAAATAAATAAATAAATGAAAAAAATTTGTATGTCTATATGTGTGAGCATGTTTGTGTGTGCACAGGTGAATGTGAATATGATGGTGCACTTGTACATTTGTTCACTTGTGTGTGTGTGTGTGTGTGTGTGTGTGTGTGTAGACCAGAGGATGACTTCAGGAACATTGTCTTTTTTTTTTTTTTTTTTTGGTTTTTCAAGGTAGGGTCTCACTCTGGTCCAGGCTGACCTGGAAATCACTATATAGTCTCAGGGTGGCCTTGAACTCATGGAGATCCCCCTACCTCTGCCTCCCGGGTGCTGGGATTAAGGGCATGCACCTCCATACCCAGCTGTCTAATTTTTTAAAAACTATTTTATTTATTTATTTGAGGGGGGAGAGAATGGGTGCTGTAGGGTCTCTTGCCACTGCAAATGAACTCCAGACACATATGGCACTTTATGTGTCTGGCTTTATGTGGGTGCTGGGGAATCAAACCTGGGCCATCAGGCTTTGCAAGCAAGTACCTTGAACTGTTGAGCCATCTCTCCAGCCCCAGAAACACTTGTCCATCTTATTTGATGCAGAGTCTTATTGACCTGGAACTTACCAAATCAGGCTAGACTGGCTGGTAAACAAGCCCCAGGGATCTGCCTTTCTTCACCTCCCCAGTGTTGGATTACAAACAGTGTCACAATGCCCAACATGGAGATTGAATTCAGGTCCTCATAATTCTGAGGCAAGCACTTCACCAATTGAGCTATCTCCTTTTACCCTTCCTCCCTCCCTCCCTTCTTTCCTTCCTTCCTTCCTTTTCTCTTCCCCTCTCCCTTCCCCTTACTCTTTTTTTTCTAGCAGGGTCATCTCATGTAGCTCAAGTTGGCCTCAAACAGGACATGGGCTAGCTTTGAATTGATGTTCCTTCTTGCATCTATGTCCAGAGTAAGTCAGTAAAGGTGCATGCAACCGTGCCCAGTTTATGTGGTGCTAGGGGTTGAACCCAGAGCATCATGCATGCTAGAAAGCACTCTGACAGTTAAAATAGCTATATCCTTAGCCCTCTTTAGCTTTCTGAAAAAATGAACATGCTCTCTCAGATTAACACAGTTCCACCTCTTTGCCTTCACTCTGATCATCAGTTTGCTGTAACCATAAAGAACCCTGAAACAATTCCTCTCCTAGGTATACACTTTCATCTTCAATGACAGAATAACAAAAAACAAAAGCTGAAATTTCCTGAAGATATATGGAGTTGTGAGGGTGACTTGTAGCTACTCCTGGCTCTCTCTTTTTATGTTTTTCAAGATGCATTTGGGTCTAGATCCATGATGATGACAGTGTTCTCAACCTTGTCACTACCTTTAGCAGACTCAACTTCAACAATCAGGGACACTTCTGACTGCAGTCTCTTTGCCACCATCCTTGTGTGGTGGCATGAATAGTCTCTCTTCCTCCTCAATGTTAGTTGGACTTTATTATTTTCAGTGCTGTCAATGGAACTCAAGGCCTTGAACATGCCAGGCAAATGCCCTATCTCTCAATTACACTCTCAGTCTAGCCTCTCCACTTTTTGCCTCTGAGATTGTTACAGCCAAACTACCTATCATTTACACAGCAACACGGTCATCACACCCCACCATCCATAAGTGAGACACATCTTTCTGTCTCACTGCTGGACTCAGAATGGTCAAATCCACAGACCCTTGGAATGTTCCCACCAAAAAGCCTCCAAAGAACAACTTCTCTATCTAGACAGACCTTCAAATATGACATCTATGTAGAAGAGAGACCATGAGAGGGGAACTGATACTCAGAACAACATAGGAAGAGAAGGGTCTGAACTGAGCTGATTTCTCTCTCTCTCTTTTTTTTTTTTTTGGGTTTTTCAAGGTAGGGTCTCACTCTGGTCCAGGCTGACCTGGAATTAGCTATGTAGTCTCAGGGTGGCCTCAAACTCATGGCAATCCTCCTACCTCTGCCTCCCGAGTGCTGGGATTAAAGGCGTGCGCCACCACGCCCGGCATGAGCTGATTTCTTAATGCCTCAGGAAGAGGGTATGACCCTGTCCTTATAGACTGTGTAATTCTCTCAGGGGCACCTTGTTACCCATACCCAATTTGGCGACCTCAGAAGGGACTTTGGACCCTGGTAAGGGGCACAGAGGAAGCACTCGAGTTGCTTTGCAGGACCCCCTCCCCACAGGAACATCATTCTCCTCACCATTGCCCAACTTTCTGAGGGTGACTTAGGACACTTGATCAATGGTCCCACCATGTACTTTTAGAGCCCACCCTTGAAGGACTTACCATAGTGATGGTTGGTGCCTGGGTTCCAATGGGCACACCTGGAAAGGTTGTGACAAGGGTGCAGACTCAGGGAGCTCTTAGGGATGGCTCAGACATGACCCTACTTCTGCTCCTTCACAGCCTCCAGACCTAGTTCCTCTTACAACAGCCCCTCTCTCACTTCCTTTGATGGGAGGGGCTGTGGCTGTGATGGGGAAGACCAAGAAGGGAAGCTGGGCCTGAGGAGAGAAAGCTCTGAGCACCAGCAGCAGTGGCAAAGTTGAGTGGAGATCTGAGCCTGAAGGGAGGAGGTCACAGATTGTTGGCAGCCACTTCCAGGCCCTCTTTGCAAGAATAGAGATTACAGATGACTACGGCTGATTATCATACAAGGTGATACTGAAAAGCATTTTGGGCAATTGAGGTCTTTTCAAAACTAGCAAAGGGAAGTGTTACTTCAGTTGTGTGTCTACTCTGAAAGTAATTATGCAAATTCCCTGTTCCAGAGCATAGCAGTGCCTGCTCGTCCAACCTATAGAACTTCCCTCTGCAGCTGGCTATGCTTGTTTTTCAAGGAAGGGTAAAGGAAGTGGAGAGTACTACACGTCAGGGGCACTATAAGTTCTCTGATTCAGATTTTATCTCCCTATTTCTGCTGCTCCAGAAGTTGGCTCTGCCTGGTACTCACTTAGGGTACATAATTGTGTTGGCCTGCTCCTCAATCTTTGGAATACTGAATCACATGAGTCTCCTGTTGGTATAAGAAAATGACAGATCCAAGAAATAGTTTCTTCCACATGTTTCACCCACTAAGAAGGCTGGGGAAGAACCAAACCCATGAGAGCCATACAATGGTCAGATAGTCCCATCTTTGATCAAGGTCTGAAGAAAAGAATGTCTGCGGTCAGCAGGTACTGTACATGCACATACTTCCAGAAAGTGTTAAGGCAGGCACATCTTAGTGGCCACAGCTGAGAAAAAAGTCTATGCTGGAAATCTCTGGAGTCTAACAACTTAACATGTTTACCAGACAGGAGGATCCCATTTTGTGGGGAGTAACAGGGACCTGTGGCTTTCTAAGCCTTGGTGAGAAGCTGTACTTTTGTCTTAAAATTGCTGTGTTCTAGTCTGTAGTGTTCAAAGTCGCCTCTTTGCTATAATAACCCATGTGTGGTGTGGCCCCTTCTGGTCGTGGGTGGGAGCCGGAACACACACACACACACACACACACACACACACACACACGGACATACACCTACTCATGCACAAAAATCTACAAGACAGAACTTTATTAATGTAGGGCTTCCTGGAAAGGAGTGTGTGGGCCCCAGGGCAGGGCTTTTAGCACCATGATGGGGGTGGCCTGGGGAACAGAGGTCAGAGGTTGGAGAGGATGGGGTAAGATACTCCCCCTGGTCACTTCTGGACAGGGTGTCAGGAAGGTGATGCTAACCCTGCTTCTTCATAGCAGATATATATTCCCCACAGCTCAGAGCGGAGGGGTAGTACAGTGCTGGGGGGCAGGGTACCTGCAGACCCCTTTCTACCCCCACTCTTCACAGTACATATTCCTATAAAAGGGTGAAGAAGCATCAGGGAGTCTTTAAGAGTGGGTGTAAAGGGTTCTGGGGCAAATAGATGTCCTTTCTCTCCACTGTAAACCAGACCAGAGGCTGAAGAAGGGTCTAGGGTAGCCAATTCCTATCCACCCCTCAGCCAGGGGGTCCCACCAGGGTTTCCCAATAAATAATTCTCAGCTGTATCTTGCCCTTCACTCCCACCTCCCACTCCCTTGGGGCCTCTCTGATGGGATACTTTGGCCACCCCTCAGCCTGTGCTCCGTGGTGACTCCAGGTATTGCCTGCCCACTAGCGGCCTTGGCAGGTTTTGCAGCACATCTGGCGGAAGTAGGCTCGGCTACAGAACTGAAATTTGAGCACCAGAGGGCAATAGGCGACTTTGTTCACATCCTTGCACTCTGCAGGGCGGAAAAAGAGAGATCAGTTCTCAGCACTCCTCCCAGCAGATGTGTTCTAGTAGGTGACTTTGCTTCTTTGTGCCTCAGTTTCCTCAACTGTCTATGGGGAGGAAGGCTTATAATAGTACTTATGTCATTAGGCTGTTTTGAGGATTTAGAGTGCAGGGTCTGGGGCTATTAATGAGAATAGTATTTTCTATTCTACCACCCACCCACCCTTTCTTTCTCACCATGGCATTGAACCTAAGACCTTGGCATGCTAGCCAAGCTCTCTATGACACTAAGCTATGTTCCCAACCCCTCTTTTTATTTTTTATTTTGATACAGTCTTTCAATAAGTTGCCCAAGCTGCCCTTGAACTCACTCTGTAGCACAAGCTGGCTCTGAACTTGCGATCCTCCTGCCTCAGCTTCCCTAGTAGCTGGGGTGACAGGCCTGTGCCACCAGGCCCAGCTCAATGATCCTTTTGATACCAGAGAAAGAATATCTGTTTGTGGTTGCATGACTCATTCATTTTCCTTTTTATTTAAAAAAATCAAATAAAATTATTTTTGCTTTTTTGGAGACGGGGTCTCACTAAAGCAGCCCAGGTTGATCTTAAATCCATGATCCCCTGCTTCAGGCTCCCAAGTACAGGAATTACATATGTTCCCCATTGCACCATGCTTGTTTCCCTTTTCAGTAAACTAAGGACCCTGAGTCCAGCTTGAATAAATTAGTATTTATGCTCATTACTTACAGCAGTCTCTGTTAGGGAAGATGGATCCAGGTTTCTATTTAATAGCAGTGATGTAGAGCTGGGAGTGGGGCTTCACAGGGGTTATTATTGGTTTTTGTATGTATGATATGTGTGTATGTATGAGCCTTTGCCTGCCACTGTACTATGTGGAGGTCAGAGGACAACCTCAGGTGTAGTTTATTCCTTTCTACTTTGTTTCAGACAGTCTCTCCCTCTCTCTCCCCCTCCTCTCTCTCTCTTTCTCTCTCTCACCCACGCAGCTGCAAATGCCATACTAGCTGGCCCGTGAACTTCAAGGTTCTCCTGACTCTGCCTTCCATTGCTTAGGTGCATTGGGATTTCACACATGTGCCACCATTTCTGGGCTTATGTGAGTTCTGGAGATCCAAACTCTGGTCATCAGACTCATGTAGCAAGAGCTTAGAACCAATGAGTCATCTTCCCAGCCCCACATAAATTATTTGATCCCATATCCCTAAGGCAGCATCTTTTTCCAAGTAAATGCATTATTTACTATCTTGACTGATGAGAAAACTGCATATGGTGGAAGATGAACCCATGTAGTTTGGTTCTAGAGTCCAGAATAAATCCTCTACTGCTATCAAAAAATTAATTCACAGCTATGTACAATGGCCTGTAGTCTGAACTACTCAGGAGGCTAAGGCAAGAGGATTGAGTCCAGGAGTTTGAGGTCTACCTGGGCAATAGAATGAGACTGAATTTAAAAAAGCAACAATAAATTAAGCATGGTAGCACATGATAGTAGTTCCTAGCACATAGGAGGTGGAGGCAGGAGGATCAGAAGTTCGTCATCCTCACTTACATGAGTGAGTTTGAGGTCAGTCTAGTTTGAGACCTCGTCTCAGAGAGAAAGAAAGAAGGAAAGGAAGGAAGGGAGGGAGGAAGGAAAGAGGGAGGGAAGGAGAAAGTTAGGGAGTGAGTGAGTGAGGGAGGCAGGGAAAAAGAAAGAAAATTTAGTTAGGTAGAAAAAATGAGCATAATATAAAACTTCTCAAGAGGAGGCAAATTTGTTGTCTCCCTATATCGGGCACATCTTGTCTGCAAACATTTTTTTTTTTTTTTTTTTTTGGTTTTGTGAGGTAGGGTCTCACTCTGGTCCTCCAGGCTGACCTGGAATTAACTATGTAGTCTCAGGGTGGCCTCGAACTCTCGGAGATCCTCCTACCTCTGCCTCCCGAGTGCTGGGATTAAAGGCGTGCGCCACCACGCCCGGCTTCAAACATTTTTTTTTTTCTCATAATAACTGGAACTGGGACTACTAATATCTAATGGATAGAGGCCGAGAATTCTGCAAACATTCCAAAAATCACAGGGTGGAATCATCGGACTCTAAATGTCAGTAGTGCCTGAAGAGGACTGGAGCTGTAGTTCAGTTGGTAGACTTGGCAGAGTGCTTGCTGAGCATGCACAAAATCCTAGGTTCAATCACAGTCATTGTATGAACTGAGTGTGATAGAGGATGCCTGTAGCCTATAACCCATTACTGGGGAAACTGAGGGAGGAGGACCAAAAATTCAAGGTCATAGTGGGCTATATTGGACTTGGAATTTGAGGCCAACCTGGGCTACAAAGACTTTATCTTTAAAATAAAACAAGCAATAGTGCCTCAGGTTGAGTGGTTTTTGAAGTAGACCAAATAATCAGGAAACCCCATCCATGCTTTCTAGTGGCTTCCTCAAACCAGGGTTCCTCCTGGTACTCGGCCCACTTCCCCCACATACCTTCGGGGCCATCTCCAGGGGGCACATTGTCACACTTGGTCTCACATTGCTGTGTGGTGGGTGGCCGCAGGGCTTCTGTACACTCGTGGGATGGCTGGCCAATGTGGCTGGTGCAGTGCACTGCACGCTGCTGCTGGCCCAGGCCACACTGTGCAGAACACTGCAAAGACAAGGAATCACTGAGCCACCTCCCCACCTGTCCCATTCTATAGGGCACAGCCACCTCTTTTGTTCCCTTTCTGCAGTGCTCCACCTACCTCGCCCCACTCGCTGGCCACCCAGCGGGCTGGGGGACAGCGGCGCAGGTTGCAGCGCATGGTGGTGGGAGGCTTGGCTGCTGGAGGGCAGTGCGCAGGGGGTAGTGTGGAACGGTGGTCTGCGCTCTTGCAAAGGACCACGCGATGGCGAAGGCCAGGGCCGCAGCTAGGGGTGCACTGTAGTTGGAGGGAGTCATTTTATACTCACTGGATGGTCAGGATGCTGGCCTAGTGGGAGGTGAGGAGTGGGCAAGTAGCTGGTGACCCCTTATATTGTCCCTCAGCCGTCAAGGCACCAAGAGTTGCTGCTCCTGGAGGGGCTAGTATAGGACAACCCAACCTCATCACTTTTACCTGGCTGGGACCACCCTTCACCTGCTACATGGGTCAGACTAGGTCAGAATATAGAAGCCCTGGGACCCATGAATACATCTCTCCTTGCCATGGTAACTGCCAGGTCGGAGGCAAGGTAGGAGTACTTGAGCATCCTTTGTACAACTGCAGAGTTTCCTCAAATGCCCTCCTACAAGGGCATTTCAATTCCTACCAGATCTTTGCACTGTGGGTGGGCTGGGTGAGTGTCCACTGGCAGTATGGGGGGGCTAACCTCAGACCAGTCCAGAGCTGCCCACTCTGGAGGGCACGTTGGGCCATAGCAGGCCTCCAGCACAGGTGGGCGAGGCTGTTGGCATGCGCTATCATCTAGAACTTTCTCCTCTGCAGCTGACACCCGCCGCCGGCACACCACTGAACGACTTCGCAGACCTGCATCACAACTGCGGCTACAGCGTGACCAGTTTCCGACCACCCAACTGCGGGAATAGAAGAGAAGTCTGGGATACTACGCAGAATAGGGCACCCCAACCTGGATGCTTTGGTACTCGCCTATCCTTATCCACATAACAACCAGCATCTCATGGAAACAGGCCCTGGGCAGGACAGGCTGCTTCCCTGCTCAGAGTATCACTGCCCCGAATCCAGACTAGAGATAGAGGAATGTGTTAATCTTGGGGGAACCCATTCCCTGGGCAAGATAGCATTATCTTCCAAATTCCAGGACAGTCAAGCTTTGACCCTCACCCCGAGGAGCGCTACGACCATGACCTTATATTACTATCACTTTAGTGCTCACCCCACTGTTACCCAGCCCTGCCCTCCCAGGGGAATTCAACTTGATTATAGAGAATATTCCCACCCGGTCTTAGGCAACTCTGCCTACTGGCAGGCACTCACTCTGGTGGGCACGGCTCCGTGTTGCAGGCACGCTGCCGCGTGGGCAGTTTGTTGTGGGTGCTGCAGTAGTGAGGGGCTACAGGGGAGCTGTCCAAATGACTACGGCACTCTACCACCTGCATCTGGCTGCCTGGGGAAGGGGAGAAGCCCTCTCAGCCTTGGCCAGCCCAGACAGCCTCAGGCTATGTGCCCAGTGCCCACCCATGGCCCCACCCTGGTCTCACCGCCAGCACACTGGGCTGAGCATTTTGTCCAGGGGGTGTAGTGCCAGGAGTAGGTAGGCAGTGAATCCCGGGCAATGGGTGCATTGAAGCGGTAGCGGAGTGCAGGCAGCTCTGTCTGTGTTAGCACCTGGTGGCATGGGGGGCAGTTATTGGAAGAGCATCTCACAGACTCTTTATCTTCAAAGGTTCTCAGGTCCACCTGTTCCCTGCCCCCTCACCCTGCTGTTACCATGACAATGAGAGATGCATTAATGGGTCCCAGGGCTTCTAGGCTCTGAGCCTGGTCTGGTCCCTGTCGCAGGTGAAAGGTTGTCCCAGCCAGGGGAAGGCGGTGAGGTTGAGGGGTTCCAGGCAATCCTTCCAGTAACAGAGACTCCTGGTCCCCCTTTAAGGCTGGGGGCCAACACAGGGGTTAGGATTGTAGTAACAGTGAACTCCCTCTAATCACAGTCCTTCTTTCATCCTCCCGCCTCTGCTTACCCAAGTGACTAACAGATAGGTTCAGGTCCTGGATGAAAATATGGACAGAGCCTTTGGGAATCCAGACGACATCCTCGTACCCTGGGCAGTGAAGCTCAGATGTTACATACTCAGCCTGTCCCCAAATCCACTTGCCTCCCCCATTCTTTAGCACCCAGTGTTCACTGCTAACCATTCCATGCTAAACGCTTACAGGGACATACCATTACAGCTTCATTTAGACCTCATGTTCATTTTGTAGATAATAAAACTGAAGTACAGGGCCTGGAGGATAGCTTAGCAGATAAGAGCACTTGCTGCACGAGCATGAAGATCTAAGTTTGATCTCATGTAAAAGCCAGCATATGCCTGTAATCTCAGCTCTGAAAGGGGTGGAGACCAGAGGATGGGGCTCACTGGTCAGTGAGTCTGACTCAAACCTGTCTCTCAAAGAAATGAAAGAGTAATACAAGAGGACACCCGACATCCTTCTCTAGCATGTGTACATAGGGTATGTGCATCTGCACACACAGATGCACCATATTCACATATCACACCTTCTCCTCCAACACACCAAGAGTCAAATCCAAACATGAAACACAAATAAACAAGCTCAGAGAAGATAAGCAGCTTACCCACATTTTACAGCCAGGGAACATCTGGACTGGGATTTGAACACATACTTTTCTGTCTCTCTAGCTGCCAAAATGGTTAGATTAAATTTCCTATATCCCTGTTAAGCAACAAGGCTGGACTGAGGCAGAGGGAAAAGGGCTCCATGCAGGCTCCAACTCATAGAGGTGACATGGTGGGATTTGAGTGTCAGCTGGGCTTGCAGCAGGCCCCACTGCTGACTTCCTAGGTGACCTTGGGTGTCTGTGACCTCTCCATTTGTGCTCCCAAGAGTCTTAGCTTCTCTGAATAGAACCCCCACAATGTCTTCTGTGTTTTAGGTTCATATGTAAGCACCTTCCCTCGGGGCTATGTTTCTGCTTCCCATTCTAGTCCTCTTACTCTCAGAGGTCAGGGGGTGTTGTGGGCCCCTAAGGGTTGTGATTAGGTATCCTTGACTGGTTAGTCAGCCTCCATTTCTCTATCCTTGACCCACTATATATCACTTCAATGTCCTTTGGGATCCTCACATCCCCTGTGCCTCAATTTGTTCCCTGTTTTTGTTTCTCTTAACAGCCTCCATTTTAGAAATAGCTTTCTATCTGCCCTAGGTGACTTGGATGTCTATATGGACTCCTTCTCTATTCCCTACTATACTTCCCAAATCTATGATTGGCCAATGCCCTAGCATCCTGTTATCCTGCCTTCCAAAGTTATCTAAGTCCCATCTTTTTCCTTTGAGATAAGGTCATACCATGTCACCCAGGTTTGAATCTGAGATCCTCCTGCTTCAGCTTCCCAAGGTGCTAGGATCACCACCATGCCCAGTATCTATTCCATCTTTTTTTTTTTTTTTGGTGTGTGTATGCAGTGTGTACAATGTATTCATGTGCATGGACACACATATGTGCAGAGGCCAGAGGAAGGTATTTGGTGTTTTCTATCTCTCTTCCTTATTTCCTTGAGTTGCTTACTTGAACTTGGACCACCTTGTTTCTTTTTATGTTAGTCCCAGCTATTCTCCTACCTCTGCCTCTCTCAGTGTTGGGATAACTGGCATTGTGGCCATGTTCAGCTTTTTATGTGGGTGGGAGGTACTGACCTCAAGCAAGTACTCTTACCTACTGAGCCACCTCCCCAGCCCCTTTTCCATCTTTTCTATCTTTAGTCCCTTCACAGAGAGTTCAAGGACAGCCTAGGATATTTGAGACTCTGTCAAAAAAAAAAAAAAAAAATTCCCAATTAGCTGGGCATTAATCCCAACATTCTGGAGGCTGAGGTAAGAGGATTGCCATGAGTTTGAGGCCAGCCTGGTCTACAGAGAGTGAGGTCTGGGTCAGCCTAGAGTGAAATTCTACTTCAAAATACAACAACAACAAAAAATTCCAATCACTTGTGCCTGGGTAGTAACATTCACATTCTGCAACACACTCTTTGTAGTCTACAAGTGGCCACTACCAACCATAGGATATCATCTGGCTGGAAAAACAATTCTTCTGACAAATTCTTCTGAACTCTCTTTTTATTTTTATTTTTTTATTTTTATTTTTATTTTTATTTTTTTCAAAGGGTCTCACTTTAGCTCAGGCTGACCTGGAATTAACTATGTAGTCTCAGGCTGGGAACTCACAGCGATCCTCCTACCTCTGCCTCCCGAGTGCTCCTGCCACTCGGCTTTTTTTTTTTTTTTTAAAGAAGTTTTATTATTTATTTATTTGAGAGAGAGAGAGAGAGAGAGAGAGAGAGAGAGAGAGAATGTGTACACCAGGGCCTGTAGACACTGCAAACGAACTCCAGACAAATGTGTCACCTTGTGCATCTGGCTTATGTGGGCACTGGGGAATCAAGCCTCTGCCTTCCCAGCGTTGGGATGAGAGGCATGTACCTCTCATGTATCAGAAATTCTAAGTGGGTTCTGGGATCTGAACTCAAGTCCTCATGCTTGTACAGCAAGTGCTTTCCCACTGAGCCATCTCCCCCTCCCCAGTCCTGTACCCTCCTATTTCATCCCCTACTCCCTGGATACTAGCCCAAGTTGGGAAGGGTATTCTCATATACTCTCAGTACCTCATTTCTAATAAACTTTATTGTGTTATACAGAGTGTTCCCTAGCTCTTTGGTTCACAGGATGGAGAGTGACTTTTTTCACCTATCCTGAAGCTCCAGGTTCCCCTATCCCAACATATCTAAATGGTCAAAGTCTATACACTAGAGCCCAAGCCAGTAGCTGAAGCCCTTCCTAATCAAGATCTTGGGCAACCTGTACCTCCAGGATTTTTTGGAGGACCTCAAGATCCTAACTCTTAATTCAGACTCCATAGGACCCCTGACATCTAATAAGTTATTTATCATGGCTACTAATGCCAGCCACTCTGGTTCAAGAGGGATTGTGGGAAGAAAATGGGGAGGGAGAGGTTCTCACCAGCCCCTAGCAATGCCGGACTGAAGACTCCCTCGATAGTTTCACAGGCACTGCCATCACCCCCACACACACGGCATTTGTCTTCCCGCAGATCAGAACCCAGGACTCGGTCACAGCCCACGTGCTGCAGAGGACAGTGATAATGGTGGTGGTAGTAGTATCATGGAGCTATTCCCTCCCCCAAACCCCTCTTCCTTGAAGTCCCTTCCACCTTGCACTCGCCGCTGACACAAATGTCCACTGTGTCCGGACGGCAGGGTGTCCCATCCACCACAGCTGCTGCTCTCTCAGTGTAGAAGTTGAAGCCTTCTGCCAGGCAAGTCAGTGAGCAGGCCTTCACGCCCCCTGGGGGGCATGGCTCTGTCAGACCCAGGGCCAGCCCACCCTGGAACTCCTTCTCTCACCTTGAGGGGGTGGTGAGTGCAAGAGCAACAGACCCCAGACATGACACCATGGGCAGATGGAGCAGAGAGAACTGGAGAGTGTTCAGTATCCACACAGGATGCTAAAGATCTATATCTCAGGCACTGTCTCCTTGGGCAAGGGGGAAGGGAGCTCCATGGTTCTGTTAGTATCTAACTGCTACTGTCTTCAACTGACCCATGGGCTCTGGGGCTCCACTAACCTCCTCGATATGTCTTCCATGTATAGAATTTTCCACGGAAAGGGACACTGTCGAATTCAGAACATTGCATTTCCCTGAAGTCCTGTGAGCCAGGGGGACAGTCCTGGAGGAGATAATAAAGTTAAGGTAGGGGCTGGAGAGAGAACTCAGAGATTAAAAGCACTTGCTTTCAACACCTGATGTTTTTGGGTTCGATTCCCCAGTATCCATGTAAAGGCAGATGCATAAAGTGATGCATGCATCTGGAGTTCATATCCAAGAGGCCCTGGTGTGCCCATTTTATTTCTCTCTCTAATAAATATGTTTTTTTTTAAAAGATGGAGTTAAGGCAGAGAAATATGGTCTAGAGTAGCATGGATTGGAGGTGTAAGATTAAAGGTAAGGAAGCCAGGGCAGAAGATGTCCAGGGGAGAATGGACAGTGGTCCATGCTAGACACTGATAGAAGTGCATATGAAATAGTACTTTTCCTTCATTCTTCTTTTTCTTTTGAGATAAGAGTTTGCTTATATAGACTAGGCTGGCCTCAAACCTGAAATCCTCCTGCCTCAGCCTTGCAAGTGCTGGATCACAGGTGTGTTCTAACATGCCTAGCTTGTGGGATCAGAGTAGGGAACTATGCAGAGATTATGGCTGAGTTGGGGGATGGTGCCTAGGTTCTGATTCCAGACCTTTCTTGAGACTGGTGAAGAATGGAGCAGGGTTTGGGGAAGATGCTTCATGAATGTGAGGAACATATGGATGATCTAAGAACATGAGCACTTCTCACTGTTCTTGCCCTTAGAACACTCCTTCCTTCAGCCTGCAGAGTGTTTATACCTAAAACACAAGGTTATGGGGACATTTAAGGAAAGACCAACAGACAAGCTCCACAGGGGAGCTCTGGTGAGGCCCACTTAAGATGGGTGAAGAGATGATTTGGGGAAAGCAAGCTCGACCAAGCATGACAGAGGGCAGGTCCTGGATTCTGGAGGAAATCAGGATGTGAAGGGAGCAAACACACTGGGCTATACCTGAACGAGGTGTGAAGGCAAGCAATTATTTTGAGACAGATTCCTTTAATGAAGGAATATGAAGACTGGATGAAGGGGGAGGTGTGAGGGTGGAGAGGGATGATAAGGAAGGAAGGAAGATTCCTCTAGAGTGGGCCCCTGGAGAACTCAAGAAAGGCTTAAAGGGAACTCACATGGGTGTTGCAGGAGCGGTGCCGCCTTCTCTCACCCAGACAGTACTTGCCTCCGATGGTTGGCCTGGAAGAGGGAAGAGAAATCACAGAGATGGAGGCAGGGGCCATTAGGAGGTTGGGGGGGCGCGGTGCTGCTGCACTCTGTTCTGGGAGAATCCTGAGGTCTGACCTGGGGCTGTCACAGTGACGACTGGAAGACGACACGCCACCGCCGCACGTCCTACTACAGTCGCCCCACGGGGTCCAGGGGCCCCAAGCCCCGTCTACACCCTCTGGTCGAGACCCGAAGGGCACACACACTCGTTTGTAGCACCACTGGGTGAGCCGTGGAAGGGGAATGGAAAAGCATGAGTTTGGCTTTGCAGAGGCTCTAGGTTCAGCGCTTCTCGGTCCCCCACACCCCAGCCGCAGGGCACAGTCCCTCTGGAATGGAAAGATGCACAAACAACGACAGGGGCGAGGTCTGGTGACAGACAGCACCGGGGTACAGCCTAAGGCAGAGGCATGGCCAAGGAACTAACACCATCCAAGCAACAGACGTGGCTTAAGCATAGGGCCAGTAAAGGGGAGTGAAGCAGCGGGCGTGGCCTCACCCCACAGGGGCGGGAGCTGCAGTGGGTGTGGCCAAAGCCGAAGGAAAACAAGGAGCATGGCCGGCACAGGAAGTGGGTCAGGAGGTGTGGACTAAGAGCAGGGGCTGGGCCCAGTTGGAGCCTCGTGGGCCAGCTCTCACCCCCTTGTCGATGGTGTGCGTCTGGCATAGCGTGCCCTCGGCGGCCGGGATACTATTGGTGATGCACCGGTTGCTCTTGCCCAGACACCACAGCTCGCTGCAGACCTCCTGTGGGCCGAGGCTCACTCTCAGGCTCGTCCCCCTTCCTTGGGCAGCCCCACTGGGCACCAGAGGACCCCAGGGCTTTCCTAGGTCGCTCAGGCTTTTCCTGAACCCCCGTTTTGGGTAATGGCCTGGTGCTTCTGTCAGTAAACTATGCTTAGGAGACACCTATGCGTGCTATAAATTCCTTTGGGCACCACTACCTCCATCTCATTGCAAGAGGACTAAGGCAGAGAAAGATAAGGTCCTCTACTGGAAGTGGAACTGCTACTGTGAGACAATCCGGGGTTTAGCCCAGGTCTCTGGAGTGGACTCTGTACTCTACTGAATCATCACAGATCCTTCCTGCTTTGGGGAAGGGACAGGAAGAATTCTTGCTTCCTTTCTGGGATGGGTGAAACAACCTAGAACAGAAGTTCTGAGAAGTCTATGTGGTTCAGGGTAAGAATCTCAGTTTTAGTTTTTTCAGCTGTGAGTATGTGTTAAGAATAACAGCACCACATGCTAGGGAGATAGCTCAGTTGGTGAAGTGCTTGCCTTTAACACAGCAATAACGACAACAAAGCCAGGCATGGTGCTGTGTGCTTGCAATCCCAGAACTGGGGAGGGCAGAGACAAACAGATCTCTGGTGTTCACTGGCCAGCCAGTCTCTCCTAATTGGTGAACTCCAGGCTATGAGACCTTGTCTGAAAATAGTGCATGGCACCTGAGGAATGATACCAGAAGTTGTCCTCTGGCCTCCATGCACAGGCACACCCACATACATTAACAACATGAGTTGGCAGCACCAGGTTGGGTCTGTGTGGATAGTCCTCTACTTTCTCTGAGTCCTGCTCAGGATGGCTCAAGTCCTGGCGGCAATCTCATCTATGGCAAAAAGCCTGGAAGGTCCCAGGTTACTATCCGTTGAAGAAAAGCCCCACTGGGTTCAGGTATGGTCACATCTTACATTTCCAAGCCTACCTCCTGCCTTGCTGTCCCAGGTTGTTCTCTCTAAGTAGAGATATTTCTATAATCTTTGAACCACATCCCTCCAAGCTTTGAAGATTATGGATTGAACTAACCAATGGATGTAAGGAGGCATGCCTCTAGGGCCAGTTCCTGAGAGATACCTGCACATACTTGAGAAGGTGGAAAGTTTTTCTCAGACATACTCTCTTAGCCCCACCACCTCTGAGAGTCCATAACTTCTGCCTTCTAATGGCATTCCTCAGCTAAAAACTCAGCTTGGCTTTTAGCTTTCACTTGGTTTCTAGTCAGTCTCCTGGCCACTTCTAAAACCATAACACATCAGTATAGCCTCAATTATGCTTCTGAAACCCTTTCAAGAGAACTTATTTCAGGGAGCTGGGGAGATAGCTCAGTGGATAAAGCACTTGATTTGAAAGCATGAGGATTTGAGTGCAATCCCCAGAACCCACATAAAATACCAGATGTGATGATACATGCCTGTAATCTCAGTACTGGAGAGTTGAAGACAGAAGGCACGTTGGAGCCTTCTGGCCAGCCAGTCTAGGTAGATGGCATTTCTGAGGACAACACCCAAGATTGTCTTCTGGCCTCCACATGCACACATGCATGTACCTGAACACACACTTAAGTGCTTGAGTACACATGAACCCACCCCCACACACTAAACACATGCATGTACAACCTTCTCCATCCTCCCCCAAAAG
Organism: Orientallactaga sibirica; assembly: GCA_036365145.1. Lineage (NCBI taxonomy): Eukaryota > Metazoa > Chordata > Mammalia > Rodentia > Dipodidae > Orientallactaga > Orientallactaga sibirica. Next base: position 2,744,644 of record JAEOAD010000015.1, read on the forward strand.
AGAACATATTCCATCTGTTTTGGGCCTCCCCTCCACAAAGAGGCACTGTAGTATATATTAAAATGAGTTGAGTATTTGCTTCGGCAGCACATATACTAAAATTGGAACTATACAGAGAAGTCCTACATAAGGATGACATGCAAATTCATGAAGCGTTCCATATTTTTAAAAAAAATGAGTTGGAGCTGGGGAGATTGTTCAGTGGTTAAAGGCCTTGGCTTGCTTGTAAGCTTGCAGGCAGGATACAATTCCCCAGTGCTCATGTAAAGCCAATGCATGTATCTGGAGTTTGTTTGCAGCAGCAAGAAGTCTTGGTGTACCTGTTTTCTCTCTCAAGTAAATAAAATGTTTAAAAACAGTTTAGGCCACTCTGGGAAATTTCAATTCTGTCACAGTGACACAGTCCTCTCTGGGCCTTAGTTTCTTCACTCTAATGTCCTGTGAGAACGATATAGGGCTGGAGGGATGGCTTAGTAGTTCAGGAACTTGCCTGCAAAGCCAAGGGACTCAGGTTCAATTCCCCAGGACCCACATAAGCCAGATGCATAAGGTGGCGCATGTGTCTGGAGTTGGTTCGCAGTGGCTGAAGGCCCTGATATGCCCATTCTTTCTTTATCTGCCTCTTTCTCTCTCTCTGTCTCTCAAATAAATAAAAATAAAATAAATATTTTTAAAAAAGAATAATATAAAGGAGCTTGCAAAATGCTATTATTGGATAATGATGAACATAGATAGCCTTGAACCAGTCATTAAGTGGACCAATTTACAAACATTAATTATGATTATTACTGAGTCTCATGTTATCCAAGCTTCCCTTGAACTTGCTGTGTAGCTGAGGATAATTTTGCATTTCTGATCCTACTGTCTCCACCTCCTGAAGCTGGGATTACAAGTGTGTACCACCCGGTTTAGGTGGTGCTGAACCCAGGGTCTCATAGATACTAGGCATATGCTCTACCAACTGAGCTCTATCTCCACATTTTATGAACCAATTTCCATGCAGTAAATATTTTCCCTCTGTACTTGGAGGGACAGGAAGACATTTGATTATCCAGCTTGCATAATGCCAGCCCAAGCTTGATATTCTTAAAGGTCCTCCCCTACAACATCCTTCTGGAGTCTAGGTATAAACCCATGCTTTTAATGTTCCTAGAATTATAGCCTAGGACATGTAACTCCAGGCCCATTGTTTCCACCTATAACTTAAGGATGGTAAGATTATACATATAAATGATATGCCTTATATGCTTAAAATACAATGAGTGCTCCCTAAGTAACAGCTATTTTCACTGTGTTAGGATTCCAGCACACAGAAAGTATTCAGGGATCCCCAGAATTCTTCAGTAACTCATTGGAAGATGCTATGGTTACCAGCCAAACTGGGGGCGGGGGCAGGGAACAAGAGTAAGAATGTCAAAACAGAGTCTGGGAAGATTTCTCAGTCATAAGAGTGCTTGCTGAGTTTGATTCCCAGCATCCATGTAAAAATGCTGGGCAGGACTATGCATGCCTATAACTGCAGCGTTGGTTGTGGGGGAGGGGGAAGACAGGAGGATTGCTCAATCTCATTGGTCAGCTAGTCTTGTTGAAGCACAGTGAGCTCCAGGCTCAGCGAGAGGCTATATCTCAAAGAAAGCGATGGAGGAGGACACCCAATGCCTTCCTGTGGCCTCCACTTGTGTGCACACAGGGCATGTGCATGTACACATGTACTAGTATACCACACATACTACACACACCAAAACTTAAATAAAAATAAAGTGTTGGAGTTGGGGAGATAGCTTGCTCAAGGTTATTTTAAAAAGGGGGGGGGCAGCTGGAGAGATGGCTTAGTGGTTAAGGTGCTTGCCTGCAAAGCCTAAGAACACATGTTTGAATCTCCAGGTCCCATGTAGCCAGACACAGTGATGCAAGCATGCAATGCTGCACATGCACCACAGGGGGCATACATGTTTGGAGTTTGTTCACAATGGTTGAAAGGCCCTGGAGTGTCCATTCTACCCCCCACTCCCCTTTGTCTCTCTCTGTCTCTCACTCAAATTTTTTTTTTAAAAAATGCCGAAAACCCTGGTAGTTTTCTGTAATCCCAGAATGCTGATAAGTGTGATGGGAAGCAAGACAGAATTTCTCAGAAGCTCATGGCAAGCACAGCAAAAAGTTTCCTCCAAATCAAAACAAAACAAAAACAAAATACCAGCAGACTGAAAATCCAGAGTGAAAAATTCTACTTCAAACGAGGTAGATAGTGTATAGGTCACAGCCTGAGAGTTGTCTTCTGCCCTCCATGTGTGCCAGCACTCACATAAATGCACACATAAACATGAGCACACACAATACATTTTTTTAAAAATATCAAAATATACATTGTTTCAAGATCTGTCTCCTGGTCTTGTAGTAGAATGAAGTGAGGGCAGTTTTGATGGCTCCCTGTTCTCCGCTTTGCATCAGCATGGCCCTATGTTAGGCACAGCTGTGAAAGCTCTGTTGCTCTGTCTGCAGTGTGGAAGGAAGTGGACCCTGCACTGGGCCTCTACAATTGAGGTTGAAGGATGCTGGAGTGCGGTTAAGAAACTGAAAAAAGTGGGCAGAGGAAAGGAAAACTAGCTGAGCTCTGGTGGCCAAAGATGCTAGTAAATCTTCAGTTTTCTGGGGGAGCTAGAACTAGGATCCCCTTGCACCCTAGCTCACTTTCCTGTCCCTTTTTGTGTGTGTGCAGATCTGTGTGTCATAGCACATGTGTGCTCATAGGACAACCTTGGGCACCGGTCCTTGCCTACCATTTTGAGACAAGGTATTTCTCTTTGATTGCTGTGGTGTACACCTGGCTAACTAGCCCCAGGGATGCTCCTGTCTCTGCCTCCTATCTTATGGTAGGAATGCTGGGTTTATATATGCACAATACTGTGTCCAGCTTTATATGGATTCTGGGGATCCAAATTCAGGTCACCATGCTTGTACAGCAAATGCTTTATCCTCTGAGCCATCTCTCCAGCCCCCAGTTCAGTTTTGTTGTTGTTGTTAAGACATAGTCTCATGTAGCCCAGGCTAACCTTGAACTTCTGATCTTCCTGCCTCAACCTTCTGAGTGATGGGGCCACACAGGTGTGTGCCACTATACCCTGTTTTATGTGGTGCCCAGGGATTGAACCTAGGACTTTGTGCATGCTAGGCAGACACTCTATCAGCTGTGTTACATCCCCAGACCCCAATTCACTTCTTGATAAATAGATGGCGCTTTGAGTCTGGAGTCTAAGAAAGAGTAGGGAGGAGTCAGGAGGCTCAGAGCCTGTCCAGCCAAGGACTGGGGCCAGGAGACCTTATGAACCATGTGGGCAGTGAAGACAGAGTCTCTGGAAAATTCTCTCCAGTTTGTTGGCAAGTGAAGTAGATGACCTTTCCCTAGGGAAGCTGTTTCCCCCAAGTTTGGATGTGTTGCTCAGAATTGCCCAGTTAGAGGTCTGGAGCTTTGCTCTTGCTGCAGCCCACAAGCGGCCATCTGTGCTGAATAGCATCTGACTCTTCCCTTCCTAGCTCTCAAATCAACTGTCTGGAGATGTAAGGTGTCTAAATCTTGTTCTTAATTCTTGTTGGTTGCTTGGCCTATCTGGACACCCCCCCCCCATGCATTTTAGTCCTCCCAGCTTCCCACAGGGGCTTACTTCACCCCCTTCTCTACTCTCCCATTCTGATTTTTCTGGTGGATGTCCTGGTAAAGCTCTCTACTCCCTTGTGGACACCTCCCCTCCCAGGAAGGAAAGCAGGAAGGCTCTCTCTACCCCGTATTTACACTGACGCGATTTGACTCCATGCTGGAATCGGCACTGCTCATCTGCATCGTAGGCCTGGCCTGGAGCCACCGTTGGGTACACAAAGTCCTGTCTGGGAGGCCGGTTGTTCAGGCAAAGTCCCAGGCCCGAGCTGTGATAAGAAAGAAGCAGCTGTCATGCTAGGGGGCTGCAAGGCCGCCATCTCAGGGTCACACCAGGCTGGGTGGGGCTGAGGGAAGTCACAGGGAGTTGTGATATTCAGAGTTCCCCCAATGTGACTATGACCGCTGAGCAGGCTAGGTGGGTCCAATCTCACTCCAGAAAGCTGGTGATGTAATCTCGGCTGCAGGATGACCACACGAAGGGGTTGGTTTTCATGGTAATGTGGGCAGCCATGAGTTTTGCTGGGTCCTGGCCACGGGCCCCACAGCTGTTCCCCACGCCATCATGATTCATGCCAAATCTGGAGAGAGAGGTGTCGGCTGTGCCAGGCACCAAGGAACCCACCCAGCCCCTCCCTGTACTCCCCCTTCTGCGTTCCCTGGCCTCACGTGTGCCCGATCTCATGGGCAATGGTGAACGCTGTGGCCAGGCCAATGTCTTCATTGATACTGCAGCTTCTCTCTCGCTCACACATCCCGCCCACAGGGGCCAGGCCTGTGAAATGGGATTGTAGTGTGGAGATGGGGACCCAGGGTTAGGCTGGCTGGGCCCCATCCACCCTTCCAGCTCTCACCCCGGAACAAAGGCCAGTGTCAGAGGTGCCTAGAACCCATGGACTTCAGTACCTAGTGTGCCACAGGGTTTGTTCTTGTAGATGCAGATATCATAGCTGTGGAAAGAGGAGAGTGGTGAGGGCCCTGGGTTACCTCCTTGATTAATGTCATCATAAATCTTTTTTTGTTTGTGTGTGATTATGTGCTGGTGCACATGCATGTGTGTGCATGTGTGTGGAGGCCAGAGTACACTCTCAATGTCCTTCCTCAGGAATGCCATCTACCTTTTTGAGACAGGGTCTCTCATTGGCCTGGAGCTTACCAATTTAGCTAGACCGCCTATCTGTCTCCCTAGTGCTGATGCATGCACCATCACTAGGCTTTCTCTTTTCTTTTCTTTTTTTCTTTCTTTAACATGGGTTATGGGGATTGAACTTGGGTCCTCAGGTTGCAAATCAAGAAATTTACCATGTGAACTGTCCTTAGACCTGTTTTTTTTTTTTTTTTTTTTTCTTGAGGCAGGGTGTCATGTAGCCCAGGTTGGCTCTGAACTTGCCATATACATCCTTTCTCCATCTGTATCTCCTTCAGGAAATGGCTGAAGGTTCCCAGTCTTCCTCCCACCCCCCATTCTTACTTGGATCTTGATGGTCCCTTCTCCATGTGTTCCCTTAGCTTCAGTCCTGGAGTCCTTCCCGTTCCTTACCGTGTGATGAGCACTGCTGTGTCATGGTTGGCCACACCATTCTCTGGGATAGCGTTGCCATGGCCACTGTGGCTCATGATGGATTTCTGCCACTTACAGAAGCTGTCCAGAGACTTTCCAGCATGGTGAGTGATTTCCAGGGTGGGCTGGGGAGGAACAGAGTAGGGTGCATGGGTGTCTTATCACCCTGGAGATAGCAGGCAGCAATGAGATTGGAGAGGAAGGGGTAAGGCACCCGTCTACCCCCTGTACCTGGTCCTCTGTGAGCAGGATGAGACGCGTGACAAGGATGTTAACAATGTTTCCCAGACTCGAGTCCTGGAAAAGTTTGGCAACCTGACCTCCAAGAAACAAGAGAGACCAAGTCTTAAGAGGAGTCCAGAATATAACATAAAGAAGGAGGGAGACATTTTTTAGTGGTGTAACCACTGGTAAATTGCCCATGGTTCAGTAAATAACCTAACCACCCATCCTTATACAAGCAATCCTAATTAAACTCAGAGGGACACACATATACAAATGTCACAGTAGAAGATGGACTAGTTGGGAAGGGGTTTAGTGGGAGGACAAAAGAAGGTAGTAGAAAGTGAATACTAATACATTATTTATGTGTATGAAAATTGTCAATAAATACAGAGAAGAGAAAAATATGATCACTTGCTTTAACTGAGGACCTACTCTGTGCTGGGTGGTAGGTAAAGGCTGTTACTTGTATCATTTCATAAGTAGGTACTATTTTAAAACCTACTTGACAGATGAGATCAGGGAATTACAACTGGTGATACCTTAAGTGGGATTCAAGTTTTGAGATTCTTTTTTTTTTCTTTCTTTTTTCAAGGTAGGGTTTCGCTCTAGTCCAGGTTGACCTGCATTCACTATGTAGTCCCAGGCTGGCCTCGAACTCACAGTGATCCTCCTACCTCTGCCTCCTGAGTGCTGGGATTAAAGACATGTGCCACTACACTCAGCTAGGGATTCAAGTTTAGATTCTGACTGTCCCAACTCAGCTTATCTGTCTACTTTTCCTACCACCCTTGCTTACCTTGCTTGATGCCTTATGTATTTTTGCACAAGTGGGTTTGAGGGATGTGTTCATGATATCATTTTTATACTGTCTTTAAGTACTATTTTTGGTGTATTTATGTACATGTGTATATATGTTTTCCTATGCATGTGGGAGTGTGGGAATACATGTCTTTGGAGGTCAGTCTTTGCCCTTCTACCTCATTTGAGGCAGTGTTTCTTTCTTTTTGGTTTTTCAAGATAGGGTCTCACTCTAGCCCAGGCTGACTTGAAATTCACTATGCAGTCTCAGGGTGGCCTTGAAGTCATGGTGATCCTCCTACCTCTGCCTCCCAAGTGCTGGGATTAAGGCATGTGCCTGCTTGAGGAAGGCTTTATTTCACTGGATTTCACTCTGCTGATATCTTTTGCCGCACTGCCACTCTGAACTTCCAGGAAATTCTCTTGCCTCTGCCTCTCATCTGGCTTGTCAGAGTACTGGTATTATGAACACCTGCCACAACTTCCAGCTTTTTTTTTCTTTTTAAATAATAATTTCAGATGGAACTTGGGGACCCTCAGCTTCACTGGATGCCTGCTGCAAGCCCCCCCCCCCCCCAGCACCTCATCATCCTACTCTCCTCCCTGCCAACTTCCAGGTTTTTATGTGGAGTCTGGGGAGGATCAAACTTGTTTACTCAGGCTTGAATGAGAACTTTACTGACTGGCCCATCTCCCCAGCCCTGAAAGTACTAAGCTAAGCAGCAGCAGAGGGTAGAACTGTAGAGGCAGAAGACTGGAAAAGTGGTCTAGAGGTTGATTCAGCTGACAGAAGTTTCAGAGTCCTGCCCATCATTGTCTTGTTAGAACCTCTGTCCCCAGGAGCCCTGGAAAGTTTTAGGAATCTTTGAAAACCTAAGGAAGAGAGGCAAGGCTGGTGCAGGACACATGGGTCTCAGGGATGATGTTATGTCAATATTGGGTCATGATGAGTTTGCTAATTATTTTGTTTTTTGTTTTAATAAACAAGAACTTCATTCATCAAATTTTACTATTTGCCACATGCTCTGACTGGTTTTGCTCCCACTAATTCTTATCTTCTGTAGTAGATACTATGATAGCTCCTCCTTTTTGCATGTGTATGTGTGTGGGTAAGCATCCATGTGGAGGCCAGAGGACAATTTGGGTGTCTTCCTCAATCACTCTCCACTTTATTATTATTATTATTATTATTATTATTTGGTTTTTCGAGGTAGGGTCTCACTCTAGCCCAGGCTGACCTGGAATTCACTCTGTAGTCTCAGGGTGGCCTTGAACTCATGGTGATCCTCCTACCTCTGCCTCCCAAGTGCTGGGATTAAAGGCATGCGCCACCACGCCCGGCTCACTTTATTTTTTTAATTTTTTTAAATTTATTTTTGGAGAGAGAGACACAGAGAGATAGACAGGAGAGGGAGACAGAAATGGGCGCGCCAGCAGTCTCTTAGCTGCTGTGAACGAAATCCAGATGTGTGCGCCCCCTTGTGGGCAAGTGCAGCATTGCACCCTTGCATCACTTTGCATCTGGCTAAATGTGGGACCTGGTGATTGGAACTGCTGGAGATTGGAACCAGCGTTCTTAGGCTTAGGAGGCAGGCGCCTTAGCCGCTAAGCCATCTCTCCAGCCCTCACTTTATTTTTTGAGACGGGGTCTCTCAGTGAACCCAGAGCTCACTGATTTGGCTAGACAAGCTAGCCAGCAATATCTGAACATCCTCCCCAACACGAGGATTACAGGTGCACACTACCACACCTGGCATTTTATGTGGTTGCTGAGGATCTGAAGCCAGGTCCTCATGTGTGCATGGTGAGCACTTTCCCCATTAATGACAATCCTTTTAAAACTTAATTATTTGCATTCATGTGCACGTGTGTGTGTGTGTGTGTGTGTGTGTGTGTGTGTGTGTTTGTGTATGGGCACAGAGTCTCTTGCTGCTGCAATTAAATGCTAGATGCACGTGCCACTTTTTATATCTGGTTTACATGGGTGTTGGAGAACTGATCCTGGGATAGTAGGCTTTGCAAGCAAATGTTTTTAACTCCAGTCCCTAGCATTATTAACTTTTTGAAACAGGATCTTGTCACAGTCCTTTTTAAAGAATAAAGAGCCTGAGCATCAAAGAGGTCAAGAATTTTGATTTTTAAAAAATTTAATATATTTTATTTATTTATTTTGAGACGGGGGTGGAGGCAGAGGCAGAGAGAATAAGCAGGGCTTCTAGCCACTGCAAATGAACTCCAGATACATGCACCACCTTGAGCATCTGGCTTATGTGGGTACTGGAGAATTGAACCTGGGTCCTTAGGCAAATGCCTTCAGTGCTAAACCATCTCTCCAGCCCCCAAAATCTTGATTTTTAAAGAAGATATAAAAGTAGAAAGGGGACTCATCAGGAAGAAGGCATTTAGTGGAAGTGGCAGAGGGACAAGAGACGGTAATGGGGGTGAATGTGGCCAAATACATTATATACATATATGACATTTTAAAAACAAAATAAGAGAATAATAAAAACTAAAAGTTTTAGTATAGGAGCTGAGTATGGACAGCCCTGTACATGGATTCTACATTCATGGTCTCAACCAACCATGGCTTAAAAATATCTGAAAAAAAATGTATTTGTACTAAATAATACAGAGTTTCCCCCTTACCAAACTCTCTAAACAATACAATGAAACAGCTATGGGTACTAGGAATCCTAAATCATCTAAAGATTATTTTAAGTCTATGAGATAATATGTGTATGTTATAAGGAAATGTTATACCATTTAATATAAAAGACTTGAGCATCTGAGGATTTTGATGTCTATGGGGGGTCTTGGAGCCAACTGCCTATGAATACAAAGGGATAGCTATATATCTGCATGTGAAACAAGGAGTTTATCTATATGAAATGGAGGTGCTTGTGTGCAAGGATGCCATGCATACAGATGGCATGTGTGCCTGTGTGTATTGTTAAACTTAATGAGTACCTGTAAAGTGCATGCTTATTTTTAAAAATTTATATTTTGCATGTGTACATGTGTGGTGTGTGTGGGGGTTATGTATGTGTGTGCATGAATACACATACATGTGTCAGTGGAGATCAGATATCAATGTTAGGTGTTTTCCTCAGTTACTCTCCACTTTATTTTTTGAGATAGGATCTCTCATTATAGCTACAGCTCACTGATTTGGCTATACTAGCCACCCACCAAGCTGTAGGGATCCTCCTATCTTTGCTTTCTCAGTGCTGGCAAACAGGCATGTAAAACCACATCCAACTTTTATGTGGGTGCTGGATCCAACCTTAAGTCCTCATACTTGCACAGCAAGCATTTTCCCCACTGAACATCATCATCCCAGCCCACCTTCCATTCTACTGCTGTGGCCCCAGGTTCAGGATTAAAGGTGGTACAATGACAAGTTTTCCCCTCATATCTAGATATTGGCTGCAGATACTCAGGAATCCAAGCCCCAGGAAGGGGAAGGCACTTACAATGTTCATGATGGCCAGCACATACTGCTCCACATCTCGGCGCCCATGATAGGCCACCATCATCTTGTCGGCCACCACCAGCGTCTCCACATATCGCTCTCGGCTCACTGAGCGCTTTAGGCCCGGATGGCCTCGCTCCGTTTCATTCCCCAGGGGTTTGGCAGGTGGCGCCTTCAGGGTATGTAGCCACCAAGGACGACCTTTCCATGGTTTCTCATCTGGGGGACACAGTGGAGCCATTAAGCCCCCACTGCCAGGGACTGTGGAGTTCATGTAGAACCCTTGGCTATCTGGTTGTCCCTTTTACCCAACAGTCTTCATGGACCACTTGTGGTCATTTTGCTGCCTGATTTTTATTTTTTTTGTTGTTTGTTTGTTTGTTTGTTTTTAAAGACAGAGCCTTATATAGTTCAGGCTGGTCTTGAACTTGCTAAGTAGTGAAGGATGTTTTTTGAATTCCTAATTTTCCTGTTCCCACTTCCAAAGTGTTGGGACTACAGCATGTGCCACCATGCCTGGTTTATGCACAGATGGGGATGGATTTGAGCTTTATGCTAGACAAGTGCTCTGCTAACTGGGCTACATACCCTGCCTGCTTTTATTGCTCAGTTACTTATCTCATGATCCATCCGCCAAGAGGCTGTCAAACAACCCTTTATTTTGCTACTGAGCATCTTAGAAGTATGTTGTCTGGTTCTACAATGTTCCACTATTTGAATGTTTAGGTCTACACTGATACACCTTCCTTCTGACAAATGGATGGATTCCTTAACAACTGACTCCCCCACTGTCTGATTGTACAATAGCCCAGCTGTCCCCCTGCATGACTGCTTGTCTGTTTAGCAATCAGACTATTCCAATGTTCAAATGTCCAATTGAACATCTACACACCTGTGCCATTGCTAAGCTGGTTAGCTGAACCACCTGGTCTGCCATTACAATTAGTATGACTAACATTCCCTAACAATTCCACTGACCAAATGTAATTTACTGGTGTGGCACAGCTTGACTTGCTGTCTGAAATGTATACCTGTACAGCTACTTGGCCTTTTTCTTTTCTTTCTTTTTTTTTTTTTTTTTGGTTTTTCGAGGTAGGGTCTCACTCTAGCTCAGGCTGACCTGGAATTCACTATGTAGTCTCAGGGTGGCCTTGAACTCACGGCAGTCCTCCTACCTCTGCCTCCCGAGTGCTGGGATTAAAGGCGTGCACCACCACGCCCGGCTTTTTTTTTGAGGTAGGGTTTCACTCTGGTCCAGGTTGACCTGGAATTAACTATGTAGTCTCAGGGTGGCCTCGAACTCATGGCAATCCTCCTACCTCTGCCTCCCAAGTGCTGGGATTAAAGGCGTGCGCCACCACGCCCGGCTCTTTTCTTTTTTTGAAACAGGGTTTTGCTGTGTGGTCCAGGTTGGCCATGAATTCTTGATCCTTCTGTCTCAGCTCCTGGGAGGTGGTATAACAGCTGTGCACCAAGCCTGTCTGAACTGCTTCTCAACTACTTGGGCCTTTTTGCATGTGCATGATGTATGCATATGCTGTGTATTCTTATGTATATAGGCCCATGTGTGTACTGGTGCAAATGTATATGTGTGTGGGGTCCGGAGGTTAATATTGGGTGTCTTTCTTTGTTATTCTCCACAGTTTTTGAGACAAGGTCTCTCACTGAATCTAGAGCTCACCAATTCAGCTGTATTAGCTAACCAACAAGCCCCAGGGATCTTCCTGTCTCTCTCTCCCCAGTGCTGAGATTATAGGAATATACCACCATATCCAGCTTTTATGTAGGTGCTGGGTATCTAAACTTGGGTCTTCATGTCTGCATGGCAAGCACTTTACTGAGCCATTTTCCTAGGCTCTTGGTCTTTTGATTGAACAACTTTGTGCAATCAACTACCTGATTATGGAACCCAATTTCCTGACTATATTACAGCCAGATTGTCTTATTTGTTACTCAATTGTAACACCCTCTAACTTTCTGCTTGTAGCTTGGTGTACTGCTCAGACTATTTATTCAATCTCTTACTGTTGTGTTTCCACTGGCCATGAATCCATTTTTTAATTTTTTGGTGTTTCAAGGTAGGGTCTCACTCTAGCCCAGGCTGACCTGGAATTCACTATGTAGTCTCAGGGTGGCCTTGAACTCACAGCTATCCACCCACCTCTATAAGTGCTGGGATTAAAGGCATGTGCCAACATGCCTGGCATCAATCCATTTTCTAATTGTAGATTGTGCTGGCAAGTATTTGGTTATCCTTTTTTATTTTTGGCTTTTCATGTGTATGTGGTGTGCATATATCTAGGAACACATGTGATATGTATGTGTGTAGGCCAGAGGACAAGCTTAGGTGTTATCCTCAGGTATGCCATCTACTTTTTGCTGAGACAGAGTCTCTCATTGACCAGGAACTCACTGGTTGGCCAGTGAATCCCACAGATCTTCTTTTCTCTCCCTCTCCAGACAGGCAGATAGGATCTCTCATTGTACCTACAGCTCACTGTTTTGGCTACACTAGCTAATCAGCAAGCTGTAGGAATCCTTCTATCTTTGCTTTCTCAGTGCTGGCAATACAGGCATGTATAACCACATCCAATTTTTATGTGGGTGCTGGAATCCAAAATCAGGTCCTCATACCTGATAAAGGTCCCCAGCCTTTTTATTTGAAGACTGGGTCTCATGTAGCCCAGGCTGGCCTCTAACTTGTTATATAGTCACAGAGACTTTGACTTCCTGATTGTTGAGATTACAGGTATGTACCACCACACCCAGCTTTGTATTATTTTCATATTCTCCCATTTCCTAAATGGCTGATGGTATACTTGTCATTCTACTTGTCTTGTACTTATAACCCTTTGAACAGTACCTGACTGCTTCATCTGATAGTGAGGGTGTATATTTTGTTTTTAGTCATTGACAAGGAAACAAGGGCTTTGGGAAAGTCAGGCAAGCATTCTACCACTGAGCTAAAAATCCCAGCCACTGGTGGCATTTTACCTGTATAACCACTCGAGTGTCTGACATGACCATACTACTGCTTAACTCTGTGACTAGACAACAGTTCTAGGGAAGGAATGGTTTCACACACCTGTTGTGATGGTCTATATGTATTATCAATTTGGCACCACCTAGAATCTCCAGTGAGGGATTATTTTGATTAGGTTAACTGAGATGGGTTAACCTTAACTGTGGGTGGCATCCTTGCATGGGCAGGGTCCTGGACTATATAAAAAGAGTTGGATGATCATGATCATTCTTCATTTCTGCTTCCTCAGTGTGGACTGAATATGATCAGCTGCCTCAAGTTCCTGCAACCATGTCTTCCCCATCATGATAGAATCACAACTGTAAGCTGAAATAAAACCTTCCTACCCCCCAAAAGACCTACCTCCCTGTGATAATTTGAATGGACATCCCACAACAGATTTAGTTTTTATTAAAGCTTTTTGGATCTCCAGCCTCCTGGCTGGAGGAGGGGTCACTGTGGGTGGATCCAGCCCTAAGGCAGATCTCAATTCCAGCCCAAGATATACAGAGTGCTTGAGTTCTGCCTAGGTTCCTGGAGTGTGCTTGCTTGTGCTGGTGGTGGTTGTTTTTCTCTCTGTGTGAAGACCTCTGAAAAGGGACCAGCTTCTTCTGCCATTATGGAGCTTTCCCTGCATCTGTAAGCTTCAAATAAATTCCATTCCTCCTACTACAGAAATTGGTACCAGAAGTGGGGTAAAGTTGCCAAGATGAATCTGACGATGTGATTTTGGTCTTTTAGAACTTTTGTTTTAGAGGGATGAATATGGACTTGGAATGCTTACAACTGAAGACACCTTCCAGAGTGGTAAACCAAGTTTTATGGACTATTCTGATGAGAGTTTAAAAATACTAAGTACAGAGAAAAGTGTATTTGGAGGCTTGGCTTATGAACTTTCTAAGGAAAAGGAAAGCCTGTAGAAAACTTTATTGGAACTGGGTTGCTGGCATAATGGCCAGCTGCATGCTGCTGCCATGCCCAGAGAGTTTGATCAAGGTTAAATTTGTAATGGACTGATATGCTTAGCTAAAGATATGAAACTGAGAAATTTAAGACTTAAGGTTAACAAAAACTCAAACAAGTTTAAAATTTACAGGCACAGAGATGGGTTTTAGGTTACTGAAGTTGCTTTGTCAAATACATCAACATTTGCAAGAAAGATGGCCTAAGTACTTTACAATGAAACAATAAAAAGGATGCCTAAAGAAAGACTGAATGAGAGAAATGTAAACTTTTAAAAAAGAGATCTGCACAGAAAAAAACACGCCTTTCAAGGTCATGATTTATTTCATCCCTGAATTAAGAATATGGCTCTGTCCTACATACCTGGTATAGGTTTTGAAAGCATGAAAAATGTGTGGAGTAGGTCATGAAGTACACATGGTTCCAGGAGCAACTGCTAAGATGTGGCATGAGGCAGGGCATGGTGACCCTGAGAGGCTGGTGAAGCCATTGGAAGATGGACCATGGTTTATAGTGGAGACCAGAAGATGTTTTGATATACCAGAACTGTATAAGGGCTACCATGGAATGCTGTTGGCTTGGGATGAAAGCTTTCCCTGGTTACTTAGCCTAGCTGGATGGACAAAACTGAAAAATTCCAAACATTTGTCACTGGTCATTAGTCACTGGTTATGGATATCAGACTTGAACTACAGTTGTTTGATGTTTTCTTGATGGTTATTGAGCTTGCATTGTTCCAGTTTCTCCTTGTTATGCCTTATAGCAGTTGGAAATGTTTTACTCTGTGCCTTTATATGTTAAAAGTTTATAACTTGTTTTGATTTTAGAGGACTCACAGCTAACAGACAATCTTAAATTTGAGATGAGACTTGGGACTTTGGAACTATCATAAGTTGATAAACACTATAGGGACCTTTAAAAATGAACTAAATACAATTTACAATGTGAGATGGTTATGAATCTATTGAGGACCAGGGGTGAAATGTGATACTTTGAATGGATGTCCCCCAACAGATTTAGTTTTTTTTTTTTTTTTTTTGGTTTTGCGAGGTAGGGTCTCACTCTGGTCCAGGCTGACCTGGAATTAACTATGTAGTCTCAGGGTGGCCTCGAACTCTCGGCGATCCTCCTACCTCTGCCTCCCGAGTGCTGGGATTAAAGGCGTGCGCCACCACGCCCAGCTCAGATTTAGTTTTATTAAAGTTTTTTGGCTCTCCAGTCTCCTGGCTGGAGGAAGTGTCACTGTGGGCAGATCCTGGAGTCCAGCCCTAAGGCAGATCTGAATTCCAGCCCAAGATATACAGAGTTCTTGAGCTCTGCCTAAGTTCCTAGAGTGTGTTTGCTTATGTGTGGTAGTGGTTGTTTTTCTCTCTGTGTGTGGACCTGTGATAAGGGACCAGCTTCTTCTGCCATTATGGAGCTTTCCCTGAATCTGTAAGCTTCAAATAAATTCCATTCCTCCCATAAACTGTGCTGGGTTTTGAAGTTCATCCCAGCAAACTGACAAACCTACTTCCCTTAAAATAATTTTTTAAAATTAATTAATTTCTTTTTTTTTTTTTTTTTTTACATAGGTTATAGTCTTATATCCCCTCTCCATGGATTCCCATTTCCCTGAGGGCCCTCCTCAGTAGGGTCATTGGTGTTCACTGTGGGGAAACTAGGGCCTCAGTCAGTCTCTGGTGGTGGGGATTTGTGCTTGGGGTATTTCTACCCACCCTGTGGCTCTTACAATCTTCTCACAACAGGGATTTCTGCAACAATCCCTGAGCCTTGGCAGGTGTTAGCAGTTTGTTTTAGTGTTGAGTTCTCTGTGGCCTTTGTATTTCTTAAACAATTTTTTTGTCAAGTATTTTGTCCCAGCAACAGGAAGTTGATCTGTCTGGCTGCCTCACTGCTGGGCCAGCTGACCATGCAATGACAGTCATTATTGCTTCACAACTTTGTGGTATATGTCTCTCCTGCTCACTTGCCTGCAAATGGATAGAAAACCTGAATTGTATCATTGTGTCTCTTAACAGTTTCTTTCTATCTTATATAGTTGCCTTGCTGACCTTTTGGACAGAAAAACTCTGCTGTCTGTTTTGGCTTAGGGGAAGAATGTTTTGCAGCCCCCTGGCCCATCCCCAGAGAGATTGGGTGTACCTCGCACTCCACAGGCTGTGTCCAGATGGGGGTGACGCAGAGAGGAACGCTTGTATACCACATGAGGTCCACTCTCTTCTGAGCCTTGGGGACCCTTGGACCCACCTTGCAGGGGCTCAATCAAGTACTCTTCTTCATCTGCCACAATTAGGCCATGCTGGGATAGAAAATTCATATCAGGTTCTGGCTCTTTAGACCCTATCACTGTCTATATGATTTCATTCCTTCTGTCTTATTAGTTTTATTATGCTAACTTTATATAATTTCTTGAGATGCATGTTCATTTATTTTCAACCTTACCTAAGGCTGTAAATATTCCTTTAATGACTGCTTTAACTACATTGCCAAAGTACTGATTAGCTCAAAACACTTCTAAAATGTGCTTCTATGACTCCTTCCCAGATCTATATTTAGAAGTGTTTTTTCTTTTTATCATGTGTGTGTATGTGTACCTATGTGTAAAATCATGTATGTGTTTGTGGAAGTCAACAGTGGGTTGAAGTTTTGCTTCTCCATTTTATTTTTATGAAACAGGGTCTTTCATTGAACCCTGGAACTCACAAATTCAGCTAGACAAGCTAGCCAGCAAGCACTAGGGATCCTCTTGGTTCTACCTCCTTAGCACTAGAATTATAGTCACATGCCACCAAGACTGGCATTTCACATGGGTGCTGGGGAACAAACTCAGGTCCTCATGCTTTGAAGGCAACTACTTTACAAACTGATCTATCTCCCCAGTCCACTTTGATTCTGACTTCTTGAGAGAGATATTCACTTATTTTCAGCCTTACATAAGGCTGCATATTTTCCTCTGAAAAAATGCTTTTGGCTAACATATATAAAGTATTAGTTAGCTAAAAAATAATTTAAGGGCTGGAGAGATGACTTAGCAATTAAGGCTTTTGCTTGTGAAGCCTAAGGGCCCATGTTTGACTCTCCAGGTCCCACTTAGCCAGACGCACAAAGATGAAGCAAGTGCAAGGTCACACATGACCACTAGGTGAGGCAAATGTCTGGAGTTTGATTGCAGTGGCTGAGTCCCTGGCATCCCAATTTTCTCTATATCTCTCTGTGTGTCTCTAAAAAAATAAAAAATAATTTAAAATGTCCCATGATGACTCCATTCCTGACATATTTAGAACTGTTTTACTTAACTTCCAAGAGGAAGTGAGCATTTCCCCCTGCTTCCCAGAATCCTCAGCTCACCAGGCCCCCACACGTGCTGATGGCCACATGGGAACTGCCAGCCTGGCCTTGCAGATGGCCAGCATAGAGGCAGTGGGCCCGGGCAGCCCTCTGCCAGGCCAAGCCTTCCCGTGTCCAGTATTCCACGGAGACATGCCCTGCCAGGAGACGGGGGCTCTGGGTCAGATTCAGCAGGAAGTGGGTGCTGGGTGCGGCCACCTTGTAGAACAGTTGAGACTCAGCTGTGGCCCTTGTACTCCGCCGCTGCCTGTGGAGGGCAGGTGGTGTAAAGGCCAACAGTGCCCCGTTGTGGTCCACACGGGTGGGAAAGGCAATCTCATAGCTCTCCAGACTGGACAGGAACTCATCTGTGTGTGAGGATCAGAAGGCTGGTGGGTCCTGGTTTTTGCTAACCCCCAGGTCCTACCTGTAAGCCTAGATGCTGCCTCACCAATCCCTGAGAACGCAGCTCAGCCTAAGCAATTCCAGGCTTTTCCACCCATGATCCTGCCCATCCTAAGCCTACCAAATTTGTTTGTTTGTAAGTAGAGTTTCACTCTAGCCCATGCTGACCTGGAACTCATTCTGTAGCTCAGGCTGGCCTTGAACTCAAGGCAAACCACCTACCTCAGCCCCTAAAGTACTGGGTTTAAAGGTGTATGCCACCACACCCCATAGCATATTTCTTTCTTTTTGGGGGTGTGAGGGAGGGTAATGGTAAGGTCTTACTTTAATCCAGAGTGACCTGGAAGTCACTTTGTAGCTCCAGGCTGACCTAGAACTCACAGAAATCTTCTACCTTTGCCTCCTGAGTGCTGGAATTAAAGGAGTACACCACCATATCCGGCTAAATTTCTCTTTTGTAGTACCCAATGTCTTTCTTAGCACCTTGCTCTCTTCCCATGGCACACTTGGACTGCACCTACCTTGAGATCTGAAGGCATGCGTGACCTTGAATGTGAGGCCCAGCCCCAAGGCAAGGGCCCAACGGAGGATCTGGCAGGCGGGAGCCATAGGGGCTACGTGTCCACATGTCTCTCCTCAGCCCTGGCTGCTGGCAGCCCCACAGTGCTGCCTCCCCTGTTCACAGCCTGGGAAGCATCATTGGGCTCCTTTAAGAGAGGACAGAGTCAGGTGGGGAACTAGGTTCTACTACTCAGCATAACCATTGCTAAGGGCCCTGCCACTCAGATGTACCTCCCCCATCATTATCTACACCTGAACTCAGTAGTGCCCCCACTTCCCATCTCCATTCCCTATCCTTCCCATACCTAGAAAGAACAGGTAAGGATCAGGACTGTGAGCATGTATTGTGTAGCTCAAGAGTTTTTAAGTACTACTACACTTCACTGCCCAAGTAACTAATAAGTCCCCTTCCTGTCCCTCCTTGTATATAGAGGGGTGATGGAAATCTGCCCAATGTCACATAGGCAGAAAGTGGTGGAAATCAGATTTGTTCAGTGCTAATGTTCAGGCCTAGGCTGGGGGAGGGGTGGCTGTTGCCTATGATAAGGTAGCAATCTTCCCTTCTAAGGCTCTGGCTCTGGGAGAGACTGATAAGGCAGTGGAGAAGCAGAATAGCTCAGATTACGACTTATTCTTGAAAGACATCAGCAGGACACACATAGGGAAGCAGAGGTTTGAGGAACAGGAAGAAAGCAATCATGGGAAAAGAGGCTGAACCAGGCAGGGACTGCAAGAGCAAGGCCTGGAGGGAGGCTGAGAAGAGCCCAACACAGACCCAACAAGAGGCAGGTGTCATAGAGCAGCAAAGGGAGGTTAGTTAGCTTGGGGTACTCTTGAAGGTTGGAGGCTGTGCATGTAGTTCAGTGGTACATCACTTGAATACCATGCATAAGGCCCTGGTTTTGAGCCCCAGCACTACACAAAAAAAAAAACCCACAATAACAAACCATATGGCACAATGGGTAAGAGCATTTACATGAAAAGCATGAAGGACTTGAGTTGGATCAGGAGTTCCTGTGCTTGCCTGTAACTTTAGCACTGAGTGGGGCAGAGATAGGAGAATTGCTAGGGCTCCCTCATCAGCTAGTCAAATTGAAAAACAGAGAGCTCCAGGCTCAGTGAGAGACCCTGTCTCAAAGAAATAAGGTGGAAGAGCAATAAGGGACATTTGATGTCTTCCTCTCATCTCTGCAAATGTGGGCATGGGACATGTGCATGTACACATATATGTGCAGACACATGTATCTAGCACGTACACACACACACACACACACACACACACACACACACTCCCAAGCTAAAACAACAAAGAAAGAAAATTAGTCAAACCAAGCATGGTGGTACAGGCTTTTGATTCCAGAAAAAATCAGAAATTCAACATATCCTCAGCTATATAGTAAATTCCAGGCCAGGCCAGCCAGGACTACATGAGACCCTGTCTCAAAAACCAAAACCAAACCCAAACCAAATAAAAAAAACTCAGCCACCTGAAGGCTTAAGTGGTGGTGGCCAGTGTGAATTTCCAACCCAGATTTAAAGGTAAGTCTAGCACTGAGGCCTTTCAGTCCCTGTTAGAACCCCCACACAAACCCTCAACATGGTGGGCACATTCCTAAGGCCTCTTTTCTTCTTACATCCTACCATTTCTGGCCTGCTTCTACTCTCATTTTCTTGCTCCTTGAGACTCTGCGTCCTTCTACCCGCCAGGAAGGTCTCACTTTCTTGGACTTTGCTCCAGGCCTGCTGTTACAGACACCACTTTGAGCTACCACCCTGTGCCAAGCCCCACTCCCTGTCCTCTGGTCTCCACCCTCCTCCTCTTCCTCTGTGCAAAATCCCCCTTAATCACACAGTCTTGTTTTCTTTGCAATGCAGCCAAGTCTGAGAGTTGATCCCCAAACAGGGCAGTTTGGCATGAGAGAGGGGAGCCAGATTTTCTCCAAGATGTGAGCCAAGAAACCCACATTCCCCACTTCTGTTTACACCCCTCCAGCAACCGGCTCACTCATGGATGGTTTGAGACCCTTTCAGCCAAGCTAATAGCCATCCTTGGGCCTTACTTCCTTTTTCCTTTGTTCCTCCCTCCTTTCCTTCTCCAAGCCTGTCTCCCTCCTTTACTTCCTTCCTTCATGCCTTCCCTCCTTTCCTTTTTTACCTTCCTTCCCCTCCTCCCATTCTTCCTTCTTTCACTGACCCCCTCTTGGGGTTTTTTGGTGGCCCTGTGTTGAACCCACGTGTATGGTTCCTTCCCTAAATTGGTACTATGCATGGACCTCTCTAGGCCTCATCAGACTCTTTGGTAGAGCTAAGTCGGGAGGGGTAAAAGAGGAGTCTGACTGTTGTTCAGTACTGAGTTCAGAGTTTACTGAGCACTTTGATCCCCTCCCTGAGCCTGGTAAACTTCCTCCCTTCCTAATGCACCTCCCTATCCGCACCCCCCACCCCCCAGTCTTTCTTCCTTTCTCTTCTTGCCTCCTCTCCGCTGTTTTTTCCTTAGAGACCTCAGCCAAATCCTGTTGAAGGCCCTGGAGGTAGGTTGGACTTCTCTGATTCTTAACCTTCACCCAAGGGGGCTGCAATCTCAATGCTAGTGAGGCAGATGATTCTTCCCCTATACCTCTATCACCACCTCTGCCTCGTTCTTCATTCCAGAACTACCACACTGGATCCAGTCCTCCTCCTGTGGTTGTTCTCTCAGCTACCCCAGCCCTTACCACTGTCTTCTGATGTGGGGCCTCTCCTCTCAATACCTATACAGTCTTTCTTGTGCTTTAGGTTCAGATGGGGGTGTGGGCAACAGAGTGGGAGGACTGACCCAGCATGGTTGGGAGTGGGTAACTGGAGAGGAGTCACCTGCCCAAAGAGTGAGAGCTACTGGTAGACAGAGCACCAGATGAGGCTGGGAAGTGGGCTGGGGGAGGGGGGAGCAACCACCATATGAACAGGACAGAGGGTCTGGAGGAGAAAAGGAGGCGTGTCCACGGACCGAGAAGGGTCTCATGCCTGGTTGGGAAGAGTCTACTATGGCGTGTATGATTTATTCATGTTATTGTATGTGTGACTCTGTGTGTGTGTGTGTGTGTGTGTGTGTGAGAGAGAGAGAGAGAGAGAGAGAGAGGGAGGGAGAGAGAGCGCACAAGAGTGCGAGCTTGATCACCCCCCACCTCTCTTTTAGAAGGTTGGAGAGAGGCCACCAGCCTGGGGGAGGGGGCCGGAAACTGTGGCTCCATCCCATTCCAGGGATCCTGGAGGGATCACAGCGCCACACTAAGACCTCAGCGGCCTGGCTGAATTAGGGAAACCGGGCTACAGGGCCTCCTGGTGGAGGACAAGGTCTGTCTGGGCAGACAGAAACTGCAGGCAGTCAGCCTGGGTTTGGCGGGCATTCTCCAGGCTCGGCACATCTGGCTGGGCTGTAGGGAGCAGACAAAGGCCCAGCCAGCTGCTGCCTGTGTGGGGAGTGGCAGTGATGCTGGTACCCCCTCTGCAAACAGCTAGCCAACATTAATTAAAGACTCCAGCCTGACCCACTGGCGACACCCTGCATCAGACTGCTGTGGCCTCAGTGACCAAATCAGGGGAAGTGGATGGCACCACTCCCAGACACACAAACATACACACACAGGTCACACACCTCCCTTGGGGCCATCACACCTGCAAAGCAGAAAGGTTTGTTACATTACAGATCCATAAAGGACCCTATCAGCCCTAGACACACACTGAAACAAACACAACTACACACTCCAAGACCTATACAGACAGATGCACTTCTTTACATACAGTCACGTAGACAACCCACAAACTCAGACACAAACATATATACCAAGGGGCCTATATACACTCACACCCAGACACAAACACAGAGGTATAACCCACAAACTCCAACACATACACTAGGGGCCTATATGAGCACACACACACACACAGACAACTGAGATACACACAGTTCTACACATACACATGTACACAGATTTACACACTCACAGCAGACAAGCTCACAGATTCCACAAACCCAGACAGTTTGTATCAGACACATTTACACACAGGCATTTACACAATCGTCATACCCAAGAGAAACATGAATGCTTGGGAGACAGACACATAAACCCTGACACACTCACTTGGCATCTACACACAGTAGACATTTTACAGTGTGCACACACTGGTTTATACTCATCTCCTCACAGACTCACTCCTAGATGAGGGTTGATAGACATAGTTACCACACAACATGCACCATTTATACTCGCTCAGGCACACATACGCACTCACACAACAGTGAGCCAACCCAGACAAGCATTCTCTAGTGTTCTGTAATCTGCACACTCGGGAATATCATGCTTCTTACACGACATGCACAGAGGGATCAACCCACCATGCCCCGCCCCGCCCGCAGACACAAAGTCACGCACCCCGGGGTGCCGCTAACCAGTGGGTCCGATCAATAGATCGCCGGTACCTGCGCGCCGGGGCCTCGGTCCGCAGTGGCCGCCACGGTCTAGCTGCCCGCAGCGCAGGAAGGGAGGGAGGGAGCGAGAGAGCGCACGGCGTGGCCGGGGGAGGGGGCGCGGGGAGGCACTTCCTGAGCAGCCTGCCAGGGTTATAAAAAACCCCAAACTGCAGGGCCAGAAACCCCGCCCGCCTCTGCCGCTGCAGCCCTTGGCCGTGGGCTGGACCCAGGCCAGGGACCCTGGAGCTCCGGCCACCCTCACCCGGGACTGGCGGGGGTGGAGATGCTGGGAAAGAACTGGAGTGGGAATGGGAATCGGAGGAGGGAGGAAGGAGGCTGGGGGAGGGGATAGAGGGGGGGGATAAAAGCTGGGGAAGGGGAGGAAGCGTAAAGTGGGGGATGGGAGGAGAGACAGACTAGAGTAGATGGTTAAGGGGAGGAGAAAGAGAATCCTGTAATTGGAGGAGGAGAGTTTGAATGGAAAGAGGTGGAGGAGTGGGTGCCCTAGAGGAAGGGGCCAAATTGAGTGGGTGGGTCAGAGAGAAAGGTGAGAAAAGGCCATGCAGAGGGGGTAAGGGAGGGGAGAGCCTACTCCCTCCCCTGCATCAGCAGCCTCAATAACAGCTGTTATTTATTGAAGGCTGGTCTTTGCTCAAGCAGGCATTTATTGGGCGCCTCCCGTGTGCCAGGCACGCTGCCCAAGGGTGAGTGAATAAATCTCAGTTGGTCCTCGCCCTCACACCGTGTGTGTGTGTGTGTGTGTGTGTGTGTGTAGAGGTGTTATTTGCCTTGGGACTGCCTTTGGGTTCAGTGCTTTAGTTCTTGATTGCTGTGAAGTGGGTCTGGCTTGTCCCATTTCACAGATAAGGAAACTGAGGCTAGTCTTGGGACGCCTAAATCATTCTCGGAGGTCAGTGTTCCATCAGTGAGGAACTGGGACATGAATGAGGTGACTGAGACAATGGGGCAGGACTGGGATTCCAGGGCCAGGTGGCCAAGCTTCCTCTTAGGCCAATAGGTGCCTGGCTGGAAAGGACAAGGCACCCCTGACTTCAAGAATTCCAGACATAGCCCCTAGAGAGCCTTGAGTTTTAACCTTCTCTGATTCTAGATTTGATTATCCATAGAGTAGGGTAAAAACACAGGGAGGAAGGAGAGTGAGGGGAAGGAGAGGGTGGAGGTTTCAACCATAAACATTTGCTCTGTGCTGGGGTCAGCTGGGGACAGAGCTGAATCAGGCAGTACCGTCTTTTCCCTGAACTTCTTGAACTTGGAAATTACCTGTTAGGGCTCATGCATACAGCAGGCGCTCCATAAACATCTACTGGACTTTCCAACACTCCTATTTGCACTCCTAACTTTTCTGAACTCCAGACCAGAATAGAAGGCAGTCAGCTTGTCCTTGTTTTTGCTCACCAACAACTTCTGGAATTCCCTTTGGTTTTATTGAGAACTTTACAGTATGAACATATTGTATACTGGATGTTCCCATCAGGGTATACTCATATGTCCCTGCTCCCTTGCCCCCATTCCACTAAGGGCCCTCATCAGTGGAGTAATTGGTATTCATTGTGGGATCATGAACACACCAATCTCTGTTGGGGGGAGGGTGGGGACAATGCCTCAGAATACACCTTTTTTACCTGTGGCTCTTGCAATCTTTCTGCTCCTTTTCCCCCAATGTTCCCCAAGTCTTAACAGGCTTGTTATAAGTCTCCTATAGTGTTGAGGCCTCAGGAGACTTTGATTTTAGGCTTTGATAAGTTTTGAAATTTCTCTGTCTACTGCTGTCTCCCTGGTTCTGAGGCTAGCAGTGAGTGCAGCATTCATATTTAACCTACCACCTGCTCTGTAATGTTCTGGGCCTTGGCAGATGTGATAGAAATGAGTTTTCTCATGCTGGGCAGTCAGTTTTTGCTGCTTGTCATACTGCTGGGCCTTGGGTCCCCCTCCCCAAATGGCATTTGCCACCACTTGTAAAAAGCAGATTCTCTAGCTAAGAGTGAGAGCAGCATGGATCAAAGGGGAACAACATGAAAATTTAGAATACTTTTGATGGGCACAACCTCTCTTTTTAGCCAGAGAACAGTGGAAGCTTCCCTACAGGGTCTGTGACCTTCTAAGCTATAAGCTTCTGACTTAGTTCTCTCCCACTGAGCAGGCCTCATAGCCAGTCAGAAAGCAGTTGATTACCTCCATAATCTGTGTTCCACTATTGCACTAGTGTGTACATTTTGCCTGGTTTATGGATTTTGTAGCCTGAAGGATCCCCTGTTTGTTCATGCTGTTGGTGACCATTATCACCCAAGCTCCTATAGCACTTTCTAGCACTATGAGGGCTAGCCAGCAGGGAACTGTTTTTAATCTCAGTTCCAGTGTAATATCTCAATATCCTGTGACCACAGCCTGTGGTGTCTTTAGCAATAGGGTCTTAACATTTAGTTTTGGTGGGTAACCAAGTGCTTTAGCAATGGTGTCCATTATTTTGAAGGTCTCATAGGCTTTTCTGCCCAACAGTTCACTGTGGGGTGGGGGAGAGTAACAATTCTGGCACTGGGATTTACCAGTAACATCCTACATCCTATGTTTTTAGGGTAAATCTTTCTCCACACCTTCAGGGTGCTTCTGCCCTATCTATCTATCATCTATCTATATCTCTCTGTCTTTAAAAAAAATTATATTTTATTTATTTATTTATTTATTTATTTATTTATTTATTTATTTATTTGTGTGTGTGTGTATGTGTGTGTGTATGTGAGAGAGAGAGAGAGAGAGGGAGGGGGGAGGGAGGGAGGGAGAGAGAGAGAGAGAGAGAGAGAGAGAGGGCATACCAGTACCTCTAGCCACTGCAAACGAATTCCAGACCTTGTGCATCTGGATTTATGTGAGTCCTGGGGGATCAAATCTGGGTCCTTTGGCTTTACAAACAAGCACCGTAACTGCTAAGCCCTCTCCAACCCTCTTTGTTTTTTTAAGAAAGTTGTATCTTTTATACAAAACTAAAGCCAAAATGAATTGGTACCATAGAAACCTTCATCCTGTCTAGCTGACTAAAAGACATAGAAGAGTGTGGGGGGATTGTCTATTAAGCACGGCCCTGGAGAAGGTGGGGTGAAAACTAACGCTACAACAATTGCCTCTGGCTTGTAACTCCCAGTACCAGAAATTGGTTACAACCCTCATTAAGCTGTTGATCAGAGAGACCCATGAGGTCCCCCAAATAAGACAGGCTTCTGTCAAAGCACTTGATTACCCACCTGATGTAAGACCCTATTGTTGAAGACACTACATACATCTGATGCAGAACATCAAGAGCACAGCTGAATCTAGAAGGAAGCCAGTTCCCAGATGGTTAGCACATACAGTGCTGGAAAGTGCTGCACACTGCTGGGGGGGAAATGGTCAACAATGTTGTGAGAAAGCAGGGGACACTGCTATGTGAAAGCAAGCAGCCTGACAAGATGCACACATCTGTGTAATAGTGGAACCCAGCCTAGGTGGGTAATCATGGCTTCTCTGGCTAAGAGATCCACTCAGTGGAAAGGAATCCATACCTGGAACTGGGAACCAAGTCAGAATCTTTTTTTTTTTAAACTTTTTAAAAATTTTTATTATTATTTTCTTGGAGAGAGACACAGAGAGAGAGAGACACAGAGAGAGAGAGAGAGAGAGAGAGAGTAATGGGAAGACAGAGATGGGCACGAGAGCAGTGTCTCAGCTGCTGCGAACGAAATCCAGATGTGTGCGCCCCCTTGTGGTCAAGTGCGGCATTGCGCCCTGGCGTCACTTTGCATCTGGCTAAGCGTGGGACCTGGAGATTGGAACCTCTGGAGATTGGAACCAGTGTTTTTAGGGTTAGGAGGCAGGCGCCTTAACCCCTAAGCCATCTCTCCAGCCCCCAAGTCAGAATCTTATGAGGACCAGGATCATGGATTCCAATGAGAAGCTCCCACTAGTCTTTGGCCAAAAGAGGCTACATCCATTAAAATCTCTCTAAATTAACAATGCTTATCCCCTTGAGCCCATGCTGATCGCACTCTCTGTTGGAGAATCTATTTGTTTTTTACAGAAATTGAGAGAATTGAAGACAACCAAAATCTAATCAACAAGACAAGAAAAAAAATAGTTGACTCCCTATCAGGAGATGAGCGACCCATTGCACATTAGCTGGGGCCCAGGTGAAACTACAGAGGAACTGGTGAGATGAGGCTGCTTCTATGGTGAGCCTGACAACCTGCACCAGGGTAATCATGATAGACATTAAGGATACCACAGAATGTACCAAAGCAGAAATACAGAAGCTGCTGAGAGCCCAACACTACAGTATACTTAAAGCACACCCACCAAGGCTCAGGGAATTTTGTGGAAGAGGGTGTGGAAAGATTGTAAGAGTCACAGGGTGTGAGGGAATATCCAGATGCATTGCCCCCTCCCCCCCCCACCTTAGGCTGACTGCTGGTCTCACAACCCATAACCCACAACCCCATGGTGAATACCAACAATCCCACTGAAGAGGGCCCTCAGTAAAATGGGTACAAGGAGGAGGAGAATAATGGCACCAACACATGACATGTCCATGCAAAGTTTCTACTTAATATAAAAAAGAAAGTTATATATTTTAATTGGCTAACCAAGAGGAAAGTTCTCTAGTACTGATTAATGCCATCTTTAGTTTTGTGTATCTCTTCCTTTTTTTGGTTTTTTGTTTTTTCAAGGTAGGGTCTCACTTGAACTCAGGCTGACCTGGAATTCATGGTGTAGTCTCAGGGTGGCCTTGAACTCATGGTGATCCTCCTACCTCTGCCTCCTGAGTGCTGGGATTAGAGGCGCACGTTTAGCATATCTCCTTGCTCTTGTCCATTCCTTACTCCAGTTCTCCCCAGATCCTATCAGCCACAGATTCTGTCCCTCTGCTTGCCTGTTTACTATCCCTTCCTCATCCTTTCCTGCTTAACTCTTCAAGTTGCTTCCTTACCAGTACTACTAATGATTACTAACAATTTATAAACAAACCAAATTATTCCATGTTAGGATCTGCATATGGGAGGAGACATGCAATGTTTATTTTTCTCACTTAGTATAGTTTTTTACGGGTCTATCAACTTTCCTTCAAATTTCATAATTACTACTGAGTAGAGTTCCATTGTGTATAATTATCACATCTTCCTTATCCATTTATCAGTTGATGGCATCTGGGCTGATTCCATTTCCTAGCTATTGTGAATAGAACAACAACAAACATGGCTGAGCAAGTATCTCTGTAGTACAGACTTTAGGATATATGTTCAGGAGGAGTGGTATAGCTGTATCAAATGGTAGGTATATTTTCCAATCTGTTTGTTGTTGTTGTTGTTGTTGTTTTTGAGGTAAGGTCTCCCTGTATCCCAGGTTGACCTGGAATTCACTATGTAGTCTCAGGGTAGCCTTGATTTCACAGCGATCCTCTTATCTCTGCTTCTCAAGTGGCATATACCACATCAACCAGCTCATTTCCATTTTTGAAAATTTTATTTATTTATTTATTTGAGAGTGACAGAGAGAGAGGGAGGGAGAGAGACAGAGAGAGAATGGGTGCACCAGGGCCTCCAACCACTGCAAACAAACTCCAGATACATGTGCTACCTTGTGCATCTGGCTTACGTGGGTACTGGGGAATTGAGCCTTGATCCAGGGTCCTTAGGCTTCACAGGTAAGCACTTAACTGCTAAACCATCTCTCCAGCCCCATTTTCACTTTTAAATTTTGTGTGTATGATCTTCCACCAAACCCGGCTATTTTCTGACTTTTACAAACATATATTTATTTGTGTGTGTGAGAGAGAGAGAGAAAGAGAGGGGTGGGGAGGAGAGAAAGAGAACCCTCAGATACATGTACAACTTTGTAAATCTGGCTTTATGTGGGTACTGGGGAAGTGAACCCAGGCTGACAGGATTTGCAAGCAACTGCCTTAATGCTTAGTTAATGCTGAGCCATCTCCCTAGACCATATTTGATTTTCAAGGAACCGTCATACTGATGTGCATAGTGGCTGGGCAAGTTTGCATTCATTCAACAGTAGATGAGGGTTCCTCTTTCCCCAGACCCTTGCCAGCATTTGTCGTCATTTGATTTCTTTTAAAAAAAATTTTATTCACAATTTCCCCAATTATAGGCAAAAAACCATGACAATTACCTCCCCCTCACTTTCCCCTTTGCAACTCCACTCTCTATCATATCCCCTCCCTCTCTCAATTAGTCTCTCTCTCTTTTTGTTTTCTCTTTTTTATTTTACTTTTATTTTATTTTATTTTATTTTATTGACAACTTCCTTAATTGTAGACAATATCCCATGGTACTTCCCTCCCTCCCCCCCACTTTTCCCTTTGAAACACCACTCTCCATCATATCCCCTCCCCCTCTCAATCAGTCTCTCTTTTAATTTTGATGTCATTATCTTTTCCTCCTATTATGATTGTCTTGTGTAGGTAGTGTCAGGCACTACGAGGTCATGGATATCCAGGCCATTTTGTGTGTGGAGGAGCACATTGTAAGGAGTCCTACCCTTCCTTTGATCTGTGGTTTTATTTCCTGAGCAATTGGGGTTATATTCAGAAAGTCTTTGCCAAGACCAATATGTTGAAGGGTTTCCTCTACTTTTTCCTCTAGCAGTTTCAGACTTTCAGGTCTGATATTAAGGTCTTTGATCCATTGGACTTAATTCTTGTGCTTGGAGAGAGATAAGGATCTATTTTCATCCTTCTACAGAAACATATCAAATTTTCCCAGCACCATTTGCTGAAAAGGCTATCTTTTCTCCAATGAGTATTTTGGTATTTTGGTCAAAGATCAGGTGGCTATAGCTACCCAGACTTACATCTGGGTCCTCTATTCTGTTCCATTGATCTACATGTCTGTTTTTGTGCCAGTACCATGCTGTTTTTGTTACTATGGCTCTGTAATATAGGTTAAAATCAGATATGGTGATACTACCAGCCTTATTTTTGTTGCTCAAAATTATTTTATATATTTGAGGGTTTTTTATGCTTCTAAATGAATTTTTGGATTATTTTTTCTATTACATGAAGAATACCATTGGACTTTTGATGGGGATTGCATTAAATGTGTAGATTGCTTTTGGTAGGATTGCCATTTTCACAATATTGATTCTTCTAATCCAAGAACAAGGGATGTCTTTCCATTTCCTAGTGTCTTCTATAATGTCTCACTTGAATGTTTTAAAGTTTTCATTGTAGAGATCCTTCACTTCCTTAGTTAGATTTATTCCAAGGTACTTTATTTTTTGATGCAATTGTGAATGGGAGTGGTTCTCAGATTTCATCCTCTGTGTGTTTGTTGTTAGCATATAGGAAGGCTACTGATTTCTATGTGTTTATATTGTATCCTGCTACATGGCTATAGGTGTTTATCAGCTCACATAGTTTGCTGGTCGAGTCTTTAGGGTCTTTTATGTATAGAATCATATCATCTGCAAGTAATGATAACTTGATCTCTTCCTTTCCAATTTGTATCCCTTTTATGTGTGTTTCTTGCCTTATTGCTATGGCTAAATCTTCCAGTACTATATTAAATAAAAGTGGGGACAGTGGACACCCTTGTCTTGTTTCAATTTTAGTGGAAAAGCTTCAAGTTTTTCTTGGTTTAGTATTATGTTGGTTGAGGGTTTGTCATAAATATCCTTTACTATGTTGAGATATGTTCCTTCTATTCCCAGTCTCTGTAGGACTTTTATCATGAAGGGATGTTGGATTTTGTCAAATGCTTTTTCTGCACCTAATGAGATGATCATGTGATTTTTGTCCTTCAGTCTATTTATATAACGTATTGCATTATATAAATCCTGCATCTCTGGGATTAAGGCATCTATTTGGATGGATAGCTTTGCTGGATAAACTAATTGATAGTTGTTATCTTTCAGAACTTAGAATATATCATTCCAAGTCTTTTTGGCTTTTAAAGTTTGTGTTGAGTAATCTGCTGTTATCCTCATGGATATACATTTACCCAGACAAGAGCAGGCTTTATACCCCAAAGGCTCATGACCTCAACTGCCATAGGCTTTTGATTAGGTTTTCAATACCAGGCATGTATTCCCTCCCATAGAGTGAGCCTTCAGTCCAATTAGAGAGCAATTGGTTTCCCCAAGAGCAGAGATGGCACTATTGCACTCATTCAGTCATTTGGCCTGTCTGGCCAAACTTGAGGCTTCCAGTGTCCACTGTTTTCACTGCTGATGACTTCTGTCTCCCAAAGGGCTGCATGCTTTTTCTAGCTTTCAGTTGGCTGGTCTACAGGGAGAAGGTTTTCAGCTCAGCACCAGCTTGATTTCTCAATGACCTTGCCACTCTGGCATGTGAAGTCTTCAGCAATAGGGTCTTACCATCACTTTCTCAAGGGAAACCAAGGGCCTTGGCAATAGCCTGTAATGTTTTGGAGGTAACAGGGTTCTCCCTGGCCAACAACTCACTGGAAGGTATCCATCCCATCCCTGGCACTGAAAATTTTCTAGTAACAATCCATGGATTCTGGATGTGCCATTATTCAAAAAAGTGGATTTTCATATGTCTTATTCAGAATATGTTGAATTTTGATTGACCCTCTCCCCACCCATCTTTTACAAGTCTCTTTCCCTGGCCTACCTTAGGCCTTTCTCCTCCCTGTAGTCTGTTCTTCTACTTACATATATACAATACCATTCTCTTAAGTCCTTCCCTCTCCTTTCTCCCATATAGACTTTTTCTAGCTTATTGGCCTCTGCTACCAACATTTGGTTCCAGCTCAAACACAAGTCTATACATTTGTAGCTAGGATCCCCATATGAGAGAGAACATGTGACATTGGCTTTCTAGGCCTGGGTTACCTCACTTAGTATAATCTTTCCAGATTCATCCATTTCCCTGCGAATTTCATAATTTCATATTTCTTTACTGCTGAATAGAACTCCATTGTGTAAATGTACCACATGTTTATTATCCATTCATCTGTGGAGGGACATCTAGGCTGGTTCCATTTCCTAGCTATTGTGAATAGAGCAGCAATAATCATGGTTGTGCAAGTATCTCTAAGGTAGTGAGAAGAGTCCTTCGGATATATGCCTAGGAGTGCTATAGCTGAATCATATGGTAAATCTATTTTTAGCTGTCTCAAGACCCTCCTCACTGATTTCCACAATGTCTGTACCAGATTACATTCCCACCAACAGTGTAGAAGGGTTCCCCTTTTTCCACATCCTCGCCAGCATCTATTGTCATTTGTTTTCATGATAGTAGCCATTCTTAGAGGAGTGAGATGGAATCTCAAAGTAGTTTGAATTTGTATTTTCCTGATGGCTAAGGATGTAGAACACTTTCTTAGATGTTTATATACCATCTGCATTTCTTCTGATGAGAACTTTCTATTTAGTTCCATAGTGCATTTTTAAATTGGGTTGTTTGATTTCTTATTGTTCTGTTTTTTGAGTTATTTGTATATTCTGGATATTAATCCTCTGTCAGATGTGTAGCTGGGAAAGATTTTCTGTAGATTGTCTCTTTGCTCTATTCATAATGTCCTTTGCTGTACAAAAGCTTTGTAATTTATGAGATCCCAGTGGTTTTATTTCCTGAGCAATTGGGGTTATATTCAGAAAGTCATTGCCTATGCCAATATGTAAACAATTTCAGAGTTTCAGGTCTGGTATTAAGGTCATTGATCCACTTGGACTTGATTCCTGTGCATGGAGAGAGATAAGGATCTATTTTCATCTTCTACATATAGATATCCAGTTTCCCCAGCACCAACTGTTGAAGATGCTATCTTTTCTCCAATGAATATTTTTGGCATTTTTGTAAAAAATCAGATGACTATAGATGCCTGGATTAACATCTGGGTCCTCTATTCTGTTCCATTGATCTATATGTGTGTCTTTGTGCCAGTACCATGCTGTTTTTGTTACTATGCCTTTGTAATATAGCTTAAAATTGGGTATAATGATACCACTAGTCTTATTTTGTTGCTCAAAATTGTTTGGCTATTCGAAGTTTTTTGTGCTTCCAAATGTATTTTAGAATTGTTTTGTCTATTTCTGTGCAGAATGTCATTGGAATTTTAATGGGGATTGCATTAAACGTGTGCATTGCTTTTGGTAAGATTGGCATTTTCACAATATTAATTCTTCCAATCCAAGAACATGGGATATCTTTCCATTTCCTTATATCTTGTGCAATTTCTTGCTTGAGTGTTTTAAAGCTCCCATTGTAGAGAACCTTCACATCTTTGGTTAAGTTTATTTCAATGTACTTTGTTTTATTTTATTTTATTTTATTTTATTTTATTTTATTTTATTTTATTTTATTTTTGTGGCAATTGTGAATGGGAGAGATTCCCTGAGTTCATCCTCCACATATTTGTTATTGGTATATAGGAAAGCTACTGATTTCTGTGTTTTTAGTTTGTATCCTGCTATGTTGCTAAAAGTGTTTATCAGCTCTAACACTTTGCTGGTAGAGTCTTTAGGGTTCTTTATGTATAGAATCATATCATCTACAAATAATGATAATTTAATGTCTTCCTTTCCAATTTGTATCCCTTTTTGTCTCCTGCCTTATTGCTATAGTTAAGACTTCCAGGACCATATTAAATAAAAGTGGGGAAAGTGGACACCCTTGTCTTGTTCCTGAATTTAGTGGAAAAGCTTCAAGATTTCCCCATTTAATGTTATATTGGTTATAGGTTTGTCATAAACAGCTTTTATTATGTTGAGATATGTGCCTCTATCCCACTTTCTGTAATACTTTTACCATGAAGGGATGTTGGATTTGTCAAAATGTCTTTTCTGCATCTATTGATAAGATCATGTGATTTTTGTCCTTCAGACCATTTATATGATGTATTTCATTTATCGATTTGCATATATTGAACCATCTCTGCATCTCTGTAATAAACATACTTGGTCAGGGTGAATAATCTTTCTGATATATTTTTGTATTCTATTTGCCAATATTTTGTTCAGAATTTTTGCATCTATGTTCATGAGGAAGATTGGTCTACAATTTTCTTTTTTTGTTCTGTCTTTGTGTGGTTTTGGTATCAGGGTGATGCTGGCTTCATAGAAGGAGTTTGGTAGAATTCCTTTCTTTTCTATTTTATGGAAAAGTTTGAGAAGCAGTGGTGTTAGTTCTTCCATGAATGTCTGGTAAAACTCACCAGTGAATCCATCTGCCTGTACTTTTTTTATTGGGAGACTTTTTATAACTGTTTGGATCTCCGTACTTGTTATAGGTTATATTTAAATGGTTTAACTCTTTTTGCTTTAATTTTGGTAGGTCATATGAATCAAGGAAATCATCCATTTCAGATTTTCAAACTTAGAGGCTAATATATTCTTAAAGGGTGTCCTTGTGATTTTCTGAAATTCTTTGGTATCTGTTGTAATGGTGCCTTTTTAATCTCTAATTTTATTAATTTTTGTGTCTTCTCTCTTTCTTCTGGTCAGATTTGCTAAGGGTTTATCAAAGTTGCTTATCCTTTCACAGAACCAACTCTTTGTTTCATTGATTCTTTGTATTTTTTTTTTTTGCTTCTATCTCATTAATTTCTGTCCTAATCTTTATTTCTTTCCATCTACTGATTTTTGTTTTTGACTTGTTCTTCTTTTCCCAAGGCCTTAAAGTGAAGCATTAAATTGTTTATTTTTGAACTCTGCAATTTCTTATTATAGGCACTTAGAGCTATAAATTTAGCTCTTAGGACTGCTTTCATTGTGTCCCAAAGGTTTTGGTATGTTGTATTCTCATCATCATTTGATTCTTTGAATTTATTGTTTTCATTTTTGATGTCTTCAATGACCCATTCATCATTCAATAATGGACTGTTTAGTCTCCATGAATTTCTGTATGCTATGTAGTTTTTCTTTTTGCTGGTTTGCAGTTTAATCCCATTGTGGTCAGATAGAGTACAAGGGATTATTTCAATTTTCCTGTGTTTGTTAAGATTTGCTTTGTGTCTATTTTGTAGAATGTTCCATGTGCTGCTGAGAAAATGTATATTCTGCAGCATTTGGATGGAATGTTCTGTATCTATCTGTTAGGTCCATTTGTTCCATGACATTATTTAATCCAGATGTCTCTCTTTACTTTTTGCTGTGCTGACCTGTCAATTGATGAGAGTAGGGTATTGAAGTCACCCACTACAATTGTGTTTGGTGTTATCTGTGACCTTAAGTCTAATAGTGTGTGTTTGAAGAAATTGGGGGCCCTCATGTTAGGTGCAGATACATTTCGGATTGTAATATCCTCTGGTTGGAGTGTTCCTTTAATCAGTATAAAGTGACCTTCTTTATCTTTCTTCACTAATGTTGGTTTGAAGTCTATCCTCTCAGATATTAGGATAGCAAACCCTGCTTGTTTCCTAGGCCCATTTGCTTGAAACATTGTTTTCCATCCTTTCACCCTAAGATGGTGTCTATCTTTTATTGAGAAATGTGTTTCCTGGAGGCAACAAATGGCAGGATCCTGCCTTTTAATCCAGTCTGCAAGCCTGTGTCTTTTGGTTGGGGCATTGAGGCCATTGATATTAAGAGTTATTACTGAAATGTATGTATTTATTATTGCCATTCTTCTTGTTTTGTAGTGCTTCCTGTTTTCCCTTTATGTTCCTGTGTTAACTATTATTTGAGTATGGTTTATTTTTTTTCTAATTCCTCCTGTGTGTGTTACTTGTATACAATGTAAAGATTTTTGCATCTTGAGTTAATTTGATGCTTTGGTTTTCTAAATATCTGCAGTATTCTTAGCTGTGTAAATCTGACTTTATATATCTCCAGGGTAGGAGTTTAAGATGCCCGATGTTCCTCTTATACTTCCAGAGTAACAAGAGAAGTACCCTAAGTGTTGCATTTGCTTAATATTCAAGTATTCTAGTAGGCTGTGTGGAGCAATTTACTGGCAAATTCTAAAATTCAACTGGACAATACACATATTCCACCAAAACCAGCACAGAGTATTTATGAAAGAGTGGGGATTAACACAAACAGATAATCTAATAAAGTCAAAGTCCCTTAGGTTTCTCCACACCCTTAATCCTTTCAATTGGGAGGCTGAGATTTCTGGTGTGGAATGGATTCCAGGTAGCCTGGGGTCAAGTCAGATCTGGCCCCAATAATGACAGGAAAGATAAAGGTCCTATAAATCATGAAATATCAAATGCAATAATAGTCAATACCAAAATATAGCTTATTTGAGAATGGTAAAGCCGACCAAGAATACATCAATAAAATCTAACACATAATCTGCCCTCACCTGGAAGGTGAGATTAGCACTTTCAGTGCAGATTTATGTACTTGGATTTGCATAAGTAGGCCCTGTTACCTGTTGGAATGGCTTCCAATCTCACCAATGCTTAACACTCACCTTGGACCCTCTCTGTTGCACTGTGGATTTGAGTAGGCTGCTTTGGTCACTGAATCTGGTGCTCTGATTGGCTGTGCTGGATGCTGTGTGGCTGGGGGATGGATAAGTTCTCCAGAGGTTTGCTGCACTTGGCAGATGGGGGAAGGGGGGCTGTTCAGGGTTCCTGGAGTTGTACTGGATCTGCTCAGCTGGTATAGTTTGATCTTCAGCAGCTGCTCAGCTGGTCCTTGCTGTCTTCCCCTTTGGGTTTCTTGACTTTGTTATGAGGCTGATGTGAGTGGAAAAATCCCTTCACCTGGTTTATCCTCCTATGCACTGTATCAGGCTGATTGGGGCTGCTGGCACCACAGCAGGAGCCACTTTTTACTTCCTGCTTTCTAGAAGTTCTTGGACTCTCCTGTTTTTCTTTGTGGTTGATTATTCCTTATACACCTTCACTTTTTGGTAGAAGAGTGTATTTTGCTGTTTTTCTGCTTATTTGTCACCCTAGACTGCTTTGGTGTGGCTATTATGCTGCCACCTTACCTGGAAGTTCCCTCATTTGATCTAAAACCCTTTTTAATTTATTTATTAGAGACAAAGAGAGGAAGACTGGGGGAGAGAATGGGTGTACCAGAGCCTTTAGCTACTACAAAGGAACTCCAGACACATGTGCCTCCTTGTGTATCTGGCTTATGTGGGACCTAAAGAATTGAACCTGGGTCCTTAGGCTTTGCAGGCAAATCCCTTAACCACTAAACCATTTCTCCAGCCCCTCATTTTATTTTATTTTTTATTATTTTATTTTATTAATTTTAATTTTATTTTTGATGATAGCTATTCTTGCCAGAGTGCAATGTATTCTGAGAGCAGCTCCCTTTGGAGGAGCCACTCTAAACCCTCTCTGGCTTCTCTTAACCACATTCCATTACCCACACATCTCTTGGGGCCTATATCTGGGCTGCTGTCCCTATCAGTACTGCTCCATCAAAGAAGTGGTTGTCCTTGCTTTCTCATTTTGCCCTAGTACCTGTCTTAACTCTGGAGATGGGTAGCTTCCAAATCACAATGGAAGTTTTCAATGAGACTGGGTGTTGTTCAGGGTGGTATGGCCATAGACCACAATGGGAGTTTTAGGGTCCTTTGAGCTGGGTAGTTTCAAACTAGGTGTTCCCAGTCCCTGACATTTAGTTTATTTTGAAACCTTTTTCAATAATTATTGTGCAAAACATTTATACTTTTCCTTCACCCTCCCTTCCCTTCTTCCTGCTGCAGGATGGATTTTCTTTTCCCATCTGGGTGGGGCATGTGGCTTCTGATATTGGTTGGAGGATGGGCATACCTATTCTCAGACATGTTGGGATTTTGCAAGGAATCCTGGGAAACAGATTGTGTATTTTTTTTTTTTTTTTTTTATTGTTTTGGTTTTTATTTTAAGAGCTTGGTTTTGCCGTCTTGCCCATGCTAGGTAGGAACTTTTGGGCTCAAGCAATTCTATTTCACCCTTCTAAGTACTTTGAACTATAAACATACATCACTGAGCCTAACTTGATTAATATTTGAGCCTGAGTCACTCATTTTATACAAGAAGAAGTCCCCTATAAGCATGAAAATGCTAGGTAAAGAAGAGACATGGCCTGGAGCCATCACCACTTGAACAAGCTATTCCTGAAACCCACAAACTGGGCTTTCAATCATGCACACAATCTTTGTTATTACTTTTGTTTATGAGACAGGGTGTCAATTTGAGGCTGGCTTTAAACTCCTGATCCTTCTGCCTTCACTTCCCAAGGGCTGGGATTATAAGAGTGTACCACATGTCCTGCTTCACACAATTTTTAAAAACATTTTCTTTGTTCTATTTTTTTGAGGTAGGGCCTTGCTCTAGCCCAGGTTGACCTGGAATTCACTATGTAGTCTCAGAGTGGCCTCAAACTCATGGCTATCCTACTTCTACTTCTCTCCTGAGGGCTCGGATTAAAGGTATGTGCCACTATGCCCGGCTTAAAAAACTTTTTTTAAACAAAAATATTTCATTTATTTATTTGAGAGAAAGAAAGAAAGAAAGAAAGAAAGAAAGAAAGATAGATAGATAGATAGATAGATGAAAAGTGGGAGTGTCATGGCCTCTACTGCAAATGAACTCCAGATACATGTGCTGCCTTGTGCATATAGCTTGTGTGGGTACTGGGTAGTCAAACCTTGGTCCTTAGGCTTCAAAGGCAAGTACCTTAACTGCTAATCCATTTCTCAAGCCTTAAAAAACTTTTTACTTGACATTTTTCATACATGTATATAGTGTATTTTGATCATGATCACTTCCTGTTACTTTATTTTGTCCATCTGCCATGTCCTTCACTGAAACCCTTCTTATTTCCAACTAGACCCTCATCTACTTTTAATTAAATTAATTTTTTTTCACTCTACCTCACGTTGCCTTGGAACTCATTGTGTAGCCCCAGATTGGCCTTGAACTCATAGTGATCCTCCTACCTCAGCTTTCCAAGTGCTAGGATTAAAGACATGCACTACCACCCCTGGCTCTTCTACTTAATAAAATAGAATAAAATAAAAAAAAATAAAGAAAACACACACACACACAATACTTGGCCTCCAGGGGCTGAGGACCAAGAATTCAGAACACATAAGTTTATGGGGGACACCCTAATCAAACCACCACACATGGGTACCCTGGCCATCAGGCTTTGTAAGCCTTTAACCACTGAGCCATCTCTCCAGCCCTCTTCTATTTAAAAATTCTGGTGGTGAGTGTGGGGTCCCAGTTGCTCTCAGGCCTGGAACCCACCCCTGGTATTATCCCTGATAGCTCTAATTTGTTGGCTTCCTTGCCTTGCAGTACAGTTCCACATGGGGGAAGTGGAGGTAAAATCAAACTTCAGGTTGTTTGTATCAGCTGTTTACTTTTCCTTGGGAGAGATAATGGGGAAGATAAAGCTTTTTCTTTTCTTTACTGATTGCCTGCTGAGAGGAGATTAATGCTGTTCCCCAGATGGTCTGATAACTTCCCAGGTTGAATCTTTTTTTTTTTTTCCAGGTTGAATCTTTGGGCTTGTAAATTTTATGGTCCAAAAGAATTTTTCCATCAAAAAATTGTTCAGTCATTCATAAATCATTCAGTCAAGTTAAAATCTTATGATAAATGGTAAGGGGTATACTAAGACATTGTTTCCCCACAGAGACTGGCTGATGCATTCATAATCCCACTGAGGAGGACATTCAGTGGGATGAGGATAAAAATACAGAATAAGGGAATGATACAACATGTAATTTGTTTATATAGTAAAATTTTTTTAAATAAAAGTTTTTATTGGTGGATATAATATAATATAATATAATATAATATAATATAATAACTGGTTAAAAGAGAACTTGAAATGTTGAATGTTAAATGTTTGATCAAAAAGAAATTGTAAAGTGAGGCATGGTGGTGCATGCCTTTAATTCCAGCACTCAGAAGGTAGAGGTAGGAGGAGTGCCATGAGTTTGAGGCCATTCTGAGACTGCATAGTGAATTCCAAGTCAGCTTGGGCTAGAGTGAGACCATACCTTGGGTGGGGAGGAGAGGGAAAGAGCAATTGTAAGAAAAAGGAAAAAAAAAAGTAAATAAAGGGAGAAATACCAGAAAGGGTGAATAAACAGAGATGGATGATTAGAAGACTTGAGAGGAAAATAAACTGCTATCAGACATCAGCTACACTAGGATTAGGGTTGATTAGAAAGGGAAAATTGTTACTGTAAGGTTTGGGAGTGACAAAGACCATGCAGACCACTCTGAGGCAAAGATGAAAACTTTTATTGAGGAAAAGCATTAGCTGACAGGACTGACTCTCAAGAGAGGAGCACAGCCAACCTGAGTTTGCAGATAGTGGGTTTTATAGGGCTCCTTCAGTTGGGGGAAGGTGAGGAAGGGAAAAAGCTGAATAAGTTCCTTTAGGGGAAATCTCGGATAGTCAAGGTGTGACACCAGAACAGTGACCAGGAGACTTACGAGATAAGGGGGATGGGGGCATTGTAGGAAGGAGTGGATAACCTACTTCCTTATGTCTCTGTCTTCATTCTGCTGTTCTTGGTGATTCCATTTTGGGAGCCTGTCCTGCCCTAACATTCCAGCCTTTTGTTAATGATAAGAGATGAAGGTTAATGTCTTCATGCTGACTGTAGGGTTGATGAGTTCTTATGGGAGAGGCTGGATAATGCGGCTGATGGGTCTCCCTTCAGGGCAGGTGATGAGGATGCAGTTCTATGTGGCTGGAGGTGTCAGTGCCAGTGTAGCATGCTGTTACGACTTTGTCCTCAATGAAACAGAGTCTTCTCTTGTACCATCCCTGTATTGAGCTGGCTTTGGGGCAGTTGCTGGTGACATCTGTTATAGAGAAGGTGAGGGCGATGGGCTCTGTGCACCCTGTGAGAGGACAGAAGGAAGAATTAAGGAGCATATTATTCTTGTCAACAGCTATGACATCAAAATGCCAGGGGAGAATGAGCACTCAGAGGCTAGGGATAGAAGGCTTGGGGCAAGAGAGAGTAGGCAGAGAGGTATCAGTGTATTCAAGAGGAGCATTTGGGAATCAGGGGAAGAGTAGGAACATGAGAGAGAGTTTAAGTTTGAGAGTGTTCCTTGGGGTGGTGGTGTACTTATCCCTGGATGAGATAGGTAAGGGCTAAGGCAGGAGGGGGCCCAAGGAATAGCTCTGATTCTGGCTACAGCAAGTGGGAGGAGCTAGAGTCAGGGTAGGCAAAGTTAATCAGGGAAAGGCAGAAGCAGAAGGCATTTAGTATTGTAGATCAGCATCAGATGGGGGAGCCTATTAGTCTGAATCATTGTTTATATTGTAGTTATATTTTTCTTACTAGACCATATAGGCTTCCAGAATTAACTGCATGTTTTGGAGGTCAATAATAGCACTGTAGGAAAGACTTTTAGGGACCTGTGAGGAGTTCTATGACTCTCAGATTGTCATCTGCTAGGATAAGTCAAGGCCAAGCTGACCAAGTGGCCCTCCCTCTTTTGGGAAGTCTGGAGGACTGATTTTCTCCTTTGCAGATACACTGACTTGGACTTTATCTCTGGGTCTCCATATCCTCTCTGATCAAGAAGACAGGTAACTTACATGAGGCTTAGAAGTGTCCCATCATCCTTTGTGACCTTCTGACCCAGGAGCAGGAATGAAAATATGGGTTATCCTTTTTTAAAAAAATTTTTAAATTATTTTATTTATTTTTGGAGAGAGACACAGAGAGAGACAGAGAGGGAGACAGATAGAGAATGGGCGTGCCAGCACTCTCTCAGCTTCTGTGAACAAAATCCAGATGCGTGCGCCCCTTGTGGGCAAGTGCGGCATTGCGCCCTTGCGTCATTTTGCATCTGGCTAAACGTGGGACCTGGAGATTGGAACCCGGTTCTTAGGCTTAGCAGGCAGGCGCCTTAACCATTAAGCCATCTCTCCAGCCCGGGTTATCCTTTTTATTTATTTATTTATTTATTTATTTATTTATTTATTTATTTATTTTATTTATTTTTATTTTTTTATTGACAACTTCTATACTTACATACAAAAAGTGCATGATATTTCCTTCCCCCCATTCCCCTTTAGAACTCCAATCTCCATCATATCCCCTCCCTCTCTCCATTAGTCTCTCTTTTAATTTGATGTCATCATCTTTTTCTTCTATTTTGAGGGTCTTGCAAAGGTATTGCTAGGCACTGCAAGGTCATGGATATCGAGGCCAATTTCTGTCTGGGCAGTTGCATTGTAAGAAGTCATACCCTTCCTTTGGCTCTTCCATTCTATCTGCCCCACTTCTGCAATGGTCCCTGAGCCTTGGAGGGTGTAACAGAGGTGTTTCAGTGCTGGGCACTCCTCCATCCCTTCTTCTCAGCACTGTTGCCTTTTGGGTCATCCCACTGGTCATCGCCATCTGAAAAGAGAAGCT
This sequence comes from Orientallactaga sibirica, assembly GCA_036365145.1. Classification (NCBI taxonomy): domain Eukaryota; kingdom Metazoa; phylum Chordata; class Mammalia; order Rodentia; family Dipodidae; genus Orientallactaga; species Orientallactaga sibirica. The sequence goes on from JAEOAD010000015.1 coordinate 2,786,398, forward strand.
TCTATAACCAGAAGTGAGAGTAGCATTAATATGTGAACATGAACATTAAGTGTAGTGCCCCCATGGCAGCTTGGTGGGAATAATATATACATTTAGTCAGACAAGAGCAGGCTTTATACCCCTAAGGCTCATGACCTCACCTGCCATAGACTTTTGCTTAGGTTTTTCAATACCAGATATGTATTCCCTCCTATCGAGAGGGCCTTCAGTCCAATTATAGAGCAGTTGGTTACCCCACAAGTAGACATGTCACTATTGCACCCATTCAGTCATTGGGCCTGTATGGCCAAATTTGAATATTCAGTGTCCACTGTTTTCACTGCTGATGACTTCTGTCTCCCATATGGCTGCATGCAATGCAGCTTTTTCCAGCTTTCAGTTGGCTGGTCTACAGGGAGAAGGTTTTCTGCTCAGCACCAGCTTGCTTTCTCAGTGACCTTGCCTCTCAGGCAAGAGATGTCTTCAGCAATAGGGTCTTACTATCTGTTTCTCAAGGGAAACCAAGGGCTTTGGCAAAATCCTTTAATGTTTTTGAGGCTACCAGGACCTCCTTGGCCAACAACTCACTGGAAGGTATCCCATCCCAGGCACTGAAAATTTTCTAGTAACAGTCTACAGCTTCTAGATGTGCCATTATTGAAAAAAGTAGGTTTACATAAGTCTTATTCACATTATCTTGAATTTAGATTGACCCTCCCCCTACCCTTCTTTTACACATTCTCTTCCCATGACCTCGCTTAGGTCATTCCCCTCCCTGTAATCTGTTCTACTTACATATGTGCAATACCATACACTTAAGTCCTTCCCTTTCCTCCCTCCCTTATAGCCTTTTACCAGCTTACTGGTTTCTGGTACCTATTTTTGGTTCCAGTTCACACACAAGTCTGTACATTTGTAGCTAGGATCCACATATGAGAGAGTACATGTTCTAACTCCAATGTTTTCAATTGATTTTGGCTTCTAGATATGGTTATTAATCACTCAGAGCAACTCTGCATATCTGATTAGCAAAACAGATTAGTTAAAATGGTGCAGAACACATCTGGTTAACAAAGCAGATATGGTTAGAGAATGACACAATAGTTTAAATCATTCTGATTAATATTTAAATTTAGTTGTCACATCACAGTGTAAGCTATATCTGGGAGATAGAAAGCATACACATTCTATCTTTTAAGTATCTGCCAGTTACAAGTATAGGCAGCACATTTTAGTAGCCCTAAAAACAATATTTTATCAATAACTTTAAGCAAATTGATTTAATCTAGAAATTGTATGCCAGGAAAAGACAAGACAGTACAAAAACTTAGCATCTGTGTTTGAAAACAACTTTGGCTAGTCTATACTAACGTAAGTACCAATTACCCTCCAAACTGGAAGCAGAACAACAATTTTTTCTCGGGCAGGAAACATGTCTTAAGTATCAATATCTCTATATGTAATGAACTTAAGATACCAGAAATGAGACAATTAATTAAGTGAAACCTTCCCTGAGACTGATTATACATAGCTTAAGAATAAAATAAAACTTGGTTATTGTTTAGTTAAGCAAGCCCAATTTTAACATACATTAGAGACAATATGACAGACATAAAGTAACTTTTAAAATAAGTACCTTTTACCATTGAACAATTTTAAAGCTTAACTAAAGAAATATTTATTATGGTTATATGAAGCTTAGACAAACTATATTAACATTATTTGTATACTGTGGATTTTCCTAAGACATGGGAGCTTTTTCAGTTTTTTTAAAGAACAGATTACAATAAGTCACTTTTTATAAGGCTTAGATTATAACCTCAGAGATAATTATCCAACAAAACTAGCATGAACAAGACAAGAACCATCATAAAATTACAAAGATTTAGCCAGGCATGGTGATGTATGCTTATTGATGGCCAAAACATCATGTACTTTGTATAAACCAAATTACAATATTCTGATATCTGGAAAAGTCCGATATTAACAGAAAATAGAGTCCATATATTTAAGGCACATGAAGCTACAGAGAGTAAACTATGAAAAAAAGATCTGCTAACAGAATTTAAAATAAACAAGAAATCTATATTATGTAGTAACATTTTGACTTAAATATGAAGACATGAAAAATTTTACAATTTTTATAGTTCATCAGAATTGGGATACACACACACACACACACACACACACACTCACTTTTAAAAGCTAAATAAGATGTCCATCCAATCAATAAGTCAGTTTCTGAAATTAATTCAGCTATGTTTAATATACCCAAAGAGGAACTGGATTAAACTGCCATTATCTAATGAAAAAGGAGACTAGTCTCATGGAAAATAGAGGTAATGGGCATGCCAGGACCACTTGCAACTGCAAACAACCTCCAAATGCATGCTCCACAATGTACATCTGGCTTTGTAAACAAGCACATTTAACTGCTGAGCAAGAAAGAAATATTTTTAATTTCCTCAAAATCATATACAAAATTTCTCTATAACTATTCAAACCTTAGTCAACTCTGTAATTCTGTCTGTAGCACTTTAGTAAACTTGTTTAGTAATGATGTAAGTTAAATCTAAAGTATTAAGATTGATTGTTGGAGGAACTGAGGAATTACAGCTTAAATCACAATATAACTTTATTTAGAATTTTCTTTTACTGTTCACCATGAAGTAAATAGTTTCCAAATGTATGACTGATAAATACTGTTTAGTGTCTCCAAATGTAGTTTATTTACCTCATAAAATAGGAAAACAGAGTAAATAATTCCTCTGTGAAAAAAATTTTGAGGCAAAGTTTTTTTTTTGGTTTTGTGAGGTAGGGTCTCACTCTGGTCCAGGCTGACCTGGAATTAACTATGTAGTCTCAGAGTGGCCTCGAACTCTCAGTGATCCTCATACCTCTGCCTCCTGAGTGCTGGGATTAAAGGCGTGCGCCACCACGCCCGACGAGGCAAAGTTTTAGATATAATAACCATGAGAGAATTAAATACTAATGAACCAATTTTAACCTTAAGTTTTAGTTAAAAGTTTGACAAATAGAGGAACCTAACTAACATGGTTGGGTAGTCTAAATTCAGTCTTTCATGACCACTGTTATGAACAGATTAACATCAATGGGTTAAAGTTAAGTTTACAACCTGAATACCCATAGCAACCTGCTACCAGCCAGGGCCATAGTTTGTTAGTCTGATGTAAGCCCTAGGCTAATAGTCATTTTATATCTCAAGAAGTCTGTAATCTGATTAAGTACCTTGTCTTTAACCTGTTTAAGCTTACTTATATCTTTATCTATATACTTTACATATACCTTCATCTACATACTTTTACTTTACACTCTATGTAACCACTCTGTAACAATCTTTTTCATAAAACATTTAACATCCAGCATTCAAAGTTTCCTCTCCAGTTTATCTTCTTTAGTCAGTTCATCTCATAACTACCAACAAAAATTTTTATTGTCCTTACCATAAGACTTTGCTTTTTTTCTTTTTTGAGGTAGGGTCTCACTCTAGTCCAGGCTGACCTGGAATTCACTCTGTAGTCTCAGGGTGGCCAGAAGTCACTGCAATCCTCTTACCTCTGCTCCAGTGTTGGGATTAAAGGCGTACACCACCACGCCCAGCACCATAAGACTTTTAATATGATCATTGAAGTATCTTTTTCCTCAAAAGACCCTTTGAAATAACTTTTTTAATAAAAGAGTATACCAGACTTAATTTATATTATTTATCCAGAATAAACATATAGATTTTATTATTTATTGATTTTGGAACTTTTTTGGATTTTTAAATTTTTTATTTATTTTTATTTTATTTATTTTTTGATAACTTCTTTAATTGTAGACAATATCCCATGGTACTTTCCTCCCTCCCCCCACTTTCCCCTTTGAAATTTCACTCTCCATCATATCCCCTCCCCCTCTCAATCAGTCTCTCTTTTCACTTTGATGTCGTGATCTTTTCCTCCTGTTATGATGGTCTTGTGTAGGTAGTGTCAGGCACTGTGAGGTCATGGATATCCAGGCCATTTTGTGTCTGGAGGAGCATGTTATAAGGAGTCCTACTCTTCCTTTGGCTCTTTTTTTTTGTTTTTGTTTTTTCGAGGCAGGGTCTCACTGTAGCTCAGGCTGACCTGGAATTCACTCCGTATTCTCAGGGTGGCCTTGAACTCACAGCGATCCTCCTACCTCTGCCTCCCAAGTGCTGGAATTAAAGGCGTGTGCCGCTACACCTGGCCCTTTGGTTCTTATATTCTTTCTGCCCCCTCTTCCACAATGGACCCTGAACCTTAGAAGGTGGCTTTGAGATGTTTCAGCGCTGAGCATTCCTCTGTCCCTTCTTCTCAGCACCGGGGTGCCTTCTGAGTCATCCCAAGATTTCCACCATCGGAAAAGAGAAGCTTCTGTAACCAAAAGTGAGAGTAGCATTAATATATGGGTGTGGACACTAAGAGAAGTGCTTACTGGGCAGTTTGGTGAGCATAGTATATACATTTAGTGAGACACCAGCCGACATTACAATTGTAGGGCTCATGAGTACCCCTGTTGTAGGTTTTCAGTATCAGGGATGTATTCCCTCCCATGGAGCGGGCCTCCAGCCCAATTAGAGAGAGGTTGGTTTCCCCCCATAACAGACATGCCACTATTGCACCCATTGACTCATTTGGCCTTGCTGGCCAAATTTAAAGCTCACAGTGTTCACTGTTGAGTACTTTCACTGGTGTTTTCTCTGTCCCATTGAACTGCATGCAGTGTAGTTTTTTCCAACTTTCTGTCAGCTGATCCACATGGAGGAGGATTTTGGCTCAGCTCCAGCAGGATTTCTCAGTGAACTTGCCACCCAAGTATGTGGAGTCTTTAGCAATAGGGTCTTATCATCTATTCCTGGTGGGAAACCAAGGGCCTCAGCAATGGCCTATAATGTTTGGAGGGTATCTGTGACCTCCCTGACCAACAACTCACTGGAAGGTATCTCATCCCTGACACTGAAAATTTTCTAGTAGCAGTCTATGGCTTCTGAGTGTTCCATTGTCTAGAAAAGTAGGTTTCCATATGACTTATTTATATCCTCTTATATTTTGGTTAGCCCTCCCTCCACTGTTCCTTTACTCAATCTCTTCCCCTAACCTCACTTAGGCTTTTTCACCCCCATTAATCTGTTCTTCTACTTACAAATATACAATACCATCCTGTTAAGTCCCCCCTCCCTCCCTTTCTTTTCCATTTATATCCCCTTTCTAGCTTACTGGCTTCTGCTACTGAGTTTTATTTTTACTCACATAGAAGTCCAATCATTTGTAGCTAGGATCCACATATGAGAGAGAACATGTGATGTTTGGCTTTCTGGGCCTGGGTTACCTCACTAAGTATAATCCTTTCCAAATCCATCCATTTTCCAGCAAATTTCATAACTTCATTTTTCTTTACCCCATTGTGTAAATGTGCCACATCTTCATTATCCACTCACCAGTTAACATGTAGGCTGGTTCCATTTCCTAGCTATTGTGAATAGAGCAGCAATAAACATGGTTGAGCAAGTATCTCTAAAGTAGTGAGACGAGTCCTTAGGATATATGCCTAGGAGTGGTATAGCTCGGTCGTATGGTAGATCTATAGTTAGCTGTCTCAGGAACCTCCACACTGATTTCCACAATGGCTGTACCAGATTGCATTCCCACCAACAATGTAGAAGGGTTCCTCTTTTTCTGCATCCTCACCAGCATTTATAGTCATTTGTTTTCATGATGGTAGCCAATCTGTCAGGAGTGAGATGGAATCTCAATGTAGTTTTAATCTGCATTTCCCTGATGACTAGTGATGTAGAACATTTATTTAGATATTTATATACCATCTGTATTTCTTCTTCTGAGAACTCTCTATTTAGTTCCATAGCCCATTTTTTATTTGGATTGTTTGATTTCTTATTTAATTTTTTGAGTTATTTGTATATCCTAGATGTATAGCTGGCAAAGATTTTCTCCCATTCTGTAGGTTGCCTCTTTGCTCTATTCACAGTGTCTTTAGCTTTGTATGAAAGCTTTGTAATTTCATGAGGTCCCAGCAATTGATCTGTGGTTTTATTTCTTGAGCGATTGGGGTTATATGCAGAAAGTCTTTGCCAATGCCAATATGTTGAAGGGTTTTCCCTACTTTTTCCTCTAGCAGTTTCAGAGTTTCAGGTCTGATATAAAGGTCTTTGAACCATTTGGATTTGATTATTGTATGGCACAATGCAGGTCTGGCCCTAGGCAGACCACATGTCAGAAGAAATCAGGAAGTGGTTTATTGAACATGGTGTCCTGCGCAGGCCTGGCATGACAACAGCTACAGTCCCATGCTCGTGAGAAACCTGCTATGAGATGATCTGCCCAGAGACAGGCTGTCATTGGTCACAAAAAGGGGACTACCCCATACAATGATTGGCCAGCCAAACCCCTTAAAGCCCCCTACACTTCCTTCAATAAACGAGTTTGCTGAAGCTTGCCCTCTGCCTACTTTCACCCAACTCCCGGAGTCTGTGTCATGATTCTGTGCTTCTCACCCCCAACTCGGCAGAGACCCTGCAGTCCTTCCTGGGCTGACCCTAGGAGGGACCCAACATCTGGCACCTGAACAGGGACCCTCTGCCCCCTCAGCATTGGTGAGATGCCCCATCCTTGATCTTCGATGAGCAGCCCCCCGGCATTGGCAAGATGCCCCCTTCTTGATCATTGGTGAGAAAGCCCCTTGCTGTTCTGTGTGCTGATGGCTGCCTGAGGGTGAGCGGGTAGCCCCCTCCTCCCCCCTTTTCCTTTGTTCATCCTTTCCCCAGTAGGAAGACACACATCACCGCATGGTCCTGAAGCCCATGTCGGCCCCTCCATTATTGGTTCATCCTGGCGAAATCACATAAGGGTCTGACCCACCCAATTTCGGAACCAAGGAGAGGCCTTTGGCTGAGCTTTCTTGGAGACACCAGGTGGGCATACAGCCATGGAGTAATGACCCACGGAAGTCCCCCACTAAGCACAAGACACGTGGGTCCTAAACATTCTATCTGTATGTCTCAGCTGGCCCTGGCATTAGGAGTTGTGGTTTGCATGATCATCCTTTGGGCTATCATTTTTGATCTGGGTTATTATTTTCTCAGTCTCTTTGATTCAGGAGTGTCCCAGCCTAGCTCCCCTCCTCAAACACCACCACGCTGTAATGGGCAACCTCCCTCCCCACCAGAGGACGCCGCAAGTGCAGGCTCTTAAGGCCCTCCTCCTGCAACATGGCTTAAAAGTGAAACAAAAGGACCTCCATAGCTTTTGGGATGAAATTCTTGTTTTAGCCCCATGGATTAGTCCAGAGAACATCTGCGACACTTCCATTTGGTCCCAGGTTCTCTTCCTTGCGAAGAAACATGAGGTTTATGAAGGGCACACCCCTCACCCCATTCTTTCCTATCCTCCTTTTTGTTTTTATTATTGGCAACCCTGGGAGGTATGTTTTTTTGCCAACCCATTGTTGAACCCAGGCCCCAAGGGATCATCACATGCGATGGTGCCTGTCTTAGGTTGCCCCATCTCATGGAATCTTACCTGTCATTGACTACCCGCCATCCTAGTGAGAAAACCCGAGGGGTGTGGCCTGGTTTCTTTTAGCATGCGGTCTGGCTAGGGTCAGACCTACATTGTGCCATACATACACAGATATATGGCATACATACATACATACATACATACATACATACATACATACATACATAATCCATACATTACATGGATGATCTTTTGATTGCACATACCTCAAGAACTGCCCTTCTGGACCTTCTTTCACTTCTTAAACTACTATTGAGGACATCAAAAAACTTGGGTTTGCCATAGCAGATGAAAAAATTCAAACCCCTTTTGGATTTTTAGGGTACAAAATTTCTACTACTATACAACCAGTTACCCTTCACCTTCTAATAAAGGACCATTATTCCCTCAATGATCTCCAAAAACTCTGTGGCCAAATTAACTGGCTCAGACCTTTCTTGTCCATCCCTCCTAGTGAACTCCTAACACTGTATGACCTCCTTAGAGTTACTGATAACCCTTTAAAGAAAATTCCTCTAAATGATCACTCCAAAAATTTGTTACATAAAATATCCCACTACCTCTTTTCAATGACCCTCACAAGATATGACTTATCTGCTCCAATCCAAAATGGGATCCTTTGGATGGCAGGGGTGCCTTTGGGAGTCATCTGGCAAAACCAATTGCCCCTTTACTGGATACACTCCTCATGGGCACAGCCCCATAAACTCACCACCAACCTACAAGCAATACTCCTCATAGCAATTAAGGCACATACCTACACTAACAAAGTCTATAATACGGAACCCTCCAAAATAATTCTGCCCATCCCCATGTCAGAACTTCAACCTCTTTTTAGGGAGGATCCCCTTTTCCACATCCTAATGGTGGGATTCCCCAATGAGATAGATAATCACCTCCCTGCTCACAAACTACTTCAATCCCTAACAGTTTTGCCCATAAAGACTATTTCTCCAGGCCTTCTGGTCAGCCAATACCCTTAGCAGCCTTGGCCTTTACAGATGCCAATAAACACACTTATGGACTAATTATTAAGAGAGCCAATTGACCAGATGAGGCCCTTAAGTTCCCTAACCCTCATTCAGTCCAGCTAGGAGAACTATATGCCATCATCAGAGTCTTAGAGCTCTGTCAACAAGAGCCTACCAACATCTTCTCTGACAGCAGTTACATGGTTCAAATGACAAAGGTACTGCCCTTAGCCAATCCCAGGCCCTCTCATTATCCCATAGACATTGCCCTCTCCACTGTACAATTACAGATGGAAAACATATCATACCCTTGGTTTATTGAGCATGTTCACTTGCACACTGGTCTGCCTGGCTTTACTGCTGATGGGAATTCACAGGTAGACAATTTTATTGCTGTCTCCTCCTTGCCACCTTTAGAACAAGCTAGACGTTTACACCAAAGGTTCCATCTACCCCCCACCAATCTAAAAACCCTATACCCTGAGCTCTCAGCCAATGCAAACATTTAACCCATATCTGTAAGGCATGTGCCCCCTTAACCCCCTTGGGCCCCCTACAGCCTCAAGGGGTCAATCCTAGAGGCCTTATCCCAAATTCTATCTGGCAGATGGATGTTACCCACATACCTTCCTTTGGTAACCTCAAATATGTCCATGTCATTGTGGACACTTACTCTAAGCTTACTTTTGCTATTGCTCTCTCAGGGGAGAAGGTGTCCCATGACATTAAGGTGGCAAAAACCGCTATGTTGGTCATAGGCCTACCCTGGTCAATTAAAACTGACAATGGCCCTGCATACACATCTGCCTAATTCACATCCTTCATGGAATCTTGGGGAATAAAACACTCCCTTGGGATCCCCTACAACCCACAAGGACAAGCCATCATGGAGGGAACTAACCGGACCCTAAAGGAACTAATTATAAAACAAAAATCTACTATGTCACCCAAGGATCCCCACTTGGCCCTGGTGGAAGCTCTCTTCACCCTCAATTTTCTATCTTTGATGAGGCAGGACTCTCCATAGCCTATAAACATTGGAGATCCCAACCAACCACAACACCCTTACCCTTAGGATCCTCTTACTAATATCTGGAAGGGACCCCACCCTCTTTTAACACAGGGCCAAAGGTATGCTTGTGTATTTCCAGAAACTTCACAGATCCCAATCTGTATCCCTGCAAGAAACATCTGTCCAGCCACTGACTCAGGGATCAACCTTGATGAAGATAATGCCAAACCCCTCAGGCTGGATACGGGACTTAAACTTATTCCCCCCTTTTCTCGTTTTATCTCCTTTTCTCCCTACTACCACTTCCCAGAAACCATTTTGGACAATTCTTCTGTGGTAGTTTGAATATATGTCTCCCAATATATTCTGTGTTTTTTGTTTTTAGTTATAGTTTGCATCTGCAATCACCTTGCTAGAGGCAATGTCACTGGGGACCGGTCTTAAGGTGTGGTGATGGTTTGAGATTCCATTGTAAAGATATGCAAATGTGCCTACCAGGAGTTCCTGAAGTGTGCTGTGTGACCTTTTGGTGGTAGTTTTGCTCTGTGTGCTGTGGTGGCTGGTTGGCTTTTCTCTCTCTGCTTGGCCCTGTGGAGAGCAGGCCGCTTCTCCTGCCATTATGGAACTTCCCCTGGATCTGTAAGCTTCAATAAATAATATCCCTTCCTCCATAACTGTGCCTGGTCTGGAAGTTCATCTCAGCGAACCCGAAGCTGTCTGCTACAGTAAAGTGGTACCGAGGAGTGTGGGGTGAGATGAACCTGACCGTGTGGATATTCGTCTTTTGGAACTTTTGTTTTGGAGGAATGGGCATGGACTTGGTGCTTGCAACTGAAGATGCCTTCTGGAGTGGCAAGCCAAGTTTTATGGACTATTCTGATGAGAGTTTGAGGATGCTAAGTGCAGACAGTATTGAACTTCGAGGCTTGGCTTATGAGCTTTCTAAGGGGAAGGAAAGACTGCAGAGGACTTTGTTGGAACTGGGCTACTGGCATAAGGGATGGTTACGTTCCGCTATCCAGGCCCAGAGTGTTTGATCAAGCTTAAATCTGTAATGGACTGATGTGCTTGGCTAAAGATATCGGACTGAGATTTTAAGATTTTAAGCTGGAAAACTTCAAGCAAGTTAAAAGTAGAGGCATTGAGACTGGTTTAGCTGCTATTGTCAACCACATTAGCAATCTTAAGGAAGGTGGAAGGAAGGTGGCCTGACGACTGATTTACATTAAAACAATGGAGAAGATGCCTGAGGAAAGACTGTTAAAAATGCAAATTCTTGGAAAGAGCTGACTGGCGAAGGAACCTGCTTTTCAAGGCTGTGGTTTATTTCATCCCTGGATTAAGAATATGGCTGTGTCCTGCACACCTGGTATTAGTTTTGGAAGCATGAAAAATGCATGGAGTGGTCATGAGTTGCACACGGTTCCAGGAGCCGCTGCTGAGATGCAGCATGAGGCAGGGCATGAAGACCATCAGGAACAGGCTGGGAGAGCCTTTTGGAAGATGGACCGTGGTTTGCATGGAGACCTGAAGATGTTTTGGATATACTAGGACTGTGCAAAAGGGCTACCATGGAGTGCAGTGTTGGCATGGGATGAAAGTTTTCCCTGGCAACTCTGCCCAGCTGTAGGGGCATAATTGGAAAACCTGGAGACTGGCAGTCTCTGGTTATATTGAATTTGAACTGCAGAAGTTTGATGACTGCTGATGGTGGTTGAGTTTGCATTGTTTTAGTTTCTCCTTGCTATGCCTTATACCAGTTAAAAATGTTTACTCTGTGCCTTTACATGTTGAAAGTATTTAACTTGTTTGATTTTACAGGACTCACTATCTTAAGTTGATCAAGACTGTGAGAACCTTTGAAATTGGACTGAGTACAATTTACAATGTGTGATAGTTATAAATCTATTGGGGGCCAGGAGCTAAATATATTGGGGGCCAGGGGCGGAATGTGGTAGTTTGAATATATGTCCCCCAATATAGTCAGTGTTTTTTGTTTTTAGTTATAGTTTGCATCTGCAATCACCTTGCTAGAGGCAATGTCACTGGGGGCCGGTCTTAAGGTGTGGTGATGGTTTGAGATTCCATTGTAAAGATATGCAAATGTGCCTACCAGGAGTTCCTGAAGTGTGCTGTGTGACCTTTTGGTGGTAGTTTTGCTCTGTGTGCTGTGGTGGCTGGTTGGCTTTTCTCTCTCTGCTTGGCCCTGTGGAGAGCAGGCCGCTTCTCCTGCCATTATGGAACTTCCCCTGGATCTGTAAGCTTCAATAAATAATATCCCTTCCTCCATAACTGTGCCTGGTCTGGAAGTTCATCTCAGCGAACCCGAAGCTGTCTGCTACATCTTCTTAGGCCATACTTGTTTGGTGCGGTGGGCCTAGATTCCCATGCTTTTTCCTAGGCTTTGTTTTAGCCACTCTATTTTGCTATATTCCTCCTCCTTCAAGCATGTACTTTTCCTTAGCCACACCTCTGCCTTTTTTGCTTATTAATGCCTCTTATAGTAATGCTACCTTCCAACCAGCCATAAATTCCTTTGCAACTCCTTTGATTACATTGATTTGCTACCATTAAGGACAATCAATGCTACTAATTATGACACTAAGGGTGAGCTCATGACAGTCACCCAGCAACCTGTCCTACTCCAGTCTTTTTCAGGTTCTATGATTAATTTTTGCTTGCTGAGGCAGTTTGCACACCAAAGAGCCACACCACTTGGCCCTCCCATGCCTCCCAGGCAACAGCCACACCCCTCGGGTTTTCTCACTAGATTGGCGGGTAGTCAATGATGGGTAAGACCCCAGGAGATGGGGCAACCTAATTCAGGCACCATCACATGTGATGATCCCTTGGGGCCTGGGGTCAACAATGGCTTGGCAAAGAACCATGCTTCCCAGGGTCGCCAATAATAAAAACAAAAAGGAGGATATGTATGGCACAATGCAGGTCTGGCCCTAGCCAGACTGCATGCTAAAAGAAACCAGGCCACACCCCTCAGGTTTTCTCACTAGGATGGCGGGTAGTCAATGATCGGTAAGACTCCATGAGATGGGGCAACCTAAGACAGGCACCATCGCATGTGATGATCCCTTGTGGCCTGGGTTCAACAATGGCTTGGCAAAGAATCATACCCCAGAGTTGCCAATAATAAAAACAAAAAAGGAGGATATGCACGGCACAATGCAGGTCTGGCCCTAGCCAGACTGCATGTCAGAAGAAACCAGAAGTGGCTTCTGTGAACCTGGTGTCCTGCGCAGGCCTGGCATGACAACAGCTACAGTCCCATGCTTGCAAGAAACCTGCTATGAGATGATCTGTCCAGAGACAGGCTGTCATTGGTCACAAAAAGGGGACCACCCCATACAATGATTGGCCAGCCAAACCTCTTAAAACTCCCTACAGTTCCTTGAATAAACGAGTTTGCTGCAGCTCCTCCTCTGCCTACTTTCACCTAACTCCCAGAGTCTGTGTCGTGATTCCGCACTTCTCCCAACTCAGCAGAGACCCTGCCGTCCCTCCTGGGCTGGCTCTAGGAGGGACCCCAACAGATTATTGTGCATAGAGGGAGATAAGTGATCTATTTTCATCCTTCTACAGATGCATATCCAGTTTTCCCAGCACCATTGCTGTCTCTTCTCCAATGAGTATTTTTGGCATTTTTGTCTAAGATCAGGTTGCTATAGCTACCCGGACTTACATCAGGGTCCTCTATTCTGTTCCATTGATCCATCTGTTTTTGTGTGAATACCATGCTGTTTTTGTTACTATGGCTCTATAATAGAGGGTAAAATCAGATATGGTGATACCACCAGACTTATTTTTGTTGCTCAAAACTGTTTTAGATATCCGAGGTATTTTGTGCTTCCAAATGAATTTTTGGATTGCTTTTTCTATTTCTGTGAAGAATGCTTTTGGAATTTTGATGGGGATTTCATTAAATGTGTAGATTGCATTTGGTAGGATTGCCATTTTTACAATATTGAGTCTTCCAATCCAAGAACAAGGGATGTTTTTCCACTTCCTAGTGTCTTCTACAATTTCTCACTTGAGTGTTTTAAAGTTCTCCTTGTAGAGAGATCCTTCACTTCCTTGGTTAGGTTTATCCCAAGGTACTTTTTTTTTAAAATGCATTTGTGAATGGGAGTGATTCTCTGATTTCATCCTCTGTGTGTTTGTTGTTAGCATATAGGAAGGCTACAGATTTCTGTGTGTTTATTTTGTATCCTACTACATGGCTATAGGTGTTTATCAGCTTTAACAGTCTGCTGGTAGAGTCTTTAGGATCCTTTACGTATAGAATCATATCATTGGCAAATAATGATAACTTGATCTCTTCCTTTCCAATTTGTATCCCTTTTATGTGTGTCTCTTTCCTTATTTCTATGGCTGACTTCCAGTACTATATTAAATAAAAGTGGGGACAGTAGACACCCTTGTCTTGTGCCTGATTTTAGTGGAAAAGCTTCAAGTTTTTCTCCATTTAGTGTTATGTTGGCTGTGGGTTTGTCATAAATAGCCTTTATTATGTTGACATATGTTCCTTCTATTCCCAGTCTCTGTAGGACTTTCACCATGAAGGGATGTTGGATTTTGTCAAATGCTTTTTCTGCATCTAATGAGATCATCATGTGATTTTTGTCCTTCAGTCCATTTATATAATGTATTACATTTATCAATTTATGTATGTTGAACCATCCCTGCATCTCTGGGATAAAGCCTACTTGGTTGGGGTGAATGATCTTTCTAATATATTATTGTATTCTGTTTGCCAATATTTTGTTGAGAATTTTTGCACCTATGTTCATGAGGGAGATTGGTCTGTAATTTTCCTTTTTTGTTCTATCTTTGTCTGGTTTTGGGATCAGAGTGATGCTGGCTTCAGAGAAGGAGTTTGGTAGGATTTCTTCCTCTTCTATTTTATGGAAATGTTTAAGAAGTATTGGTGTTAGTTCTTCCATGAAGGTCTGGTAAAATTTAGCAGTGAATCCATCTGGACCTGGACTTTTTTTAGTTGGGAGATTTTTAAATAACTGCTTGGATCTCCATACTTGTTATAGGTCTATTTAAGTGGTTAATCTCATCTTGATTTAATTTAGATAGGTCATATAAATCAAGGAAATCATCCATTTCAGGAGTATATGTTCTTATAGTATGGCCCTATGATTTTTTTAATTTCTCTGGTATCTGTTGTAATGGTGCCTTTTTCATCTCTGATTTTATTTATTTGTGTCTGTTCTCTTTTTCTTTTAGTCAGATTTGCTAAGGGTTTATCAATGTTGTTTATGTTTCAAAGAACCAACTCTTTGTTTCATTGATTCTTTGGATTATTATTTGGTTTCTATTTCATTAATTCCTCTGTAATCTTTATTATTTCTTCCTGTGCAGCATTAAGTTGTTTACATGCGACCTTTCCAATTTCTGAACATAGGCATTTAAAGCTATAAATTTCCCTCTTAGGACTGCCTTCATTGTGTCTGAAGGGTTTTGGTATGTTGTGTTCTCATTATCTTTTGACTCCATGAATTTTTTGATTTCCTTCTTGATTTCTTCATTGACCCATTTATCATTTAGTAGTGTGTTATTTGGTTTCCATGATTTTGTGTATGCTGTATAGCTTTTCTTGTTATTGATTTGTAGTTTGATTCCATTGTGATCCAATAGAGTGCACAAATTATTTCAATTTTCCTATATTTGTGAAGATTTGCTTTGTATCCTAATATATGGTCTATTTTCAAGAATGTTCCATGTGCTGCTGAAAACAATGTTTATTCTTCAGCATTTGGATGAAATGTCCTGTATATATCTGTTAGGTCCATTTGTTCTATGACCTCATTTAATCCAGAAGCATCCCTGTTTATTTTTTGCTGGGAAGACCTGTCAATTGGTGAGAGTTGGGTGTTGAAGTCACACACTGCAAGTGTGTTTGGTGTTATCTGTGACCTTAGTTCTAATAGCGTTTGTTTGATGAAATTGGGAGCCCCTGTGTTAGGTGCATATATGTTTAGGATTGTAATGTCCTCCTGTTGGAGCATTCCTTTAATCGATATAACGTGACCTTCCTTATCTTTCCTAATTAATGTTGGTCTGAAGTCTACCCTGCCAGATATTAGGATAGCAACCCCTGCTTGTTTTCTAAGCCCATTTTCTTGAAGCACTGTTTTCCAACTTTTTAAGTGTCCATCCTTTGTATAAAGGTGAGCTTGTTGGAGGCAACAAATGGAAGGATTCTGCTTTTTTTTTTTTTTTTTTTTTTTTTGGTTTTTCGAGGTAGGGTCTCACTCTGGTCCAGGCTGACCTGGAATTAACTATGTAGTCTCAGGGTGGCCTTGAACTCTCGGTGATCCTCCTACCTCTGCCTCCCGAGTGCTGGGATTAAAGGCGTGCGCCACCACGCCCGGCCCTGGATTCTGCTTTTTAACCCAGTCTGCAAACCTATGTCTTTTGGTTGGGGCATTCAGGCCACTGATATTAAGAGTTATTAATGAAATGTGTGTATTTATTGTTGCCATTTTTCTTGTTTTGTGGTTCTTCTGGGTTTACTTTGCTCTCTTGTATTAACTAGTGTTGGAGTATGGTTTGTTTTGGACAGGTTCCTTATATGTGTGCTCTTCCTTCTCTTTAGCATGGAGGATCCTTGTAAGTATTTTCTGTAGACCTGGTTTTGTCTTCAAATATTCCTTTAGCCTGCTTTTGTTGTGGAATATCTTTATTTCTCCATCTATTTGAATGGATAGCTTTACAGGATAAAGTAACCTTGGTTGGCAGTTGTTATCTTTCAGAACTTGGAATACATCACTCCAGGCCCTTCTGGATTTTAAGAACTTTCCTGAAACAAATTTGTTAAAAAATATTAAAGCAGATTTGAACATTATTATAAATTTTAGAAATTTTCTTACAAACTCAGTATCAAGTACTTCTAAATTTATTTATTTATTTATTTATTTATTTATTTATTTAGTTAGTTAGTTAGTTATTGGGCTTTTCAAGGTAGGGTCTCATACTAGCCCAGGGTGACCTGGAATTCACAAGGTAGTCTTAGGGTAGTCTTGAACTCAGGGCAATCCTCCTAACACTGCTTCCCAAGTGATGGGATTAAAGGTGTGCACCACCATGCCTGGTTTGGGCGCTTCTAAATTTAAACATAAATCTTGAGGCTGTCATCTGTTAGTAGTTTCATAGAAGCATAGAAAGATAAAGTAAAAATAAAAACAGTTTCAGATTTCTTATAAGTAATCCCCATCTGTTTACAGAGACTTGGTATTCACCCATCATCATGCTGGGGCAAAGATTCTGAGATTTCCTGTGCATGCATCCTTGGCTCTGCAAGGCAGGGAAGCTAAAAAAGAACCATTAGGAACTTCTAGGTAAGATGGCAGCATATGAGCCATGCCAAACCAGCCCAGGGAGGGATTTTAGCAAAACTATAGCAAAATACACTCTTCTTCTGAAAAGTGCAGGAGTATAGGTTTTTCTTAGACACAGCGGTGAAGCAGGAGAGACCAAGATCCACCAGAAAGGAGGAATACAGTCAGAATCCCACTGAGGAGCTTGTGGCCTCGATCCACAGTGGCCCTGATCTGCATGATCTGCCCGCCAGGTGTGCCTAGCAGCAGCATCAAAGACCAAACAAAGGGACTTTCCCACCTGATCAGCCTGCTTGGAGAGCCCAGAAATCTAAAGAAAAGTCAACTGAGATCAACTAAGGAGCTACTGAAAGAGATACAGGGGAACGGTGTGAACAACCACAGGCTTCCTGAACTCTCCCATCCCCCAACCACCAGAACCATGAACCTCCAGCACTCAGCTCCCAGCAGCAGCACATCCAGCACAGCTGAGCTTAGCTCCACAGCACATCCTGGAGGGATCGAGGTGGGCACTCAGCATTGGTGAGATTGGAAGCCACATCAAAAGGTAATGAGGCCAACTGACCCCCCCCCCCAAAAAAAAGAAAAAAAGGTACATAGGTCTGTATTGGAAGTACTAATCTCTCTTTCCATGTCAGGGCAGGTTATGAGTTACATATTTTTGGTTGCCTTACCACTTTCAAATAAGCTGTACATGAGGTGTTGAAAATTGCTGCCTTTAATGCTTACAGATTTATAGGGCCTTTTACTTTGGCTTCTGTCATTATTGGGGGTAGGGTCTGATCCAGATCCAGGCTGACCTGGAACCCAATTCAGAACAGAATTCTCTACCTCCTAGCTGTCAGGATTAAGGGTTAGAGCAACACACACCCTTAGGGATTTTGGCCTTATAAGACTATCTGTTTGTTTTAATCCCCACACTTGTATACTCTGCTGGTTTCTACTGAATGTGTATATTGCTCAGTTGCAATTTAGAATTCTCCAGTAAATTGTTCTACCCAGTCCATTAGAATACTTGCTTAGCAAGCAAACTCAACACCTAGGATTACTTCTGTGATTAGATTGCGGAACGTATGCTATACTTGGCACCTTAAACTCATATCCTGAAAGCATTTAAAGGTGGATCATGACATCTAAGAACACTGCAGATAAGTACAAAACCCAAGCATCAAAACAATCCAGGATGCAAAAGTCACTGCATTATAATACAAGAAACACAAAGAACCAAGACAGCGCAATCCCACCAAAAATTACAAATCCATCAGAAATGTTCACCAATGAGACTATTTTAAATGAAATTCCAGACAAAGATTTCAAAAGAATGATGTTATCTATACTCAAAGAAATGAAAGAAGAAATGAAAGAAATCAGAGAAGAAAACAAAGGAATTAAAGAAGAATACAAACACCTGGAAATCAAGAAATTCATAGAATCAAATGATGATGAGAATACAACATACTAAAACCTTTGGGACACAATGAAGGCAGTCCTACGAGGGAAATTTATAGCTCTAAGTGCCTATATTAAGAAATTGGAGAGTTCGCAACTAAACAATTTAATGCTCCACCTTAAGGCCTTGCAAAGAGAAGAACAAGGCAAACCAAAAATCAGTAGACAGGAAGAAATAATAAAGATTAGGGCAGAAATTAATGAAATGGAAACAAAAAAAATCAAAAAAATCAATGAAACAAAGAGTTGGTTCTTTGAAAGGATAAACAAGATTGACAAACCCTTAGCAAATCTGACCAAAAGAAAGAGAGAAGAGACAATAATTGATAAAATTAGAGATGAAAAAGACAACATCACAACAGATACCAAAGAAATTCAGAAAATCATGAGGACATACTTTAAGAATACATATGCCTCTAAGTTTGAAAACGTGAAAGAAATGGATGATTTCCTTGATTCATATGACCTACCAAAATTAAATCAAGATGAGATAAACCATTTAAATAGACCTATAACAACCACAGAGATCCAAGCAGTTATAAAAAGTCTCCCAACTAAAAAAAGCCCAGGCCCAGATGGATTCACTCCTGAATTTTACCAGACATTTCTGGAAGATCTAACACCAATGCTTCTCAAACTTTTCCATAAAATAGAAAAGGAAGGAATTCTACCAAAATCCTTCTATGAAGCCAGCATCACCCTCATACCCAAACTGGGCAAAGACAGATCAAAAAAAGAAAATTACAGCCCAATTTCCCTCATGAACATAGATGCAAAAATTCTCAACAAAAAACTGGCAAACAGAATACAAGAATATATCAGAAAGATTATTCACCCTGACCAAGTAGGCTTTATCCCAGAGATGTAGGGATGGTTCAACATACATAAATCCATAAATGTAATACACCAAATAAATGGTCTGAAGGACAAAAATCACATGGTCATCTCAATAGATGCAGAAAAGGCATTTGACAAAATCCAACATCCCTTCATGGTGAAAGTACTACAGAAACGGAATAGAAGGAACATATCTCAACATAATAAAAGCTATTTATGACAAGCCTACAGCCAACATAATACTAAATGGGGAAAAACTTGAAGCTTTTCCTCTAAATTCAGCAACAAGACAAGGGTGTCCACTTTCCCCACTACTATTTAATATAATACTGGAAGTCTTAGCCATAGCAATAAGGCAAGAGACACTTATAAAAGGGATACAAATCAGAAGGGAAGAGATCAACTTATCATTATTTGCAGATGATATGATTCTATGCTTAACAGACCCTAAAGACCCTACCAGCAAACTGTTAGAGCTGATAACACTTTTAGCAATGTAGCAGGATACAAAATAAACACACAGAAATCAGTAGCTTTTCTATACACTAACAACAAATGTGCAGAGGCTGAAATCAGGGAATCTCTCCCATTCACAATTGCCTCAAAAACAAAACAACAACAACAACAAAAAACCTTGGAATAAACTTAACCAAGGAAGTGAAGGATCTCTACAATGAGAACTTTAAAAAACTCGAGCGACAAATTGCAGAAGACACAAGGAAATGGAAAAACATCCCATGCTCCTGGATTGGAAGAATCAATATTGTGAAAATGTCAATCTTACCAAAAGCAATCTACACATTTAATGTGATCCCCATTAAAATCCCAATAGCATTCTTCACAGAAATAGAAAAAACAATCCTAAAATTCATCTGGAAACACAAAAAACCTCGAATAGCCAAAACAATTTTGCACAACAAAAATCAGGCTGGTGGTATAACCATACCTAATTTTAAGTTATATTACAAAGCCATAGTAACAAAAACAGCATGGTACTGTCACAAGGACAGACAGGTAGATCAATGGAACAGAATAGAAGACCCAAATATTAATCCAGGCAGCTACAGCCACCTGATTTTTGACAAAAATGCCAAAAATATTCATTGGAGAAAAGATAGCCTCTTTAACAAGTGGTGCTGGGAAAACTGGACATCTGTATGTTAAAGGATAAACATAGATCCTTGTCTCTCTCCATGCACAAGAGTCAAGTCCAAATGGATCAAGGACCTTAATATCAGACCTGAAACTCTGAAACTGCTAGAGGAAAAGGTAGGGGAAACCCTTCAACATATTGGCATAGGCAAGGACTTTCTGAATATAATTCCAGTTGCTCAGCGAATAAAACCACTAATCAACCACTGGGATCTCATGAAATTACAAAGCTTTTGTACAGCAAAGGACACTGTGAATAGAGCAAAAAGACAACCTACAGAATGGGAAAAAATCTTTGCCAGCTATACATCTGACAGAGGATTAATATCCAGAATATACAAAGAACTCAAAAAACAGAATAATAAGAATTCAAACAACCCAGTTAAAAAATGGGCTATGGAACTAAATAGAGAATTCTCAGAAGATGAAATACAGATGGCATATAAACATCTAAAAAATTGTTCCACATCCTTAGCCATCAGGGAAATGCAAATTAAAACCACTTTGAGATTCCATTTCATTCCTGTCAGAATGGCTACCATCAAGGAAACAAATGACAATAAGTGTTGGCGTGGATGTGGAAAAAGAGGAACACTTCTACACTGTTGGTGGGAATGTAATCTGGTCCAGCCATTGTGGGAATCAGTGTGGAGGTTCTTGAGACAGCTAAAAATAGATTTACCATATGATCCAGCTATAGCGCTCCCAGGCATATATCCAGAAGACTCTTCTCACTACCTTAGAGATACTTGTACAACCATGTTTATTGCTGCTCTATTCACAATAGCTAGGAAATGAAAGCAGCCTAGTTGTCCCTCCACAGATGAATGGATAATAAAGATGTGGTACATTTACACAATGGAGTTCTATACAGCAGTAAAGAAAAATCAAATTATGAAATTTGCAGGGAAATGGATGGATCTGGAAAGCATTATAGTAAGTGAGGTAACCCAGGCTCAGAAAGCCAAATGTCACATGTTCTCTCTCATATGTGGATTCTAGCTACAAATGTATAGACTTGTGTGTGAACTGGAACCAAAAATAGGTACCAGAAACCAGTAAGCTGGTAAAAGGCATTAAGGGAGGGAGGAAAGGGAAGGACTTAAATGTATGGTATTGCACATATGTAAGTAGAACAGATTACAGGGAGGGGAATGACCTAAGCGAGGTCATGGGAAGAGAATGTGTAAAAGAAGGGTAGGGGGAGGGTCAATCTAAATTCAAGATAATGTGAATAAGACTTATGTAAACCTACTTTTTTCAATAATGGCACATCTAGAAGCTGTAGACTGTTACTAGAAAATTTTCAGTGCCTGGGATGGGATACCTTCCAGTGAGTTGTTGGCCAAGGAGGTCCTGGTAGCCTCAAAAACATTAAAGGATTTTGCCAAAGCCCTTGGTTTCCCTTGAGAAACAGATAGTAAGACCCTATTGCTGAAGACATCTCTTGCCTGAGAGGCAAGGTCGCTGAGAAAGCAAGCTGGTGCTGAGCAGAAAACCTTCTCCCTATAGACCAGCCAACTGAAAGCTGGAAAAAGCTGCATTGCATGCAGCTGTATGGGAGAGAGAAGTCATCAGCAGTGAAAACAGTGGACACTGAATATTCAAATTTGGCCAAACAGGACCAATGACTGAACGGGTGCAATAGTGGCATGTCTACTTGTGGGGTAACCAACTGCTCTATAATTGGACTGAAGGCCCTCTCTACAGAAGGGAATACATATCTGGTATTGAAAAACCTAAGCAAAAGTCTATGGCAGGTGAGGTCATGAGCCTTAGGGGTATAAAGCCTGCTCTTATTTGACTAAATGTATATATTTTCCCACCAAGCTGCCCTGGGGACACTACACTTAATGTTCATGTTCACATATTAATGCTACTCTCACTTCTGGTTATAGAAGCTTCTCTTTTCAGATGGTGATGACCAGTGGGATGACCCAAAAGGCAACATAGTACTGAGAAGAAGGGATGGAGGAGTGCCCAGCACTGAAACATCTCTGTCACACCGTCCAAGGCTCAGGGACCATTGCGGAAGTGCGGCGGATAGAATGGAAGAGCCAAAGGAAGGGTATGACTTCTTACAATGCAACTGCCCAGACAGAAATTGGCCTCAATATCCATGACCTTGCAGTGCCTAGCAATACCTTTGCAAGACCCTCAAAATAGAAGAAAAAGATGATGACATCAAATTAAAAGAGAGACTAATGGAGAGAGGGAGGGGATATGATGGAGATTGGAATTCTAAAGTGGAATGTGGGGAGGGGAGGGAAATATCATATGTTTTTTTATGTAAGTATAGAAGGTGTCAATAAAAAAATAATAATTAAAAAAAAGAATATAAACTCCTGAAAGAGAACACAGGAAACCATCTTAGTGAAATAAAAAGGTCATTACAAGACATGAGTAAGGAAATAGAAATAATGAAGAAAAACCAGGCAGAAATTTTAGCTCTGAAGAACACAGTCAGTGAAATAAAAAACTCTGTGGAAAGTCTCACCAGTAGAATTAGTGAAGGAGAGAACAGAATATCTAAACTAAAAGACCAGGTGGCAGACCTAATACAATCCAACAAAGAGAAATACAAGCTAATAGAAAGGTATGAGTTGGAATTCCAAGATATCCAGGACACTATGAAAAGATCAAACATAGGAATTCAGGGTATAATAGGAGGAGGAGAATTTCAATCCAGAGGCTTAGTAGGTATTTTCAACAAAATCATAGAAGAAAAACTTCCCCAAATTTGGAAAGAAATGCCAATGCAGATACAAGAAGCTTTTAGAACACCAAGCAGACAAAACGTAGACAGAACCTCTCCTTGCCATGTTACAATTAAACTACTAAACATGCAAACCAAAGAAAATATACTGAAAGCAGTTAGATAGAAAAAGTAAGTGACCTTCAGTGGGAAACCATCAGGCTCACAGCAGATTACTCAACACAAACTGTAAAAGCCAGAAGGGCTTGGAATGATGTATTTCAAGTTCTGAAAGATAACAACTGTCAACCAAGATTACTTTATCCTACAAAGCTATCTATCCAAATTTATGGAGAAATAAGGTCATTGCACAACAAAAAACAGGCTAAAGGAATTTATTGCAAGTAAATCAGCAATACAGAAAATACTTGAAGGAATCCTTCATGCTGAAGAGAAAGCAAAACACACAACAGCAGGAAGTAGGAAAAAATAAACCATACTCAAATAACAGTTAAAACAAGTGAGTAAAGGGCAAATAGGAAACATTACAAACAAGAAGAATGGCAAGAATAAATACATATATTTCAATAATAACTCTTAATATCAATGGCCTAATGTCCCAACCAAAAGACACAGGCTTGCGGACTGGATTAAAAGGCAGGATCCTGCCATCTGTTGCCTCCAGGAATCTCACTCTCAGTAAAAGATAGAAACTTCTTAGGGTGAAAGGATGGAAAATGGTACTTCAAGAAAATGGGCCTAGGAAGCAAGCAGGGGTTGCTATCCTAATATCTGACAGGATAGACTTCAAACCAACAGTAGTGAGGAATAATAAAGAAGGTCACTTTATACTGATTGAAGGAACACTCCAAAAGGAGGTAATTGCAATCCTAAACATATATGCACCTAATGTGGGGGCTCACAATTTCATCAAACAAACACTATTAGACTTAAGGTCAGAGGTAACTCCAAACACAATAGTATTGGGTGACTTCAATACCCCATTGTCATCACTTGACAGGTCATTCCAGCAAAAAATAAACAGAGAGACATCTAGATTAAATGATGTCATGGAACAAATGGATCTAACAGATATATACATAACATTCCATCCAAATGCTGCAGAATACACATTTTTCTCAGCAGCACATGGAACATTCTCTTAAATAGACCATATATTAGGACACAAAGCAAATCTTAACAAATACAGGAAAATTGAAATAAACCCTTGTATGATATCTGACCACAATGGGATTAAACTGCAAATCAGCAACAAGAAAAATTACAGATCATACAGAAATTCATGGAGACTAAACAGTACACTATTGAATGATTAATGGATCATTGAAGAAATTAAAAAGGAAATCAATAAATTCATAGAATCAAATGATTATGAGAATACAACATAAGAAAACCTTTGGGACACAGTGAAGGCAGTCCTAAGAGGGAAATTTATAGCTTTAAGTGCCTATGTTAAGAAATTAGAAAGGTTGCAGGTAAACAACTTAATGCTCCACCTTAAGGCCTTGGAAAGAGAAGAACAAGGCAAACCAAAATCAGTAGACGGGAAGAAATAATAAAGATTAGGGCAGAAATTAATGAAATAGAAACAACAAAAAAAAAAATACAAAGAATCAATGAAACAAAGAGTTGGTTCTTTGCAAGGATAAACAAGATTGATAAACCCTTAGCAAATCTGACCAAAAGAAAGAGAGAAGATACAAAAATTAATAAAATTAGAGATGAAAAAAGTACCATTAAAACAGATACCAAAGAAATTCAGAAAATCATATGGACATACTTTAAGAATATATTAGCCTCTAAATTAGAAAATGTGAAATAAATGGATGATTTCCTTGATTAATATGACCTACCAAAATTAAATCATTTAAAATTAAACCATTTAAATGAACCTATAACAACCACAGAGATCCAAGCAGTTACAAAAAGTTTCCCAACTAAAAAAAGTCCAGGCCCAGATGGATTCACTGGTGAATTTTACCAGACATACATGGAAGAACTAACACCACTGCTTCTCAAACATTTTCATAAAATAGAAAAGGAAGGAATTCTACTCAACTCCTTCTATGAAGCCACCATCACCCTGATTATTCACACTGACCAAGTAGGCTTTATCCCAGAGATGCAGAGATGGTTCAACAAACACAAATTGATAACTGTAATATACACTATGTAAATGGTCTAAAGGACAAAAATCACATGATCATCTCAATACATACAGAAAAGGCATCAACAAAATCCAACATCCCTTCCTGGTAAAAGTATTACAGAAAGTGGGAATAGAAGGAACATATCGCAACATAATAAAAGCTATTTATGACAAACCTACAGCCAACATAATACTAAATGTGGAAAAACTGGACGTCTTAGCTATAGCAATAAGGAAAGAGACACTCATAAAAGGGATACAGATTGGAAGGGAAGAGTTCAAATTATCATTATTTGCAAAAATCAGTAGCTTTTCTATATATTAATAACAAACATGCAGAGGATGAAATCAGGGAATCTCTCCCATTCACAATTGCCTCAAAAAAAAAAAAAAAAAAAAGTACCTGGAAAAAACTTAACCAAGGAAGTGAAGGATCTCTACAATGAGAAGTTTAAAACACTCAAGCAAGAAATTGCAGAAGACACAAAGAAATGGAAAGATATCCCATGTTCTTGGATTGGAAGAATCAATATTGTGAAAATGTCAATCTTACCAAAAGCAATCTACACATTTAATGCAATCCCCATTAAAATTCCAATACTATGCTTCACAGAAATAGAAAAAACAATCCTAAAATTCATCTGGAAGCACAAAAAAACCTTGAATATTCAAAACAATTTTGGCAACAAAAATCAGGCTGGTGGGATCACCATACCCAATTTTAAATTGTATTACAAAGCCATAGTAGCAAAAACAGCATGGTACAGGCACAAGGATAGACATATAGATCAATGGAACAGAATAGAAGACCCTAATATTAACCCAGGCAGCTACAGCCACCTGATTTTTGACAAAAATGCCAAAAATATTCATTGGAGAAAAGATAACCTCTTCAACAAGTGGTGCTGGGAAAACTGGACATCTGGATGTAGAAAGATGAAAAATAGATCCTTGTCTCTCTCCATACACAAGAGTCAAGTCCAAGTGGATCAAGGACCTTACTATCAGACCAGAAACTGTGAAACCAATAGAGGAAAAGGTAGGGGAAACCCTTCAACATATTGGCATAGGCAATGACTTTCTGAATATAATGCTAATTGCTCAGGAAATAAAACCACTAATCAACCACCGGGATCTCATGAAATTACAAAGCTTTTGTACAGCAAAGGACACTGTGAATAGAGAAAACAGACAACATACAGAATGGGAAAAAATCTTTGCCAGCTACACATCTGACAGAGGATTAATATCCAGGATTAATATACAAAGAACTCAAAAAAATCAAACAATTTAAAAATGGGCTATGGAACTAAATAGAGAGTTCGCCGAAGAAATACAGATGGCATATAAACATCTAAAAAAAGTGTTCTACATCCTTAGCCATCAGGGAAATGCAAATTAAAACTACTTTGAGATTCCATCTGACTCCTATCAGAATGGCTACCATCAAGAAAATAAATGACAATAAGTGTTGGTGTGGATGCGGAAAAAGATGTACACTTCTACACAGTTGGTCCAACCATTGTAGAAATCAGTGTGGAGGTTCTGGAGACAGCTAAAAATAGATTTACCATATGATCCAGCTATAGCACTGCTAGGCATATATCTGAAGGACTATTCTCACTACCTTAGAGATACCTGCACTACCATTTTTATTGCTGATCTATTCACAATAGCTAGGAAATGGAACCAGCCTAGATGTCCCTCCTCAGGTGAATGGATAATAAAGATGTGATACACTTACACAATGGAGTTCTTTTTAGCGGTAAAGAAAAATGAAATTATGAAATTTGCAGGGAAATAGATAGATCTGGAAAGGATTATAGTAAGTGAGGTAACCCAGACTCAGAAAGCCAAATGTCTCATGTTCTCTCTCATATGTGGATCCTAGCTACAAGTGTATAGAATTGTATGTGAGCCAGAACCAAAAGTCCTATCAGAGACCAGCAAGCTGGAAAAAGGCTATGAGGGAGGGAGGAGAGGCAAGGACTTAAGGGGATGGTATTGTATATATGTAAGTAGAAGAACAGATTACAGGGAGGGGAAAGGTCTAAGTCAGGCCAGGGGAATTGGATGTGTAAAAGAAGGGGGCGAGGGTCAATCAAAATTCAATATATTCTGAATATGACTTATGTAAACCCGCTTTTTTGAATAATGGCACATCCAGAAGCTATAGATTATACTAGAAATTTTTCAGTGCCTGGGATGGGATACCTTCCAGTGAGTTGTTGGCCAGGGAGGTCCCTGTAGCCTCCAAAACATTAAAGGCTATTGCCAAGACCCTTGGTTTCCCTTGAGAAACAGATGGTAAGACTATTTCTGAAGACCTCACTTGCCTGTGCGGCAAGGTCACTGAGAAATCAAGCTGGTGCTGAGCAGAAAACCTTCTCCCTATAGACCAACCAACTGAAAGCTGGAAAAAGCTGCACTGCATGTAGCCAGATGGGAGACATAAATCATCAGCAGTGAAAACAGTGGACATTGGAAAATTCAAGTTTGGCCAGACAGGCCCAATTGACCCAACACGTGCAATAGTGGCATGTCTACTCTTGGGGAAACCAAGTGCTTCCTAATTGGACTGAAAAATCTAATCAAATGTCTATGACAGGGGAGGTCATGAGCCTTAGGGTTATAAAGCCTGCTCTTATCTGGGTAAATGTATATATTATTCCCACCAAACTGCCCTGAAAGCATTACACTTAATGTTCATATTCACATAGCAATGTTACTCTCACTTCTGGTTAGAGAAGCTTCTCTTTTCAGATAGAGATGACCACTGGGATGACCCAAAAGGCAACATAGTGCTGAGAAGAAAGGAGGAGTGTCCAGCACTGACACATCTTTATCACACCCTCCAAGGCTCAGGGTCCATTGTGGAAGAGGGGGAAGAAAGAATGTAAGAGCCACAGGAAGGATAGGACTCCTTACAATGCAAATGTCCAGACAGAAATTGGCCTTGCAGTGCCTAACAATACCTTCCCAAGACCCTCTTAAGAGGAGAAAAAGATGATGCCATCAAATTAAAGGAGAGACTAATGGAGAGAGGGAGGGGCTATGATGGAGAGTGGAGTTCTGAAGGGGAATGGGGAGGGGAGGGAAATATGATGGTTTATTGTCTGTAAGTATAGAAGTTGTCAATAACAGACAATAAAAAAATTTTAAGTCAGGCATGGTGGCACACTCCTTTAATCCCAGCACTTAGGAGGCAGAGGTAGGAGGATTGCTGTGAGTTCAAGGCTACCCTTGATTAATTCCAGGTCAGCCTGGGCCAGAGTGAGACCCTACCTTGAAAAACAAAAAAAAAAAAAATTTTTTTTAAAAGAGCCATTAGGGATTTTCCCTCAGCAGTATAAATCCCAGAGAGATCTGTGTCTTGCCTCCCTGCCCAACAGTCAGATTTGTGTTAGGTTTTCCCTCTTACTCCCAGGGCCACCTGGCCATCTACAGATCAAGCCCTTCAGAGGAAAGCACTAAGTAACACATTATAGGTACATCTGTCTGGACTGGCCCAGAACTTACATTATTATTTTTTAAAAATATTTTATTTATTTATTTGAGAGAGAGAGAGAGAGAGAGAGAGCGAGCACAGGCATGCCAGGGTCTCCAGCCACTGCAAAGGAACTCCAGACACCTGCGCCCCCTTGTGCATCTGGCTTACATGGGTCCTAGGGAATCAAACCAGAGTCCTTTGGCTTCGCAGGCAAACACCTTAACTGCTAAGCTGTTTCCCCAGCCCCTTAAATTATTTTTCATCTGCTTTTATCCCTGGGGAATACAGTGTGACAGCATAACTCCCCAATTACTTTCAGTGTTTCTTCTCAACAGTTAAAGTTGGCTATGCCATGTAGTACAGTAGGCTTGGTGGAAAACATCCCCCACAATGAAATGGTGCTGTTCAGAATGAAATCATTCTACAGCCTTAGGGATGTGAGCCACATATATACTCACATACACACATTCATTTCAAGTGTACTTTAAAAAAAAAGATTTAATTTTTATTTATTTATTTATTAGAGATGGAGAGAGGGAAAGAGAGAGGGAAAGAGAAAAATGGGCATGCCAGGGCCTCTAGCCACTGCAAACAAACTCCAGAAGCATGCACCCCCTTGTGCATCTGGTTTACGTGGGACCTGGAGAATCGAACTGGGATCCTTAGTCTTCGCAAGCAAATGCTTTAACCGCTAAGCCATCTCTCCAGCCCTCAAGTGCACTTTTCATATAGACTCTAGACAACCATTTCCCTCTCATTCATTCATTCATTCATTCAGAAGCTATGTATTTTCATTTTAAAGTTCTATTCTATTTACAACTCAAGAGACAAAAAACAAACCTTGTTAGTGGGAGCATGATAGAGCAGAGAGAAGGCCATGCTCACAGAGTGAAAAAAAGCTTGAATATAGGGTATTTCGGATCACTTGCCTGTACATTGGCAGAAGTTTTTTAAATCAGAGAGAATTTGCAAATCAAATCTACTATATTTAGGCCATTTGGATCCATTGTCTATCTTATATTGTGGCCAGGCAGAGTTGCAGAGAAAGATCAGGTGATGAGGTTTGATGTCGTCCAAGAGTCGCAAAGGCTTTAAGTTCTTGAGGAGACAGGGAAAGAGCAAAACAAGGGTGAGAGAAAGGAACCAGGGTTTAAGCTGAGTTTACACAGAATACCAATATGAACCCTTGGCCTGTTAGGGTGAATGGGGCCTGCACCTCCCACATGGGCAGAGGCCATACAGGTCACAACTGTCAGCTGTTTAGCCTGTTAGTGGGCAAGGTGGGCACCTGTGCTCCAGATGGCGAAAGCAGCTGGCAGTGAAAGATGAGATCTCAGGAGGGAAAGAAGGGAGGGGGAAAGTGTCTCAAGATGGTGCATCTGAACCAAAAGGCCCCCCTTATGGTACAGTAGACCAGAGAGCAAGAGACCCGTGGTGTTGAGAGTGTGTCTTTCTTGAGACCTGGGGTTGGGGCCCAGAAGCAGCAGAGGAGTGTAGCCTGGCATGCCTGCATGGCTTCCACAAGGAGGGATTAATCCCAAGAGCAGACCAACTGGAGAGGGACACTTACCAAGAAAGAGACGAAGAGGGCCAAATTGTGGTGGGCATGAAAGCTGGTATCAGGCAAAAATGGTCCAAAGCCTTTAGAGGGTCAATCGCAGCTCAGTGGTCTTGTCAGGGAAAGGAGATCTG
Organism: Orientallactaga sibirica; assembly: GCA_036365145.1. NCBI lineage: Eukaryota > Metazoa > Chordata > Mammalia > Rodentia > Dipodidae > Orientallactaga > Orientallactaga sibirica. The sequence continues at coordinate 2,816,771 of JAEOAD010000015.1, forward strand.
GCCACTCAAGAGGGCAACCAGAAGCCTTCTATCCAAGTCATAGGACCAGATGTAAGGTTTGGGAGTGACCAAGACCACACAGACCACTCTGAGGCAAAGATGAAAGCTTTTACTTAGGAAAAGCATGAGCTGCCAGGGCTGACTCTTAAGAGAAGAGCACAGAAAACCTGAGTTTGCAGATAGTGGGCTTTATAGGGTTTCTTCAGTTAGGGGAAAGTGAGGAAGGGGAAAAGCTGAATAAGAAAGGTTCCTTTAGGGGAGATCTAGGATAGCCAGGGTGTGACACCAGAACAGTGACCAGGTGACTTACGAGATAAGGGGATAGGAAACCATGACCTGGGTGCATTGTACACAAGGAAGGGATAATGGCTGGGCAGTTTCTTGAGGAATGTGGATAACCTACTTCCTCATGTCTCTGTCCTCATTCTGCTGTCCTTGGTGACTCCATTTTGGGAGCCTGCCCTGACCTAACAGTTACAAAATTTACAACTGGGAAATATGTGCTTAAGAGACTCTCCTTCCTTTTAGTGTGGTTTCCTTTTGTCCTGATTGAACCTAAAACTGTTCATGTTGGATCTTCCAAGTATGGTGCCTTTGTTTATTTGCTATTAAATTGTTTAAAAGGGACCAAAAGATTCTAACTGGTTTTGTGAGGCTAAAAAATAAAACTATAAGAATTATAACCCAGAGTAACGGATATCTCAGTTGGTTTCAGAGATGCCAGGTTACGTACAGAATGACAGTAAATTGACTAGTCTATTGACTATTGGGTGCTAGCCCAAGATTATTTGGCTCTGGACAGACAGCAATTAATTCTCCACAACTGCTGCACATGAAGTTCTAATAATACAGGTGTAGCCCATAGGAACTTCAGTTTCAGCTCCTTTTTGTATGCTGGACAGGCATGGAGATCACTCTTCAGGGAAATGATGCTTATCAGAGCCAACAAGGAAATAATTCCCTGGATTGTATCAAGTCTATTAGCCCCTATAACCTGGCTATTACTGTTAGGTAAAACAAGAGTCCCAGGATGGAAATGAAGAATGACAGCAGCCTGAATGATGCAACTTCAGATGTTTACATTGCCTAACCCTTACTCCCCTCACCTAATAATGCCCTTGGCCAATTTTCCTACCAGACAACCTGGCTCCACTTCTGATGGCAATCTATTCTCTGATTACCTCCTCAGCTTGGTCCCTGCTCTCCCCTGAACTCCTCAGTGCTTTGTCTTCTGTATCCCCCTCCCAGAAAGAAAAGCCCTATAAAAACCCAAACAATCTAGACTTCAACTGGCTGTTTCTCTCTCTCTCCTCCTGTGAGACAGCAGAGCAGCTAGGGACCCAATAAACAACTTTTTTCCTATCTCAGAGAGGTCATTCAGGAACCTTACATCTGGTGCCATGACTCAGATAGGAGGCTCCCGGTTGCCCTCTTGGGTGGCTAGACCTCCTTTCCTTTGACCAGGCATGCGAGCTTCCACTGACCCTCTGACGGGGCCTTGGACCATGTGCCAGGTACAGGTTTCCTCACTCACCATGATCCAGCTTCACTTCTCTTTACCTTATCCTCTACTCTTCAGTAAGTGTCCCTCACAGATTGGTCTCTTGAAGGTATTCTTTCTCTCTCCCCACTTCCTCCCACCCCATTCCTCTAAACCTTCTCTTGTCCTTTCCCCCTCAGTAAGTGTTTCTCATGGGCTGGCCTGCTGTCACTCTTAGAGGTATACTCCCTCACTCTTCCAAACCATACCTGTACTTCAGGCCGCACCCCTCACCTGTTTCTAGGCTCCCCAGGCCTTGAGAATGAGGCAATCTCAACACCTCAGGACTCTCTCTCTCTGGCCCACTGAGCCCTAAGGGGCATCTTTCCTCTTGGTTTGCAGGCTTGGGGACAATCTTTTCCTACCTTCTCTTCCTTTTCTTCACTGAACTTCTGTCTGCTCTGGGAGAAGAACCCACATGCCCCTCATCCCCCACTTTTTTCCTTCTCTCTGCTGAACTCCCTCAGCTACTCTCAGCCAGGGCACACACCTGCCTGCTGCCACAGCTTCACAATCCCAGGACACTGCTGATGCTGCCACCGGCATCAGCTCTGAGCGCCCAACTGCCTTGGGCATGAGTGGCATTGAGCCACTCTGATCTTCACATCTTTGTGTCCTGACCCCTGGCTTGGCCTCCCAAGCTGCTCTGATCTGAGCTCCTCTGGCCCAGCAGCCACCTCCGCTGCAGCCCAGTTGCTGTAAAACAAAACAAAACAAAACAAAACACAAACAAAACACCTCAACACCTTTTCTCTTCTTCCTCTTCATGAGATCTTATCCTTCACCACAAATCCTTCATTCAACTTCACTGGCCAGGGGGTCTTATTGGTGTTTTTCCGTGTAAACTTAGTTTGAGTTCTGGTTCTTTCTCTTATTCTCATTTTCTTCCTCTCCTGCTTAAGAGAGATCCTCCTTCTATGCTCTCTCCTCCCTCTCATTTGAAATGGAAACTCAGACTTCTAAAACTGTCCCTATTACCCACCCCCCCAGCTTGTCTCCTTCAAAACTTAAAGAAATTAAGGATCCAAGATGACATCAAACCTTGCCACCTAATCTTTTATTACAACATGGCCAGGCCTTAATGTAAACTGGACAATATATGGCCTGAATATGATACTTTTGATTTCCAAATTCTTACTGATTTAGATAAATTTCAATCACTCTGCAGGCAATTGGTCTGAGTTTTCTCTGCTTGCCCTTACTCACCAAATTCCTCTAGCCAAGTTCTTAGCACAAAACCAAATTCAATACTCCCTCCTTATTCTCCCTCACCTTCAGCTCTCGATCATGATGCCATTGATGACCTGCCCCCAAAACTGTATACACCCATGTCCCATTTTCTATGTCTGACCTATATCAATTAAAGTGCACCTAAGATCCTTTTCTTCTGACCCTGCCCACTATACTAACAAATTCTGCTGCCTTACTCAGCCTATGACTTTCCCTGCCATGATCTCTATGTTTTCCTGTCTGCCACTCTCATACTGACCCCTGATTGGCCAGGAAAGGAGGGCCATAGTTAAACCTCAAAGAGTTTCTGAGATGAGACTGGCCCCATTTAGATAAGAATAAAACTTAAAAAAAAAAAAAAACTAAAAAAACAACTATTTTAAACTCTAAATGATTGTGCGTGAATGTGAGATTGAACATTAACCTAAATTTCAGATACTAATGACCAGTGCTAATCTGTGGGAAATACAGATTCTGGCTGCACTGGTTTGTGTCTACAGCAATGCTTTGAGACATATATTCAAACAACAGAGGCAAATAGTATATAAAAGCAAAGAGCGTTTATTCTGCAGAATGAACCAGTATTCAGGGGTCAACCACGCATACAAAATGGTGACCCCCAGAGAAGCACGCAGTCCCCGTTTTAAGTACAGCTAGGGGGAATTCCAGGCTGGTTAGGTAATCTTTTAACATGATTGGCTAAGCCAGCAGCAGTTACATTTGTACATCTTTGATTGGTTGGGGTGAAAGGGACATGTATCCAGGAACTGACTCAGCCCCCAGAGCCTACCCCTCCAGGAAATTGAAACTTAGGCCTAGTTAGGGAGGCACCTTACTGAAGCCTGTCATGGCGTCAGTTTGGTCCCTTTATTCCCACCCTTGAGTTTGGATCTATCTCAAATCCTTGAGATGAATCTAAAGGTTGGTACTGTTGTCTCAGAACCATTAATTGTACTGTGGCTAAGCGATCATTAACAAATTTGACCAAGGCATTAACAATACAGGGCCCACAAGTGAGAGCAAACAACAAAAGGATAAGGGGACCTGTCAGGGCAGAATTTAAACTTGTTAGTCAGGGGGACCAGTTAAACATAGATTCACACCAGCTTTGGGATTAAAAAAAATTTTTTTTATGAAGCCTTTTTCTAAGTATAGCCATAGATTTTTTTTTAATAACACCAGAATGATTAACACAGAAATAACATTCTTCTTTAAAGTAACATAGAAACCATCTTGTTGTAGGAATAGTAGGTCTAAACCTTGTCTGCTTTGTAGAACTACTTCAGCTAGGGAAGAGAGGGAGTCTTGTAGATGTACAATAGATTTTTAAAAATTGTTCAAGGTCTGTAACTATGGCTAGCCTTAGGGACCTTGTTTTATGAAAAGTCTAAGATTTGGATAGAAAGAAGCATTTCATTAGTAAAGTCAGTTATCTGTTTAAGATCCATCAGGACAGGATGGGGGTTATCCATACATTTACATAAGGGGTACATTTGACTCTTAACAGGGTGAAGGGAAGGAGTTCCATCCGTCCTTCACCAGTCTCTAGGGTTTATTTAGTTAAAATCTCCTTTGAGGTCCAATTTATTCTTTTTATCTGTCCTGAATTTTGGGGATTATAGGCACAATGTACTTTTTAATTAATCCCCAGTGATATCTGACATAAAGGCAGGCCCATTATCTGATCCTGGCTTTACCTGGCTTTACATCTGTGAAACCAACTTCCCAATATCTACCTGGCTCTGTTCTCCTTTTTCTTTTGCCCCTATTGGTGGTACCTTACCAGAGGAGGCATTTGTCTGTTGGTAGGCTTGACAGCAGGTGGTGGTGTCCTTGATGACTGAGTCTGTACCTGGGAAGAAAAGCTCCTTCCTTATTAGCTCTGCTAGCTTGTTGCTGCCTAAGTGAGTTCCTTCATGTAGTTGTCTAGCCAATCTCCATATTAGGGTTTGGGGCAGCAATAGCCGTCCATTCATCAGTTGGTTCCATCTTTGTGGACTCTGTTCCTTTATCAGATGAGAGGTGAGCTGTAGGTCCTGTTCCGTGTATGCTGGTCTCTCAGGAAGAGTGAGTGCTGGGAGGGTGACCAGACAATATGATGGATGCTGAGAGGCAGCACTTTTTACTGCTAGGCTTGTCAGTCTGTTCCCTCTTGTTTTTGTGGTCTCCCCTTTCTGATGACCTGGACAATGAATTATAGCCATTTTAGCAGTCTCCCAAATGACAGTCAATAAGTTTAAAATTTTATTTTATTTTTAATGTCTTTACCTTTTGCCATTGATAGCCTTTGTCCCTGGTAGATGGCCCCATGGACATGAGCTGTGGCAAAGGCATAATGGCTATCTGTGTAGATATTTATTGTCTTGTATTTTCCCAATATCAGAGCCTTGGTCAGTGCTATCAGTTCAGCTTTCTGAGCTGATGTACCCTGAGGCAGGGCCTCAGCACATAGGGTTTCTTCCAAAGTCACCATAGCCGCCCCTGCATAACTGATTCCATCCACAACAAAGCTGCTCCTATCAGAATACATCACCAGATCAGGGTCCAGCCAAGCCACATCTGTCAGGTCCAGGCGGAGCCCATGGAAGGTGGTGGTGATCTCTATGAGTCATGCAGAGGATTTGATGCCTTATCTGTCTCAGGTAGCAGGGAGGCTGGATTCAAAGCTGCAGTTTGGTGAAACTGTATTCTTGGTTGATCTAAGAGCAAGGCCTGATAGTGGGTTATGCAGGAGTTGGAGAGGGCTTTTTAGAAGAGCCTCTATCACATGCAGGGCTGTAATTGATAAAGTCTGTCCCAAGGTTAGTTTGTCTGTGTCCTTTGTCAGAATAGCAGCAGCTGCAATAGCCCGGAGGCAAGGGGGGCAACCAGTGGCTACTGGGTCTAACTTCTTAGACAAATAGGACACTGGGTGATACCATGGCCCCAGTCTCTGGGATAGGATGCCCCTGGCTGTCTCCTTCTCTTCATCCATGTACAAGTGGAAGGGTTTCATTAAGCCTGGAAGTGCCAAGGCAGTTTTGGAATGTTTGTTTTTCATTTTCAGTCCAATTAAAATGTTTTTCTTGCCTTCTAATGGCCTCATATAGAGGCTTGCCTAATTCAGCAAACCTTGGAATTCAAATTCTGTAATATCCCACAGTTTCAAGGAATTCTCAGATTTGTCTGTTAGTCTGAGGCATGGGGATGAGTGATGGCCTAAATCCTGGAGGCTGACAGCGTCTTCTTACCTTCTTGGAGTTTGTATCCCAAGTAGGTTGTCTTACACATGCACAGCTGAGCTTTCCTGGCTGACACAGGATAGCCCAGATGTTGTAAGGTGTCCAGGAGATGCTCTGTGGCAGCGAGACATTTTTCCTGTTTCTGCGGCTAGGAGGAGGTCATCCATGTACTGCAGGAGTGTTTCCTCAGGCATCTCATTGCAAAAAAACTGCAAATCCTTATGGAGAGTCTCATCAAAGAGAGTAGGGGAATTTTAAAATCCCTGTGGAAGTCTAGTCCAGGTCAATTGCGCACTGGTGCCTCGTTCCATATCTGTCCATTCAAAGCTAAAAATGGGTTGACTTCCCTTTGCCAATGGGATGTTAAAGGAAGTGTCCTTTAGGTCCAGCACAGTATATGTCTTTCACGTGGAATCATACTGAGCAAAGTATAAGGGCTGTCTCATGGGGCCTTGTGCCTTCTGGAAGGTAGTCACCATAACCTTAGTTATTTTCTTAGCCTGTCTATCTTTAGAGTGTCTTTATTATTACATACCCTGGCAGTAATCTCTATTAACTCTGAAAGAAGTTTCCTCTTAAAACCTTTTATTTTCTGAATCTCCTTTCTAATGTCTGGTATGGACTGAGTTACAAAAGCAATGTTAATAGTTCGCCTATTCTCAGGGGCTTCAGGATCTATGGAGGGGGAGGGGTATGTCCTTCATGCTTCCTGCAACCTTTCTAGGAAAGCAGTGGGGGACTCTGTGGGCCCTTGTGTCCCTTTACCTAACTTAAACAAATTTGTACGGCACTGAGCAAATGTCTGCCTGTAGATCACCCATCAGAGTCCAGGGGTGTTGGGATCCCAGTCTGTTTTTGTGGAAAGGAAAACCTTGTCAATAACATTAGGGTTCTACATGAGGCAGTCGTCGGCTCCCAACACTAGTTTCTTGGCTTCCCTTCAGATTTTTCCATGTTCTTCTGTGGTGCAGAGGATCTGCAAGAGTTGTTGGCAGTCCTCCCATGTGGGCTGATGGGTGTAGAAGACTGTCTCCAAAAGGGATATCAGAGAACCTGTTTTAAATGCGATTTCAGTTTAGCAATAAGAATGGGGGTGTTGGGGAATCAAACCTAGATTTTTAGGCTTCCCAGATAAGCACCTTAACTGTTAAGCCATCATTTATTTGATGTCCTTTATTTTTTAAAATTATATTTATTTATTTGCAAGCAGAGATAGAGAGAGGAACAGACAGAAAAAGAATGGGCATGCCAGGGCCTCTAGCCATTGCAAATGAACTCCAGATGCATGTGCCCCTTGAGCATCTGGCTAACGTGGGTCCTGGGGAATTGAACTAGGGTCCTTTAGCTTTGCAGGCAAGTACCTTAACCATTAAGCTATTTCTCCAGTCCCCGATGCCCTTCTTTTTATATCATCTGTTTATATCCCAATACACATTTTAGGTAAGTCTGATGTTTGCCTTATGTAAGGAGTTTGTAACTTGATTAAGTACCTTGACTCAGTTTACCTATTTAACCTTTTGTTTACTGAGAAATTTCATCTAACAGATGAACAGGTGTTCAAAGAGAACTATAAAGAGAAACAAAGTCATATGCTGTTTTTTATTTCCTTTTCCTTGCTGGAGACAATTGGCCATTTTGTCTGGACAGGGTCAGGGGGACATATGGCTTAAATTTGCATGGGGTCTGAGATAAAGGGGGCATTGTCCCTTTTTCAGAGTCCAACTTACCATGACTTTAAATAGCATCTAACAGTAATCAAGAGTAAAAGGAAATGGTAGAGAAGAGAGCTAAGCATCCTGGCATTCCTTGTCTTACTCTGAAGTTGTTTGTTTTTACCTAGCTAATTTATTTTATCTACTTGTAATACATAAGGTGCTAGGGTCTTGTCTATGTCTAACCTGGTTAGACCTCCAAAGAATGTGAATTACATCTGTGTTTATGACTTTGTGACCCACATAGCATAGGACATCACCTGTGTCTAATGTAAGCAAAATTTACATTAAGTCTATGCCCCTATGTAAAATCTTTAGAACATCCTTAAAAGTCTATAAACAGTTAAAAAAAAAATCGTTAACTTCAGGCATGTTGTTTAGGTTTAGCCTGAAAATTAGCTTTCTGTTTCTTTTAAAAGGAAATTAAGTTTAGGAAAAATTTGGTCCTTTTAGATCTTTTATATCTTTTTTATATGCACTTTTTTTTTTTTTTGGTTTTTTCATTTTTCGGGTTTTCAAGGTAGGTTCTCACTCTAGCCCATGCTGACCTGGAATTCTCTATGTAATCTCAGGGTGGCCTCGAACTCACAGTGATCCTCCTACCTTTGCCTCCTGAATGCTGGGATTAAAGATGTGCACCACCACGCCCGGCTATATGCACATCTTTATTCACATACTTTAACATTCTGATCTAAGTTCCATTTTAAAAAAGCATAAGCATTTTATGTCTAACCTTGATAAATACCTTCTCAGTTCCTTCAATCATTTTATCTCAACCCATAATTAACCATCTTTTTTATAAGATTAAAAATTACACCAAATCAATTAATCTTATTACCCATTGACAAGAGCAAGTAGTTTGACTTCAAAAAGTAAAACATCCCTAATTGGACTGAAGGCCCTCTCTATGGGAGGGAATACATGCCTGGTACTGAAAAAACTAATCAAAAGTCTATGGCAGGGGAGGTCATGAGCCTTAGGGGTATAAAGCCTGTTCTTGGCTGGCTAAATGTATATATTATTCCCACCAAACTGCCCTGAAAGCACCACACTTAATGTTCATATTCACATATTAATGCTACTCTCACTTCTGGTTAGAGAAGCCTCTCTTTTCAGATGGTGATGACCACTGAGATGACCCAAAAGGCAATATACTGCTGAGAAGAAGGGATGGAGGAGTGTCCAGCACTGAAACATCTCTGTCACACCCTCCAAGGCTCAGGGTCCATTACAGAAGAGAGGGCAGAAAGAATGACAGGTTTAAGGATGTACAGCAACACACACCCTTAGGGATAGTGGCTTTATAAGGTTATCCATTTGTTTCAATGCCCACATTTGCATACTATGTGCTGGTTCTTATTGAATGTGAATATTGCTCAGTTGAATTTGCCAGTAAATTGCTCCACCCAGCCCACTAAAATACTTAAATAGCAGGAAAACTCAACACCTAGGATTACTTCTGTGGTTGGATTGGAGTACAAGAAGTACACTTGGCACCTTAAACTCCTACTCTGAAAGTACAAAAAGTTGGATTTCCAAATCTAGAAGCACCACAGACTATTAGAAAACCCAACCATCAAATCAACTCAGGATGCAAAAATCACAATTTTATAATACAAGAAACACAAAGAATCAAGACAATACAATCCCCCCCCAAATTATAAATCCATCAGAAATAGAAATGGCCTTCAATGAGACTGTTTAGATGAAACGCCTGACAAAGATTACAAAAAAATGATTTTACCTATACCCAAATAAATAAAGGAATCAATGAAGAAAACAAAGGAATTAAAGAAGAATACAAACTCCTGAATGACTTCCAAGATAACACAGGAAACCAGCTTAATGAAATAAGGAGGTCATTACAAGACATGAGTAAGGAATGAAAAATACTGAAGAAAAACCAGGCTGAAACTTTAGCACTGAAAAACACAGTCAGTCAGATAAAAAAACTCTGTGGAAAGTCTCACCAGTAGAATGGATGAAGGAGAGAGCAGAATATCTGAACTAGAAGACCAGCTGGCAGACCTAATACAGTCCAACAAAGAGAAAGACAAGATAATAGGAAGGTATGAATGGGAATTTCAAGATATCTGGGACACTCTGAAAAAGATCAAACATAAGAATTCAGAGTATAGTAGAAGGCAAAGAATTTCAATCCAGAGGCTTAGTAGGCATTTTCAACAAAATCATAGATGAAAAATTTCCCCAAATTGGGAAAGGGATGCCAAGGCAGATACATGAAACTTTTAGAACACCAAACAGACAAAACCTGGAAAGAACCTCTTCTTGCCATGTTATAATTAAACTACTAAATACGTAAACCAAAGAAAATATATTGAAATCAGTTACAAAGAAAAAGCAAGTCACCTACAAAGGCAAACCCATCAGAATAATGGCAGATTACTCAACACAAACTTTAAAAGCCAGAAGGGCTTAGAATGATGTATTCCAAGTTCTGAAAGATAACTGTCAACCAAGATTACTTTATCCTGCAAAGCTATCTATCCAAATTGATGGAGAAATAAGGACATTCCACAACAAAAACAGGCTAAAGGAATTTATGACAACTAAGCCAGCTTGAGTGAAAATATTTGAAGGAATCCTTAACAGTGAAGAGGAAGCAAAGTACTACACTTATGGTGCATATTCATATATTAATGCTACTCTCATGTTTGGTTAGAGAAGCTTCTCTTTTCCAATGGTGGTGACCACTGGGATGACCCAAAAGGCAACAGAATGCTGAGAAGAAGTGACAGAGGAGTGTCCAGCACTGAAATATCTCTATCACACCCTCCAAGGCTCAGGGTCCATTGCAGAAGAGATGGTGGAAAGAATGTAAGATCCAAAAGAAGGGTACCACTCCTTACAATGCCACTGTCCAGACAGAAATTGGCCTTGATATCCATGACCTAACAGTGCCTAGCAATACCTTCACAAGACCCTCATAATAGGAAAAACAGACAGCATAAAAATAAAAGAAAGACTAATGGTGAGAGGGAGGGGATATTATGGAGAGTGGAGTTGTAAAGGGGAAAGTGGGAAAGGGGAGGGAATTATCATGGTTTATTTTCTGTAAGTATAGTTGTCAATAATAATTAAAGAAACCAATCAGGTAAAATAGTATTAGAGATTTAAAAACTCAAAACTCTGGCTGACTGACTCTATTCTGATGCTCCACTGTCTTTGAAACTATTTGATCTACTACCATTATTTGGACCATTAATGGGGATAGTTCTTTGACTCTTGATAGCTTACTGTCTTTGAAAATACACCAAAAACTGGGTACATAATCTCACACATCACTAGTTTAACTAGCTTATATTAATCTATCCCTCTTCCACTCAGTACCAACTTTTAGCTTCCTTAGACCTGACTCCCCATTGCCTGCTCTGAGGGGACTTGCTTGCAGCTAATACCAGCATCCCCTGATACACCTGACCAAGGCCCCTCCCAGCAGGAAGGAGGAATGAAAGATGACCATGCCCCATCCTTAGCAAAATGCTAGAATATTAGGTAGGACAAGAATCCCAGGATGGAGTGGAGATGAAGGAGGAGAACAACAGCAAACAGCAGCCTGATTGATGCACATTCAGATGTTTACACTGCTTAACCCTTATTCCCTTGACCTAATAGTGCCCTCAACCACAGTTTTCCTATCAGACAACCTGGCTCCTCTTCTGATGGCAATCTATTCTTTGATTGTTTACCTCCTCAGCTTGGTACTTGCTCTCCCCTGAACTCCTCAGTTCTTTGTCTTCTATATCCCCCTCCCAAAAAGAAAAACCCTATGAAAAACCAAACTATCCAGATTCACACTGGCTGTTTCTCTCTCTCTCTCTCTCTCTCTCTCTCTCTCTCTCTCTCTCTGTCCTCCCATTAGACAGCCTGGGAGCTTGGTCCCGAATAAACATCTCTTTTCCTGCCTCAGAGTGGTTGTGCATGGTCTTTAGTCATTCATGAACCTTACAATTACCTTATACAACTTTTCTGCATGTGACATAACATTTACAGGTGATACAAATAAATATATACAAGATTAAAAATGACAATTGTAGGTGAGAGAAAAAAGTTCTGTCTATAAAAAAGAGATATTAACTTACATAAAGAAAGACTAATAATTAAATAAAAGTACTTACTTGTTACAGACACAAATTTTAGAGATTTGAGAGGATGTCAAAAGGCTTTGATTATTTTTTAACAAGTTTGTTGTTTTTTTTGAGGTAGGGTCTCACTCTAGCCCAGGCTGACCTGGAATTCTCTGTAATCTCAGGGTGGCCTCAAACTCATAGTGATCCTCCTACCTCTGCCTCCTGTGTGCTGGGATTAAAGATGTGCACCACCACGCCTGGCCTTTTTTTTTTTTTTTTTTTTTTTTTTGAGGTAGGGTCTCACTCTACCTCAGGCTAACCTGGAATTCACTATGTAGTCTCAGGGTGGCCTTGAACTTATGGCAATCCTCTTATCTCTGCCTCTTGATTAAAGGTGAGTGCCACCATGCCTGGCATGACAAGTTTTATATAACCATAAAATTATGAGCTTTGTATCACTGGGCCTAATGTTGTCTGTTGAAATTAATTTTCACATTAAATGGAGTTTTGTATAACAGGAATAATATGTGATCAAAATCATATATTTATGGAGAGGGATTTTTATGTTATATCAAAACAGCCAGTTTGTTCATTGGGAAAACATGCAAGTTTAACATTTAGGTATAACTCAAAATGGGTATTATTGAAGGGTTCAGTTGAGAAAAAAATATTTTAAAAGAAAGAAATTTTTGTAATTAACAAAAGACCATACAATCAGGGATTAATTGATGAAAAAACATATCTAAAGTTCTGTTTGTAAACAACTTTTGTAAACATCAATAACAGTATAGCAGTATCTTAAGAATAAAATTTGATTTGATAAGACTTGAAGTTTTGGTTATGTAAGTTTAACATCCTCTAATAACAATACCCTCAGAGAATGTAATTTTAACCAGTTAAACATTATTTAATAATAAGATGCTCCTTTTTTTTTTTTTAACTTAGAAGTATCTGAGACCAGTCCTGCAGTTAGAAGAAAATCATTCTTTTAAATGTTAATAAAGTTGGGTTAGTCTTTGTTGATCTTTGAGTCTAACTAGTATCCCTATATCATCCTTGTTTAAGAGTTAGAACCCTAAAATGATCTTGAAAATGGATGTTAACTCAATCTGGCTTCTTTATACTGGAAGTGGATGGAAAGGAGTTATAAAATCTTTGCTCTTATGGGCTAAGTCTTAGGCAACAATAAGAGAAAATCCAGAAAGTCAGGTACAATTAAAAATAACTTTTGAGGGACTGGAGAGATGGCTTACTGGTTAAGCACTTGCCTGTGAAGCCTAAGGACCCTGGTTCAAGGCTTGTATTCCCTAGTACCTACGTAAGCCAGATGCACAAGGTGGCGCATGCATCTAGAGTTCATTTGCAGTGGCTGGAGGCCCTGGTGTGCCCATTCTGTTTCTCTTTGTCTCTCTGTTGCTGTCAAATAAATAAATAAAAATAAACAAAAAAGTTTTTAAATAACTTTTGGGCTGAAGAGATGGCATAGTGGTTAATGTGCTTACCTGCAAAGCCAAAGGACTTCAGTTTGATTCCCCAGGACCCATATAAGCCAGATGCACAAGGTTTGCAGTGGCTGGAAGCCCTGCCCTCCCATTCTCTCTCTCTGCCTCTTTGTCTCTCTGTTGCTGTCAAATAAATAAATAAAAATAAACAAAAAATTTTTAAATAACTTTTGGGCTGAAGAGATGGCTTAACGGTTAATGTGCTTGCCTGCAAAGCCAAAGGACTTCAGTTTGATTCCCCAGGACCCATATAAGCCAGATGCACAAGGTTTGCAATGGCTGGGAGCTCTGGCCCTCCCATTCTCTCTCTCTCTCTGCCTCTTTCTCTCTATCTCAAATAAATTAAAATAAAAAGTAAAAGAAATAAAAATAACTTTTATGTTGGGTGTAGTGGTGTACACCTTTAAGGTAGAGATAGGAGGATTTCCATGAGTTCAAGGCCACCCTGAGAATACATAGTGAATTCCAGGTCAGCCTGAGCTAGAGTGAGACTCTACCTTGAAAAACCAAACCAAGCCAAAACAAAATAAAAAACTTTTAAATAAACCTTGGTAAAAGGCAAATATATTTAAATGTAAGTTAATAGCATTTGAAGACATTTATAACTGACTTTATTGGAAGGATAACAGATATTGAAAAGGGTGTTAAGATGATTAAAAGTTAACATCTTGATGCTTTGTCCAAAAATATAAATTTGTTAACCACTTATGTCATAATATTCGGGTTATAAGTTGTGAGTGCCATGCCTCAAGACTTCAGCTCACTGAGGTTAATCTGGCCTGGTAACTCAACCAAGTTAGCTATGCTCTTCTGTCAACCTTTTAAGTACTAGAAAAAAACTGAGCCTTAACATCAAGGTTTACTAATTAGTATTTAATCTTCTACTAGAAGATTATTATATGTAATGATACTGTAACTATGAGATGGTTCCTGTCTTGTTCATGGTAGTTTTGCTAGGTGAGCATTGCTGAGGTTATCTTATAAGTCTTATAAAAATGATTTAGTTATTGTGAACAGTCATAAATTAAGTTATAAAATTTCCCAATGGTTAGAGGTACCTGCTTACAAAATTACTTTATACCTGTCAAAATGTCTCTAATGTATGCAAAAATCAGACCAGGTTCTGCTTTATTTTTAAGCTTGTGTAATCAAAGTCTCAGTCAAGATTTTGGTTAGGTAGTTGTCTCATTACTGGTATTTCAAGTTCATTGCTTATTGTTTCCAGGCCTAAAATGTTCTGCATGTACATATAAATGACAGATACTTAAAAATGACTGCTTTCTATGTTACAGATATGGCTTTCACTGTCACCTGACAACTAAACTTAAATTAATTAGAGTGACTTTAAACATTTGTGTCATTTTCTAACCAGATATGTTCTGTTCTTCTTTAAGCAGATTTGTTTTGCTAATCAAGTATGTATAATCTCTCTGAGTGATTAATAACCATATGTAGATGTCAAAGTTAATTTGAAACATTAGACTTAAGAGGATAACCAATATTTTGATTCCTGCTCCCAGGTCAAAAGGCCACTGGAGATGATGGACACTTCTAGACTCTAGCCTCTGGTAAGTTACCTGTCTTTTTGGTCAAAGAGGACATGGAAACCCAGAGACCAGGAAATGGACTCCAAGTCAGTGTATCTGCAGAAGGAGAGTCACTACAGATGCTTCTAAAGGAAGCCACATGGTCAGCATGGCCTTGACTTGTCCTAGCAAATGACACAATGCTGACAGTCATAGAGCTCCTCACAGGTCCCTAATATTCTCACTGACAGAGCCATAACTGACCTCTAAGATACAATATATTGTTAATTATGGCTGCCTGTATGTTATTAAATGCCCAGTAAGAGAAAATAAACACAAAATGTTACAACATAGCAGGGCATGGTGGTACACACCTTTGATCCCAGCACTTGGAAAGCAAAGGTAGAAGGACTGCCATGAGTCTGAGGCCACCCTGAGACTACATAATCAATTCCAGGTCAGCCTGGGCTACAGCAAGCCCCTACCTTGAAAAAATTAAAAAAAAATTTAAAAAATACAATACAAACAAAAATATAAACTAATAGGCTCCTTTGTCTGATGTTGGCTTACATTACTAAGCTCTTATATTAACATGCCTTCTGCCTATCTCTGCTCCTGATTATTTAGCCACTGTTTGGCTTCAAATAAAAGAGCCAGTAAAGAGAGAGAAAGAGAGAGAGAGAGAAGGAAAGAAAATGCCTAAAGGTAAAATCCACCCAGAAAAGGTGCAATGAGTGAGAATACAAATTCTTTTTAAATTTTATTTTTTATTTTAGAGAGAGTAAGAGAGAGACAGAGAGAGAATTGGCATGCCAGGGCCTCAGCCACTACAATTGAACTCCAGACACTTCCGCCACCTAGTGGGCACATGTGACCTTGTGCTTGCCTCACCTTTGTGCATCTGGCTAATGTGGGATCTGGAGAGTAGAACATGGCTCCTTAGGCTTTGCAGGCAAGCACCTTAATTGCTAATCCATCTCTCTAGCCAAGAATATAAACTCTTTAAAAGGAGATAACTTGAAATTTTTTAGAAGTAACCTGCTCTATGCTGATGGCTGAGGATGAAAGGTTTGGTCAGGCTATGATCAGCCTGATTGGAGGGATAAAATAGACAATCTAAAGATTGTCATCACTGGTTATGTTTACCTAGTGGTTATCAATTTGTATTGGTCCAATCACTTCTTGTTATGCCTTATTACAATGGAAATGCTTACTGTGCCATCATGTATTAAAATATGTAGCTTGCTTTGATTTTATAGGACTTACAGTTATCAAACAGTCCTAAATCTCAGATGAGGCTTAAAGTTGGTAAAAAGGTTATGGGAACTTATATAGTCTAAATATAGTTTACAATACGTCTATGAGGAAAATTTTTTTAATGGTTTACATGTGTGGGCCCATAAAATCAGACTTAAATCTTGTCTCCAGTGGTTAGAGCCCCACCAAGGAAAAAGGTGTGTCTGGAAAAAATCTGGAACCCTTCCCTAACATGTTAACTCTGACTTAAAAATACTAGTGATGCTGGTCATTTGATGGTGTTCCCTTTAATTTGTAACATAAGGAGACCCACTTACCCCAGGAGGTTGGACACACACGTACCAGCCTGGGGATATGATCTAAATAAAAGATTGAAAGAAGGAGCCACTTCAGTTTGGACTGGCTCCATACTGTAATATGCCACTCTAAGTACTATTAAAGTTATGGGTGCCACTCTGTGGATTCATCACACTCAGATAATGAAGGCCCACACAGCTGAAGGGACCACATCTTGGATGGCACAACAATGTCCAGACCAGATACTTTGAATCACCTTGTGGAAGCACCAGAAATCCTCCAGAGATCTTTAGCTCTGCTCGGACCACACCCAGAAGCGGGTCAGTCTACTCACAGCTGAAGCTTGAGGATCTACAGGCCTGTACAAATTGCCCAACCAGGAGCTGATTGACCTATGTGCAGAAGAAGCTTAAAGAAGTCTATTGTGGACACCTTTGGACTATGATCATGATGCCACTCCATCCAATTGGGTCTGGAACTGGTACCATTTCTGGTATTCTCAGTGGGGATGAGGGTAGTGGCCCCATGAGGTTATTCTACATAGTAACAGGAATCATGAAAGAAACTAGCCTGACAAGAAGTATGCGTCTGTGCAATAGTGGCACACAGCTTAGGTGGGTAACCAATGGCTTTTTGATTGGCTAAGAGATCTACTCAGTGTAAAGGAACCCATAGCTGGAATTAGAATCCTAAAGAGACCAAGATTATGGACTCCAATGAGAAACTCCCACTAGTTTGTGGCCAAAAGAGAAGGTAAACCCATTAAAATCTCTCTAAATTAGCAATGCTTATCCCCTTTAACCTATTCTGATCTCACTCTCCATTGGAGAGTCTGTTTTTCTTTTTCAGAAATCAGTGAGAATGAAGGACAACCAAAATCAAGAATAGATAGCTGACTCCCTGGCAGGAGATGAACCACCCCTAGCATAGCATATAGGGCCCATTGAAAACACAGAGGAACTGGTGAGAGGAGCAGTAGTGCTGCTTTCATGGCCAGCCTGACAACCTGTGCCAGGGTGATGGAGACAGACACTGAGGATACTCAGAATGCACCAAAGCAGAAATCCAGAAGCTGCTGAGAGCACAACACTAAAACAGACTTAAAGCACACCCACCAAGGCTCAGGGAATTTTGCAGAAGAGGGTCAGAAATAATGTGAAAGCCAGAGGGTGCGAGGGACTATCTAGAGGCATTGCCCCACCCCCACTCCAATGACTGACTGCTGTTCTCACAACCCATAATCCACAACTCCATGGTGAATATCAGCAATCCCACTAAGGAGGGCTTTCAGTTTAGAGGGGACAGGGAGGAGGGAATTGATAGTACCAACATATGAAGTGTCCATACAAATTTCAACTTAATTTAAAAAACAACAAAAAGAAAATTGGCCTCCATACTAGGTGAGCTGTGAGGATTAAATGGGTATGAGTTGTAAAGTGTGTTTTAGTGCAGTGCCTGGTGCCTAATCAGTGCTGGTTATATGGTGGCTTCTTTCTTTTCTTTTTCTTTTTTCTCTGAAACAAAGGCTCATATATTCTAGGCTGGTCTCAAACTCACTAACTTTGCCTCTACCTTCCAAATGCTAGGAATATAGGTGTGTGCTACCCATATTTGGCTTGTCTTTTATTTTTGAATTAGGATACAGTTCCAATTTTTTTTGTGTGTGTGTTTTTTTGAGGTAGGGTCTCACTGTGTAGTCTCAGGCTGGCCTTGAACTCATGGTGATCCCCTTAACTCTGCCTCCCGAGTACTGGGATTAAAGGCGTGCGCCACCACGCCCAGCTCAGTTCCAAATTTTTATTCATTAACTTATGAATTGATATTGCAAAGGTAGATTACAGAATGATAGATCAATAACAAAACAAAACCAGGGATGGTGACTCACACCTATAGTCCTAGCACTCCAGAGTCTGAAGCAGGCAGATTGATATATGTTCAAGGCCAGTATGGTGTACATAGTGAGTTCAGGACAGCCTAGGTTACAAAATGAGACCATGTCTAAACAAACAATCCCCCCCTCCACAAAAACCCAAACAACTGTGGTAAAATAATTAGTTTAGAGTTTTTTTTTTTTTTTGTCAGGAGGGGCTGAATCAAAGGTCTTGATTTTTTTGGGGGGGGTAGGTGGGAACAAGGTCTCATGTATCCTAGATTGGCCTCAAACTCACTATGTGGCAAAGGATGACCTTGAATTTTAAATCTTGTCTCCTACCTTCTGAGTGCTGGAATTACCATGCCCAGTTTATGTGGTGCTGGGGATCAAATCCCAGCTTCATGCATGCTAAACAAAGACTCCTTAACTGAGCTACATCCATTCCCTGATTTTTTTTTTTTTTTTTTTTTGTTTTTCGAGGTAGTGTCTCACTCTAGCTCAGGCTGACCTGGAATTCACTATACAGTCTCAGGGTGGCCTCGAACTCATGGCGATTCTCCTACTTCTGCCTCCCTAGTGCTGGGATTAAAGGCGTGCGCCACCACGCCCGGCTGATTTTATTTTTTTTAAGAGATTGGCTCTTACTACATAGCCTAGGTTGAATCCCTAGGCTCAAGCAATCTTCTTGCCTCAGCCTTTAGAGTGCAAGGATTACTATTCATCTTGAGAGAATCTTGACAAGAACACCTAGCTGGGAGTGGTCCTCCATATCCTTCAAGGACCTGAACACTGAGCACAAGGCTGGCATCCCACAGTCCTCTCTGATGTTGGCAGTGGCAAACTCAAGAGAAGACTATGCAAGAACAGGTCAGGCAGGATGGGCTGGGCTGGGGAAGAAAGAGTTAATGGGAGAGGGGCAGAGATCAGGATTACTGAGCCTGAGTTCTGCTTCTGTTCTTGGTTCACATCCCTTGATCTCTGGGGCGTCCTGAGGCAGGCTGGTCTTCTGGGAAGGCTGCAGAATCCCCTGGGACCAGGTCCAGAGGTTAGCTCAGCAGAGAAACATTTGATTCCTTACTTTGGCCCAATTTCCCCTTAGCCCAGGGTCACAGTGGGAGGCTGCAGATAGGCCCTGCTCTTTGAAAAGTAAATAGGGGCTGCTAGCTTGCTTTGCTTCCTCCATCCAGCCCAGCATAAGCCTTTTGCCCAGTCTCCCCCTCTTCCATAGTGGCTCGAAGCTTCTCTCAGCCTCCTATCTACTTCCTTCTGGCTCCTTGAAGAATCTTTGGATGAGAGAGAGAGAGAGTGTGTGTGTGTGTGTGTGTGTGTGTGTGCATGCGCGCGCGTGTGTTTGGACACGCCCCTGGGGATTTGGTCAGTCCAGACTTCTGTGTTATTATTGATGACACTTTAGAAAAGATATATACAGATCTAGAAAAATACAGGGAAACTGAGGGGGACGCATGGTTGCTCTGCCAGAGCCAATCTGCTGTGTGTGTGGTGGCTGTGATTACTGTTGTTATTGGCAGAAGGCAGGGAAGCTGGGACAAAGTTGGGAATGCACAGGGAAAGCTCCTCCTCCTGCTCCTGTTCTCCTGCTCCATCTCCTTCCTCCTCCTGCTTCCTCCTTCTTCTGTTTTTCCTCCTTCCTCTTCTATCTTCTTCCTCCTCTGCCTGCCCCTCCTGCTTCTCTTCCTCCATCTCGCTCCTCCTGCTTCCTACTTATTCTGCTCATCCTCCTTCCTCCTCCATATTCTACCTCCTTTGCCTGTCCCTCCTGTTCTTCCTTGTCTTTCTGCTCCTTCATTTTAAGAAAGTGTCTCCTAGCAGGTCTTGAACTCATGATCCTCCTGTCTCAGCCTCTCTGATGCTGGGATTGCCAGTGGTGGTAAGATGAGGACCCGGCTCTACAATGCTACATGCTGCAGCCCAAGGAGTTCTTTTCACTGATTTGAAAATAAGATTCTTGACTTGGCTATAGAAAAGAATTTCAGGATGATTAATTATAAAGCGGAGTTTGGCTTCATTAAGAAGAGAGTTTAATGCAGATTTAAACATGGAAGTAATAGAAAGTGAGGTGCTCAGGGAAAAGGATAAACAAACACCTAAGCATGGAGTGTCTTAGCTGTAGCCAAGTATATGATTTTGTTGGCTCTCAAGTTATATCTTAAAGGGTTGCTGTGAAACTCTGCCCCACATAACTTTTCAGTAAGTGAGATTATAGTATGTCTCTAGAGGTGCATGGGTTGAAATCTGATAACAACCCTGAGTTAGGAGGGTTTCACCAGAAGGATTTTACTGTAACTATGGGTTCTTGAGATTACTGGAAAACTGCATACTTACAACTGGGAATAGAGAAAGTCACACAAGTTTAGGCCTTAATCATGATTAATTACTATTGTAACATCATTTTTTTTGTAATAAAAGGAATATTGTTTCAGGATTGGGGATGTAGCTCAGTTGGTAGAATGCTTGCCTACCATGCATGAAGCTTTGGATTCTGTCCCTAGTACTGCATAAAACTGCTGTGGGGATGCATATCTGTTATTCTAGTACTCAGGAGGGGGAGGCAAGAGGATCAGAAGTTCAAGGTCATCCTTGGCTACATAGTGAGTTTGATGCCAGTCTGGAATACATAATACCTTGTCTAAAAAAAAAAAAAAAGAAACAAATAAAAGTAATTTTGTGCCTATGTATTCTATGTCGGCCACCCACAGCAAATGTTAAATGTGCTGCCATTTTTTGACTCTTAGTGTCTGGGGTGAGGGACTCCTTTCTTTTTCTATGTGCCTTAATTTTATCCTGTCTTTCTATCCTGCTTCAAGATTTCAGGTGTATACTACCACACCCAGTTTTTCAGGGAGTGCAACTTCTCTGAAACTCCTTGACCTCACCAACTCAGCTAGATTATCTAGCCGGCAAGCCCTAGGATCCTCCTATTTCTGCCTCCCCAGCACTGGGATTACAAGAGTAACTGGCTTTTAATGAGAAGGCTGGGAAGCTGAACTCAGGTATCATGCTTGCACAGCAAGTACTTTACCCACTGAGCTTTCTCTCCAGATCCTTTCATTTTTATTGTTTTTGGTGCTGGAGGCCTTGGACATGCTAGGGAGCTATCTTACTACTGAGCTACACCCCAATCTTCTGTTTGAAATTTTTTTTTTCAGGAAGGAAAAGTTTACTTCAGCTTACAATTCAGAAGGTAGAGTCTGTCATGGCATGGAAAGCATGGCAGGAGGAAGAAGCTGGTGTCACATCATCATATCAGCAGAAAGAAAGCAGACAGTGATGAATGCTGCTGTTCAGCCAGTGCTCTCTTTTTTTTTTTTTTTTGAAAACTTCCTTAATTGTAGACAATATCCCATGGTACTTCTCTCCCTCCCCTCACTTTCCCCTTTGAAACACCACTCTATAACATAATGCCTCCCTCTCTCAATCAGTCTCTCTTTTATTTTGATGTCATGATCTTTTCCTCCTATTTTGATGGTCTTGTGTAGGTAGTGTCAGGCACTGTGAGGTCATGGATATCGAGGCCATTTTGTGTGTGGAGGAGCATGTTATAAGGAGTCCTACTCTTCCTTTGGCTCTTACATTCTTTCCGCCCCCTCTTCCACAATGGACCCTGAGACTTGGAAGGTGTGATAGAGATGTTTCAGTGCTGGACACTCCTCTGTCACATCTTCTCAGCACTATGGTACCTTCTGAGTCATCCCAAGGTCACCACCATCTGAAAAAGAAGCTTCTCTAACCAAAAGTGAGAGTAGAATTAATATATGGGCATGGACATTAACAGAAGTACTCACTGGGCAGTTTGGTGAGCATAGTATATACATTTAGCCAGACACCAGCAGATGTTACACCCCTAGGGCTCATGACTACACCTGTCATAGGTTTTCAGTATCAGGGATATATTCCCTCCCATAGAGCAGGCCTCCAGTCCAATTAGAGAGTGGTTGTTTTCCCCATAACAGACATGCCACTATTGCACCCATTGGCTAATTTGGCCTGGCTGGCCAAATTTAAAGCTTGTGGTGTTCACTGTTGAGTATCTTCACTGGTGTTTTCTTACTACCATTGAAATGGATGCAGCATAGCTTTCTCCAGCTTTCTGTCAGGTGGTCCACATGGAGGTGGCTTTCAGCTCAGCTCCAGCAGGATTTTTCAGTGACCTTGCAGCCCAAGTATGTGGAGTCTTCAGGAATAGGGTCTTACCATCTATTCCTGGTGGGAAACCAAGGGTCTCAGCAATGGCCTATAATGTTTTGGGGTATCTGTGACCTCTCTGGCCAACAACTCACTGGAAGGTATCCCATCCCTGGCACTGAAAATTTTCTAGTAACAGTCTATGGCTTCTGAGTGTTCCATTGTCCAGAAAAGTAGGTTTCCATATGACTTATTTATATCCACTTAGATTTTGATTAGCCCTCCCTCTACCTTTCCTTTACTCAATCTCTTCTCCTGACCTTACTTAGGCCTTTTCACCCCCATGAATCTGTTCTTCTACTTACATATATACAACATCATCCTATTAAGTCCCCCCTCCCTCCCCTTCTATTCCCTTTATATCCCCTTTCTAGCTTACTGGCTTCTGCTACTAAGTTTTATTCCTATTCACATAGATCATTTGTAGCTAGGATCCACATATGAGAGAGAATGTGTGACATTTGGCTTTCTGGGCCTGGGTTACCTTACTAAGTATAATCCTTTCCAGATCCATCCATTTTCCAGCAAATTTCATAACTTCATTTTTCTTTACCATTGAGTGAACTCCATTGTGTAAGTGTGCCACATCTTCATTATCCACTCATCAGCTGAGGGACATCTAGGCTGGTTCCATTTCCTAGCAGTGGTAGTTTGAATATATGTCCCCCAATATATTCAGTGTTTTTTTTTTTTTTAGTTATAGTTTGCATCTGCAATCACCTTGCTAGAGGCAAGGTCACTGGGGGCCCCAGTCTTAAGGTGTGGTGATGGTTTGAGATTCTATTGTAAAGATATGCAAATGTGCCTAGCAGGAGTTCCTGAAGTGTGCTGTGTGACCTTTTGGCTGTAGTTTTGCTCTGTGTGCTGTGGTGGCTGGTTGGCTTTTTCTCTCTCTGCTTGGCCCTGTTGAAAGCAGACTGCTTTTCCTGCCTTTATGGAACTTCCCCTGGATTTGTAAGCTTCAATAAATAATATCCCTTCCTCCATAACTGTGCCTGGTCTGGAAGTTCATCTCAGCGAACCTAAAGCTGTCTGCTACAGTAAAGTGGTACCAGAAGTGGGGTGAGATGAACCTAACTGTGTGGGTGTTCGTCTTTTGGAACTTTTGTTTTGGAGGAATGGGCATGGACTTGGTACTTGCAACTGAAGATGCCTTCTGGAGTGGTAAGCCAAGTTTTATGGACTATTCTGATGAGAGTTTGAGAATGCTAAGTGCAGACTGTATTGAACTTCGAGGCTTGGCTTATGAGCTTTCTAAGGGGAAGGAAAGACTGCAGAGGACTTTGTTGGAACTGGGCTACTGGCATAAGGGATGGCTACGTTCCGCTATCCAGGCCCAGAAAGTTTGATCAAGGTTAAATTTGTAATGGACTGATGTGCTTGGCTAAACATATTGGACTGAGAGATTTAAGATTTTAAGTTGGGAAACCTGAAGCAAGTTAAAAGTAGAGGCATTGAGACTGGTTTAGCTGCTATTGTCAAACACATTAGCAATCTTAAGGAAGGTGGAAGGAAGGTGGCCTGACTGCATTTACATTAAAACAATGGAGAGGATGCCTGAGGAAAGACTGTTAAAAATGCAAATTCTTGGAAAGAGCTGACTGGAGAAGGAACCTGCTTTTCAAGGCTATGGTTTATTTTGTCCCTGGATTAAGAATATGGCTGTGTCCTGCACACCTGGTATTAGTTTTGGAAGCATGAAAAATGCATGGAGTGGTCATGAATTGCACACAGTTCCAGGAGCCGCTGCTGAGATGCGGCATGAGGCAGGGCATGAAGACCCTCAGGAATAGGCTGGAAGAGCCTTTGGAAGATGGACTGTGGTTTGCATGGAGACCTGAAGATGTTTTGGATATACCAGGACTATGCAAGGACTACCATGTAGTGCAGTGTTGGCCTGGGATCGAAGTTTTCCCTGGCAACTCTGCCCAGCTGGAGGGGTGGAATTGGAAAACCTGGAGACTGCCAGTCTCTGGTTATATTGAACTTGAACTGCAGAAGTTTGATGACAGATGATGGTGGTTGAGTTTGCATTGTTCTAGTCTCTCCTTGCTATGCCTTATACCAGTTAAAATGTTTACTCTGTGCCTTTACATGTTGAAAGTATTTAACTTGTTTGATTTTACAGGACTCACTATCTTAAGTTGATCAAGACTGTGAGAACCTTTGAAATTGGACTGAGTACAATTTACAATGTGTGCTAGTTACAAATCTATTGGGGGCCAGGAACTAAATATATTGGGGGCCAGGGGTGGAATGTGATAGTTTGAATATATGTCCCCCAATATATTCAGTGTTTTTTTTTTTTTTTAGTTATAGTTTGCATCTGCAATCACCTTGCTAGAGGCAAGGTCACTGGGGGCCCCAGTCTTAAGGTGTGGTGATGGTTTGAGATTCTATTGTAAAGATATGCAAATGTGCCTAGCAGGAGTTCCTGAAGTGTGCTGTGTGACCTTTTGGCTGTAGTTTTGCTCTGTGTGCTGTGGTGGCTGGTTGGCTTTTTCTCTCTCTGCTTGGCCCTGTTGAAAGCAGACTGCTTTTCCTGCCTTTATGGAACTTCCCCTGGATCTGTAAGCTTCAATAAATAATATCCCTTCCTCCATAACTGTGCCTGGTCTGGAAGTTCATCTCAGCAAACCTAAAGCTGTCTGCTACACTAGTTATTGTGAATAGAGTGGCAGTAAACATGGTTGAGCAAGTATCTCTAAGGTAGTGAGATGAGTCCTTAGGATATATGCCTAGGAGTCATATAGCTGGGTCATATAGTAGATCTATTTTTAGCTGTCTCAGGAACCTCCACATGGATTTCCACAGTGGTTGGACCAGATCCCACCAACAGTGTAGAAGGGTTCCTCTTTTTCTGCATCCTTGCCAGCATTTATGGTCATTTGTTTTCATGATGGTAGCCAATCTGACAGGAGGAGATGGAATCTCAACATAGTTTTAATCTGCATTTCCCTGATGACTAGGAATGTAGAACAGTTTTTTAGATGTTTATATGCCATCTGTATTTCTTCTTCTGAGAACTCTCTATTTAGTTCCATAGCCCATTTGATTTGATTGCTTATTATTTAATTTTTTGAGTTCTTTGTATATCCTAGATATTAGCCCTCTGTCAGATGTATAGCTGGCAAAGATTTTCTCCCATTCTGTAGGTTGCCTCTTTGCTCTATTCACAGTGTCCTTAGCTGTACAAAAGCTTTGTAATTTCATGAGGTCCCAGCAGTTGATCTGTGGTTTTATTTCCTGAGCAGTTGGGGTTATATGCAGAAAGTCTTTGCCAAGACCAATATGTTGAAGGGTTTGTCCTACTTTTTCCTCTAGCAGTTTCAGAGTTTCAGGACCAATATTAAGGTCTTTGATCCACTTAGACTTAATTCTTGTGCATGGAGAGAGATATGGATCTATTTTCATCATTCTACAGCACCATTTGCTGAAGAGGCTGTCTTTTCTCCAATGAATATTTTTGGCATTTTTGCCAAAGATCAGGTGGCTATAGCTACCCCGACTTACATCAGGGTCCTCTATTCTGTTCCATTGATCTATATGTGTGTTTTTGTGCCAGTACCATGCTGTTTTTGTTACTATGGCTCTGTAATATAGGTTAAAATCAGGTATGGTGATACCACCAGTCTTATTTTTGTTGCTCAAAATTGTTTTACATATCTGAGTTTTTTTGTGCTCCAAATGAATTTTTGGATTGTTTTTTTCGATTACATGAAATATGCCATTTGAATTTTCTTGGGGATTGCATTAAATGTGTAGATTGATTTTGGTAAGATTGCCATTTTCACAGTATTTATTCTTCTAATCCAAGAACAAGGGGTGTCTTTCCATTTCCTAGT
The DNA here is from genome assembly GCA_036365145.1 of Orientallactaga sibirica. Taxonomy (NCBI): domain Eukaryota; kingdom Metazoa; phylum Chordata; class Mammalia; order Rodentia; family Dipodidae; genus Orientallactaga; species Orientallactaga sibirica. The sequence continues at coordinate 2,843,068 of JAEOAD010000015.1, forward strand.
GTCTTCTGCTATTCTTGCTTGAGTGTTTTAAAGTTTTCATTGTAGAGATCCTTCACTTCCTTGCTTAGGTTTATTCCAAGGTACTTTATTTATTTATTTACTTTTGGATGGAACTGTGAATGGGAGTGATTGTCTGATTTCATCCTGTGTGTGTTTGTTGTTAGCATATAGGAAGGCTACTGATTTCTGCGTGTTTATTTTGTATTCTGCTACAAAGCTATAGGTGTTTATCAGCTCTCATAGTTTGCTGGTAGGGTCTTTAGGGTCCTTTATGTATAGAATCATATCATTTGCAAATAATGATAACTTGATCTCTTCCTTTCCAATTTCTATCCCTTTTATGTGTGTCTCTTGCCTTACTCCTATGGCTAAGACTTCCAGTCCTATATTGAATAAAAGTGGGGACAGTGGACACCCTTGTCTTGTTCCTCATTTTAGTGGAAGAGCTTCACGTTTTTCTCCATTTAGTGTTATGTTGTATGTGGGTTTGTCATAAATAGCCTTTATTATGTTGTGATATGTTCCTTCTATTCCCAGTCTCTGTAGGACTTTTATCATGAAGGGATGTTGGATTTTGTCAAATGCTTGTTCTGTATCTAATGAGATGATCATGTGATTTTTTGGTCCTTCAGTCCATTTATATAATGTACATTTATCAATTTGCATATGTGGAACCATCTCTGCATCTGTGGGATAAAGCCTGCTTGGTCAGGGTGAATGATCTTTCTGATATATTGTATTCTTTTGGCAATATTTTGTTGAGAATTTTTGCAACTATGTTCATGAGGGAGATTGATCTGTAATTTACCTTTTTTGTTCTATCTTTGTCTGGGTTTGGGATCAGGGTGGTGCTGGCTTCGTAGAAGGAGTTTGGTAGGATTCCTTCCTCTCCTATTTTATGGAAAAGTTTAAGAAGCATTGGTGTTAGTTCTTCCATGAAGGTCTGATAAAATTTAGCAGTGAATCCATCTGGGCCTGGACTTTTTTTAGTTGGGAGATATTTTTATAATTTCTTGGATCTCCATACTTGTTATTGGTCTATTTAAGTGGTTAATCTCATCTTGTTTTAATTTAGGGAGGTCATATAAATCAAGGAAATCATCCATTTCTTTCAAATTTTCAAACTTAGTGGGGTGTATGTTCTTATAGTATGTCCCTATGGTTTTAAAATTTTCTCTGGTATCTGTTTTGATGGTGCCTTTTTCATCTCTAATTTTGTTGATTTGTGCCTCGTTCTCTCTTTCTTTTGGTCAGATTTGCTAAGGGTTTATAAATGTTGTTTATGTTTCAAAGAACCAACTCTTTGTTTATTGATTCTTTGGATTGTTTTTTAGTTTCTATTTAATTATTTTCTGCCCTAATCTTTATTATTTCTTCCTGTCTACTCATTTTTGGTTTGCCTTGTTCTTCTTTTTCCAAGGCCTTAAGGTGAAGCATTGAGTTGTTTACTTGTGGCCTTTCTAATTTCTTAATACAGGCACTTAAAGCTATAAATTCCCCTCTTAGAACTGCCTTCATTGTGTCCCAAAGATTTTGGTATGTTGTGTCCTCATTATCATTTGACTCCATGAAATTTTTTATTTCCTTCTTGATTTCTTCATTGACCCATTCATCATTTAGTAGTGTATTGTTTCATTTTCATGATTTTGTGTATGCTCTATAGCTTTTCTTTTTTAGTTGTTTATTTATTTGCAAGCAGAGAGAGAGAGATAGGAGAGAGGCAAACAGGGAGAGAATGGGAGTGCTAGGGCCTATAGCCACTGCAAACGAACTCCAGATGCATGTGCCTTTCATGCATCTGGCTTACATGGGTCCTGGAGAATTGAACCGGGATCCTTAGGCTTCGCAGGCAAACATCTTAACCACTAAGGCATTTCTCCAGCCCCTCTATAGCTTTTCTTGCTATTGATTTGTAGTTTGATCCCATTATGATCAGATAGAATACATGGAATTATTTCAATTTTCCTGTATTTGTTAAGATTTGCTTTGTGTCCTAATATATGGTCTATTTTAGAGAATGTTGCATGTGCTGCTCAAAAGAATGTGTATTCTGCAGCATTTGGATGAAATGTCTTGTAAATATCTGTTAGGTCCATTTGTTATATGACCTCATTTAATCCAGAAACATCTCTGTTTATTTTTTGCCAGATGACCTGTCAGTTGGTGAGAGTGGGGTGTTGAATTTACTTACTACAAGTGTGTTTGGTGTTATCTGTGACCTTAGTTCTAATAACATTTGTTTGATGAATCTAGGAGCCCCTGTGTTAGGTACATATATGTTTAGGATTGTAATGTCCTCCTGCTGGAGTGTTCCTTTAATCAATATAAAGTGACCTTCCTTACTTTTCCTAACTAATTTTGGTCTGAAGTCTACCCTGTCAGATATTAGGATAGCAACCCCTGCTTGTTTTCTAGACTCATTTGCTTGAAACACCGTTTTCCAACCTTTCACCCTAAGATAGTGTCCATCCTTTGTAGAAAGGTGAGTTTATTGGAGGCAACAAATGGAAGGATCCTACTTTTTAACCCAGTGTGCAAACCTATGTCTTTTGGTTGGGGCATTCAGGCTGTTGATATTAAGAGTTATTATTGAAAGTTGTGTATTTATTTTTGCCTTTTTTCTTGTTTTGTAGTTCTTCCAGTTTTACCTTTGCTCTCTTGTATTAACTAGTATTTGAGTATGGTTTGTTTTTTCCAGGTTCCGTATATGTGTATTTTCTTTCTCTTCAGTATGGAGGATCCTTGCAAGTATTTTCTGTAGAGCTGCTTTTGTCTTCAAATATTCCTTTAGCCTGCTTTTGTTGTGGAATGTCCTTTTTTCTCCATCTATTTGAGTGGATAGCTTTGCAGGATAAAGTAACTTTGATTGACAGTTGTTATCTTTCAGAACTTGGAATACATCACCCCAAGCCCTTCTGGCTTTTAAAGTTTGTGGTGAGTAATCTGCTGTGATCATGATGGGCTTGCCTTTGTAGGTGACTTGATTTTTCCCTCTAGCTGCTTTCAATATATTTTCTTAGATTTGTATGTTTGGTAGTTTAATTATAATATGGCGAGGAGAAGTTCTTTCCAGGTTTTGTCTGTTGGGTGTTTTAAAGGTTTCCTGTGTCTGCATTGGCATCTCTTTACCAGTTTGGGGAAATTTTTCATGTATAATTTTGTTGAAAATGCCTAGTATGCCTTTGGAGTGAAATTCTTCTCCTTCTACTATACCTTGAATTTTTATGTTTGATTTTTTCATACTGTCCAGAATATCTTGAAATTTCCATTCATACCATCCTATTGTCTTTCTCTTTGTTGGACTGTATTAGATATTCCACCTGGTCTTCTAGTTTAGATATTCTGTTCTCTCCTTAATCCATTCTACTGGAGATATTTTCTACAGAGTTTTTTTATTTCACTGACTGTGTTCTTCATTGCTAGTATTTATTACTGGTTTTTCTTTATCATTTCTATGTCCTTATTTATGTCTTGTATTGACCTCCTTTTTTCATTAAATTGGTTTCCTGTGTGTTCTTTGAATCCTTTGATTTCCTCTTTGAGTTCTTTGAACATATTTATAATCATTCTTTTGAAATCTTTCTCAGTCATCCCCTAAATCAGTCTCACCGAAGGTCATTTCTAATGCATTAATTCTTTTTGGTGGATTTATATTGTCTTGATTTTTTGTGTTTCTTGTATTATAATGTAGAGAAATTTGCATCTTGATTAATGCTTGGATTTTCTAATTATATTCAGTATTATTAGATGTATCAATCAATCTGATGTTGTATATCTTCAGGGTAGGAGCTTAAGGTGCTAGGTGTGGTTCTTAAGACTCTCAGAGTAACCACAAAGTGACCCTAGGTGTTGGGTTTGCCTGCTCTGAGAATATTCAAGTAGGCTGAATGGAACAAAATACAGACAAATTCTAAAAATTTTACTAAACAATGTACACATTCAATGAAAAACATCACAGAGTATTTATGCAAAAGTAGGTATTATGACAAACAGATCCTCTAGTAAAATCACAGTCCCTAAGGATGTGTGTTGCCCTGTTGCCCCACACCCTTAATCCTGAAAAGTGGGAGGCTAAGATTTCTGGTCTTCAGAGGGTTCCAAGGTCAGCTTGTGCCTGAGTGAGACCCTTCCCCAACAAATGACAGAAGAAGAAACAAAGACACTATAAATCAGGAAGCAACAAATGAGAAGCCCAAAATATAGCTTATTTAAGAATGTCAAATCTGACCATTCATCAGATTGAACATATAATTTACCCTGACATTGATGGTGCAATAAGCCCTTCCAATGCAAGCCTATATATCAGGCTTATTTGGAGTGTACTGGTGTAATCCCAGTTACCTTTTGGGATGGCTTTGGTCTCAGCTATGCTGCATGCTGCTTGGGTCCCTCTTTGCTCAGGTAGGCTGGCTGGGTCTGTGGGTTGCTGCTCTGATCATGCTGGGTGCTGTGTAGGTGAGCTCCCTTCCCTAGGTCTCTGGTGTTTGCTGGCACTTGTGCTGGCGGTGGGGGAGGGAAGGCTGTGGATGGAGGCTGACGTTGACACATGATAATTTTAATATTTATTGAATGCAGTATGATGGTTTCATCCAGTAAGCACTGTGTACTGATCAAATCAGAAAGATTAGCTTTTCTTCCTCCCTCCCTCCCTTACTTCCTTCCTCCCTTTCCCACTTTTTTTGAGACAGGCTCTCACTCTTTCACATAAGTTAGTCTGGAACTCATGATGGAGCCCAATCTGGCCTTGAATTCATAGCTATCAGCTTTCCCAGTGCTGAGATCACAGGCATGAACTACCACACCCCATTATTTTATTTAATGCCAGTATCCATGTGCACATGAGGACTACCTCAAGTGTCATTCTTCAGAAACACTGTCCACCTATTCTTGAGACAGGGTCTCCCACTGGCTCAGAGTTCACCAATTAGGCTAGACTGGCTAGCCAGTCAGCTCCAGAGATCTTCCTGTCTCCACCTCTCAAGTACTGAGATTACAGGCACTAGCCACCATGCTTTTTTTTTAAAACATAGTTTCTAGTGATCAAACTCATGTCCTCCTGCTTGGGAGGCAATCATTTTACTCACTGAGCCATCTCCCTAACTGCTATCACTTCCTCTACCTCCTTTTGTTCTTTCTCCTCCTTCTCCTTTTTTCTTTTTCTTCTTTCTTTCTTTCTTTTTTTGTAACACAAAGTTTCTCTATGTATCCCAGGAAGGCCTAGAACTCATGCTTCTCTGGCCTTAGTATCTCAAATACTGGGATGATAGGAATGTGCCAAAGTCATGACAGTGACTATCATTTTATTTACTTTTACTTCCTTTTTTCTTTAAAAAGAATTTTTTTTTTGTTGGTCTAGAGAGATGGCTTAGTGATTAAGATACTTGACTGCAAAGCCTGACAACCTGAGTTCTATTTCCCAGTACCCACATAAAGCCAGATGCACAAAGTGGTACATGCATCTGGAGTTTGTTTACAGCAGCTGGAAGCTCTAGCTTGCCCATTCTCTCTGTCTGTCTCTCTTCTCTCTCTCCATCACTCTCTGCTTGTAAATAAATAAATAAATAAATAAATAAATAAATAAATAAATAAATAAATAAATAAATAAAATTTTGTGAAAAAAACATACAAACTTAGCAGGGTGTGGTGGCATAAGCTTTTATTCCCAGCACTTGGGAGGACAAGACAGGAGGATCACTGTTTGAAGCTACTCTGAGACTACAAAGTGAATTCCAGATCCGCCTGAGTGAGAGTGAGACCCTACATCAAAAAACCAAAAAAAAGGGCTGGAGATATGGCTTAGCAGCTAAGGCGCCTGCCTGCTAAGCCTAAGAATGCTGGTTCCAATGTCCAGCGGTTCCAATCTCCAGGTCCCACGTTTAGCCAGATGCAAAGTGAGGCAAGGACGCAATGCCGCACTTGCCCACAAGGGGGCGCACACATCTGGATTTCGTTCACAGCAGCTGAGAGACTGCTGGCGCGCCCATCTCTGTCTCCATCTCCTTCTCTATCTCTCTCTGTCTCTCTCTCCAAAAATAAATAAAAAAATAATAAAAATAATAAAAATAAATAAAATTTTTTTTTCTGTTTATTTGTGAGGAGAGAGAGACACACACATAGAGAGGCAGAGAATTGTTGTAGTCAGTTCCATATTATTGGATGAAAATCCAACCAAACAGTTTATGGGAGGAAGGGATTTATTTTATTTTACAAATCCAGGGCAAACTCCATCAATGGTGGAAAAAGCTGCTTATTTACATAGATTCAAGTGGACAAAAACAACCGCTGCAAGCCAATACCAATAAGCAGACAGCACAAACTGTCAGAGCTTAAATTGCTCACTCCACACCTTTGGGCTAGAATCAGATCCACCCCCAGTGACAGGCCTCTATATAGCAGGAATCTGCTTGCTAGGGCTGAAGTTGCAGTCTCAATTTTAATAAAATGCCTGGGTCTTTGGGTCTATACATTTACACTATCACATTTAAACTACCCCAAAATAGCCGGGTGTGGTGGAGCCAGCATTTATTGTTATTTGATTTCTTCATAATAGTCGTTCTTACAGCAGTGAGATGAAATCTCAAAGTAGTTTTAATTCTAATTCTCCCGATGGTTGAGAATGTAGAACATTTTTAAAGCTTCAGTTTTTAAAATTTAATTTGTTTTTATTTATCAGGCACACAGAGCGATTTTTAGACATTTATTAGCTATTTGTATTTCTTCTTTGAGAGAAGTCTCTGATCAGTTCTATAGCCCATTTTAACTGGGTTGCTTGATTTCTTATAGTTTCATTTTTATACATCCTAGATATTAATCCTCTATCTGATGTATAGCTGGCAAACATTTTTTTCCCATTCTCTAGGCTTCCTTTGTGTTGCTAATGTATTTTTAATACATTTATTTATTTATTTGAGAGAAAGAGAGAGAGAGAGTATGGACGTGTCAGGGTCTCCTGCCACTGCAAGAGAACTCCAGATATATGTACCACTTTGTGCATTTGGCTTTATGTATGTACTGGGAAATGGAACCCAGGTGATGAGGCTTTGCAAGCAAGTACCTTCAACCACTGAGCCATCTCTCTATTAACCTATTTTTTAAATATTTTAAAATTTTTATTTATTTATTTGAGAGAAATAGGAAGGGAGAGAGAGAGGAAGGGAAAGAATAGTCATGCCAGGGTTTCCAGCCACTGCAAATAAACTCCAGATGCGTGTACTCCCTTGTGCATCTGGCTTACATGGGTCCTGGGGAATCTAACCTGGGTCCTTTGGCTTTGCAGGCAAGCACTTCAACCATTAACCCATCTCTCCAACCCTAATCTATTTTTAATGTACCTTAATTTATGACATTGTTCTGTTACTATAAAAACTTCATAGAACTGTTATCATATGTTGGATACTTGGGGTAAACTGAATCTGTGTTCCTGGGCCATGGTCACTCATATTTAACTCAAGAATAAATTCTTTTTCCATTTTAGGTGAAAGCTGTGTGTGTGAGTGTGTGTGTGTGTGTGTGTGTATACTGTATTTTTGCCTTTTCCAAAGACAACTCTCTGTGTTTGAGGATTGAAAACATTTGGAAAATCCCTGTATGTGGATTGAATACATACAATGTTTTCATTGTCATCATTCCCTAAACAGTACAATGAAACTATTTCATAGTCCTAACATTGTAGCAGGTATGACAAGTTACTTACAGATGATCTTAGAGTATCTGGGAGAATATATGCAAATTCCATACCATTTCTAGAAGGGACCTTAGCATCTTTAGATTTTAATATCTGCAGGGGGTCCAGACACGGCTCCTCTGTGGGTACTGAGGAACAACTAAATGCTACATGTCAGATGGTAGGTAGTACCATGTGCATGTATAAGGGGAGGGGTTGCTTGTAGATTGAATGTCCTCCCTGGGAAGGTGACACTTGGGAGATAAGGACAGTGCATCAGGGAGAACAAAGAGTTACTGGCAGGAGAAAAAGTAAGTGCAAAGGTCCTGGGATGGAATTTACTTGGCTGGGACGATAGTTTAGTCAATAAAGTGCTTGTCTCTCAAGTGTGAGGACAGGAATTCAATTCTCAGTACCCACATAAAATGTTAGACACGATGTTGTCCACCTGTAATCTCACTGCTGGGGAGGTGGAGATAGGATGTCTGAGGCTCCCTGGCCAGTCAGTTTAACCTAAATGGTGAGCTCCAGCCAGGCAAATAAGAGACCTTGTTTCTAAGAGTGTAGTGGTTTTCCTGAGGGTGATACCTGAGATTGATCTCTGGCCTCCACATATTCATACACATATTAACTTGCATGCAAACACACACACACACACACACACACACACACACACACACACACACAGTGAGGAGACTCACATGGCTGGAACAGAGGAGAGAAAAGGAGGAGAGGAGATGGGAAGAGGACCTCAGGGCCTGCAGACCTGCAGTGAGATCCAAACTTTTTTTTGGTTTGTTTTTTCGAGGTAGTGTTTCACCCTAGCCTAGGCTGACCTGGAATTCACTATGGAGTCTCACGGTGGCCTTGAACTAATGGTGATCCTCTTACTTCTGTCTCCCGAGTGCTGGGATTAAAGGCATGAGCCACCACGCCCGGCAGAGATCCAAACTTTTTAAAGTTTATTTTGTTTTTGACCATTTCATATATGTATATAATGTATTTTGATATATTCACCCTCTTTTATCCCCTTCCCACTTTCACTAAATCCCTTCTTTTTTCCAATTAAATCCTCAGTGTATTTTCGTGTCTTTTTATGTCTGTGTGAGTATGACAACTGACTTAAATTAGGGTTGCCTGCATAAACATGGGTGGAGCTTGATAACAGGAGTATAGGTGACTTACCAGTGGCTACACCACTGAAGAACAGGGCTCCCTCTTCCCCGGCCACCATTAACTGCCAATAGCTGCTCTTGGAGGAGTGGGACTCATGAACAGGATCCAAGCTTTTATGCTGGAAAGCTGAAGCTGCCCCCTAAGGCTGTCATGTGAACTATAGTCACCTTTCTCCTGAAAAGTTCTTACAAGGATTATATAAATTAATATGTGTGAAGTGACAGCTTAATGTCTGGCATATACTACACAGGCACTAAATATAGGTTATTATTAAGTGTAGACATATACTATGTATTTGTTTTTCACTCTGTAGTCCAGGCTGGCCTTGAAATCAGTACAATCCTTCTACCTCAGCTGAATGCTAGAATTAAAGGTGTGAGCCATTCCCCACATCCAGTTTAGACCTGATATATTGTGGGGTGTGTATATTTTGAGGTATGCCTGAGGTGCAGTGGACACCCAGGTCATCAGGAAAGTATGTAATATTATTTACCATTCCCCCCTCCCCACCACTGGGTGTTTGAAAGCTCTACTGAAGTTGTAGCTTTTTGGCTGGGATCAGCTCTTTTGTATAACAGATGTTAACCAGATGTCAGCCAGGGTCAATAGGGAGCCTTTGGAGATTTGGTGCCTGCCTCTCTCCCACGACCTATGGGAAGCCCAATGCCCTCCCCAATATGTCTGTGAATTCCTAGGGCTACTGTTCTCATGGTAGCATACTGGCTTGAGTTCCTGCCTGCTGCACCCTTGAGTACTCTCCCCACTTCCCCAGGGCTACCCCTCAGCCCTGTTTGCTCCATTTCTCCCAGACCTGCCTTATCTATGCTCTAGATTGCTTGAAATTCTCTCACTCACCAAGACATAGTGCCCTCCCTAAGACCCTGTCATTCTGATGGTTTTGACATTGTTTAGCTTCCTCCCTAAGATGTTGCTTGACAAAGAATTCCAGTGTACAGGCAGGAGAAACTTACACACTTGCATAACAAAGCAGAGTGTCATGACTGGCTTAGAGCTAATCAGCCTGTTGTGAGAAGGGCAAGTCTTGCTGAGGACACCCAAGGTCAATGTCTGTGTGCAGCTGAAGGTGCTTTTCTGTTGTTTTGCATTTTATATGCTACTGTGTGTATGTGCAATGCATGTGTATGCATGTTCATACATGTGTGGGCACACATATGTATGTGTGCGTGTGCACACGTGTGTTTGGAAGCTGGCGGTCAACCTCTGATTGTTTTTTTGTATCACTTTCCTAGTTTATTTTTTTGAGAGAAAATCTCTCCCTAAACCTAAAGCTCATCAGTTCTATTCAGTGAGAGCTGTGAAGGAGGATAGAAGAAAAATAACTTTTTTTTTTTTTTTTTTTTTTTTTTTGAGGTAGGGTCTCGGTCTAATCCAGGCTGATCTGGAATTCACTATGTAGCTTCAGGGTGGCCTCAGACTCACAGCGATCCTCTTACCTCTGCATCCTGAGTGCTGGGATCAAAAGCGTGTGCCGCCACATCAAGCAAAAGCTAGCTTTTTAAAAAGGCAGTTTCAGTTAGGAATAGAGGTCCAAAGACAACCATGAGATTCCACCTAGCTCTGGCACAAGAATGGAACTCTGAGCAGGAATGGAACTCGTGTCTGGCAGAGACTGATCTTCAGCGCCCCCTGCTGCCCACAGTCTAGCATACTAACTAAGTAAAATGGAGCAGGTGGGCTGGCTGGAGGAATCAACCCACCAAATTTACAAACTAATCAGGTCTTCCCTAGCATACCTGAATTAGATTCTATAAAGGCTGCAGCTTTCTAGCCCCTTCCTCCTGTCTGAATGTGACCCTTAGTGCGTGTTTGACAGGGTCTCTCCAGCTCTTACCCTATGCTGCTTGGACATGTGAGTCTGGCCTCCACCCCCACCCAGTGGTGGGCGTGGGAGAGCATAGCATTGTTTTTTTTTTTTTTTAAATTTATTTATTAGAGAGAGAGAGAGAAAGGCAGATACAGAGAGAGAGAGAGAGAGAGAGAGAGAGAGAGAGCACATGAATGCGCCAGGGCTTCCAGCCATTGCAAATGAACTCGAGATGCTTGCACCACCTAGTGCATCTGGCTTATGTGGGTCCTGGGGAATGGAACCTGGGTCCTTTGGCTTTGCAGGCAAGCACCTTAACCACTAAGCCATCTCTCCAGCCCCAGCATTGTTTTTTGATCTAAACTTTTCTGCTTGCCTCTGTTTCTCACTTTGCTTACATACATGGTTTTCCTCATGGTTTCCGAATCTACCATATAGGTGCTCTCACCAACTTTAGACTTGCTACTTGTGTAGTTACTCTAAACTCAGGGTAACCATGAGTGTAACCCTCCTCAGCAGTAATTTCTCCTCTGAATTTCTTGCTCTCTGCTTTGATATTTTCCCTCTTCAGGAAAGCACATAACAATGCCATGCATATTCTTTCTGAGTCTCTTTACATATACATCTAAGTTCTATCCTCTACATGCTTATGGCTTTACTCGAGTTTCCTGTCCCCTCCCCCCCAAAATCCTCAGCTTCCTTTCTACTTTGATAGTTTCTCTTTGCTATTTTTCCTTAAGTCACTACCATTTACCCTTTTAACTTCTCTTAATGGATCTCATGGACTAGTCTGTGTTTTCCCCTGAGCATGTTTCCTACTTCCCATGTTTAGCCTCCCTTCTTTGACCCCAATCTCCCTTAAATAAATACCACAATTTGTGATTTCCCCCTAAATAAACTTAATAATTCATAATTTATCCATCTTGAGTCTATTTTTATTAATTCTTTATTAAAGGTAGGACAGAACTCAGAACAGGGTTCATAAATTCTGGAGAACTCCTAAATCCCAAAATCCTGCATCAGTAGTTATGCCAGCAAGTGCCAAGGACCCTCCTGTCTCTCCATCCCCAGCTATGGGATGACAGACACACATTACCATACTTGGCATTTTACATGGGTACTGGAGATCTGAGCGCAGCTCTTCATGCTTGTACATGGTTTACCTACTGAGTCATCTCTCCAGCCTCTGGAGGTGCTTTTGTCATGGCCCAAGACTGCTACTGGGGATCCAGGTTGTGGGGGACAAGAGCTGTAATAGTACTGACATTGAGGCTGGCTGTGAGATTGAGGTGATAGTGTGAATGGGTAGGAGGGATAGCAATAAATTCCAGGCCAACATCAAGGGACCAGTACCAGCCATGTCCACTTAGACTTCTATAAAATTAGATCAGGGCTGCTGCTGGTAGAACATGATGTTTATTCTTCTTCCAGTTCCTGTTGCCACAAACTGCTTTTTTCATGTGTGGCCACTCAGGGGTTACAGGGAGAAGTTCTTGCAACAGAACCTTGTATGGGGATGAGAACATCCCAGGTTGGTCAGGATGTGTGGGACAAGCTCAGAACTGGTTTAGTTCTAGGATGAGGGGGCAGACAGTATTAGACAGCACTCAAGCCTAGAAGAAGGCCCAGGGTCATGATGAACATGATCACAGCTTAGTGATGTGAACTGAGTTGTACCTAAGCCTGCTTCACAGAATGTCTAGCTTGCTTTCTGCAGCACCATATGTAGGATCTGATGTGAACTTGAACAGATGCTTGACACATGGAATAGGCCTTGGAGAGCATGTTGTATTCTTTATCTTCTCTCCTTTCTTGTCTTCTTCTTTCCTCCTCTCCTCTCTTCTTCTTTTTTTCCTTTTCTCTCTTCCCCTCATCATCCTCTCCTTCCTCCCTGTCTTTCCTTCCCCTTCCTCTTTTTCTTTCCTCCCTTCCTTTCTTCATTTTCTTTCTTACTCTTCCCTTCCTTCCTTCCTTCCTCTTTCTTTTTTCTTTCTATTCTATTTTCCATTCTCTCTTCACTTCTTTTGCCTCCTTCTCCTGTCTTCCTTCATCCCTACTCTCTTTTTCTTCCCTTTTTCCTTCCCTCTTCCCTCCATCCCACCTTTGTAGTGTTAGGTTGTTCAGTAAATTTATTTATTTTTTCTATATTGAAATAGAACTCAGGGTCTCACACATGCCAGAGCTACAACCCCAGCTTTTTCTCCAGGAAAAAGTTCTTAAACATTTCAAGGTCAAAACCTCATGTGGGAATTCAACTGAATCTAACTTTCCACCTCTCTAAAGACTTTGCAGACTGGTATATAGTGTCATAGTGTCTCCTCCTTAGCCTCATCATGAAGCTCATTCTGAATTTAGAACTTTCTCTCTCTCTCTCTCTGTCTCTCTCTCTCTCTTTTTTGTGGTGCTGGAGATGGAACCCAGAGTCTGGCACAAGAGCTCTATCAGTGAGCCATGCCCTACTGGGGTATTCTAAGCAGGCATGAAACTGCTGAACCACACCTCAGCTCCTCATTGGGGGAATTCAAGGCAGGTGCTCTACCACTGAACTACATCCCACATCCTAGCCCTTCACTGGGGATTCTTTTTTTTTTTTTTTAAGTTCCAAGTATCTATTTGTTGTGCCCCCCCCTTTTTATGAAGTAGAAACTTTGTACGGACACATATGTTGGCACCATCATTCCCCCCTCTCTGCTTCCATTATACTGAGGGCCTCGTCTGTGGAATTTCTAGTATTCTAGTTGTGGGTTATGAGTTGTGAGAGCAGCAGTCAGTTATTGTGTGTATGCATGGGTCAATACCTTTGGATATTCCCTCTCACTCTGTGTCTTTTTCAATCTTTCCACTCCTCTTCCACAAAATTCCCTGAGCTGTGGTGGGTGGGTGTCCACACAAACCAACACAGTTTAATTGAGAGAGAGCCCCCACTCTTGGGGAAAGGGTTTTTAGGGTGCTGTATTCTTAGAAAGCTTTTGAACATTCTGATTTCTATCTTTGGTGCATTTTGAGTATCCTCAGTGTCTGATTTATTCTCCATCACTTCCCAGGAATGGCTCAGGTTGTCAGGCTCAGTTCCTCATCTGAGTCAGGCCTGGGCTTTTTATTTTAAATGGCTAGCTAAACTCGTCTGCATATTCCTTTGGTCTCTCACTTTGTTCATCCCACCAATTCCTTTATGGTTTCACCTGGGCCCTGGCTGATGCTAGGGGTGGTTCATTTCCTGCCAGAGAGTCAACTATTTTTTCTTGTCTTGTTGTAGATTTTGGTTGTTCTTGGTTCTCGCTGATTTCCACAAAAGAAAAACAGATTCTCCAATGGAGAATGAGATCAACATAGGTTAAAGGGGATAAGCATTGTTAACGTAGAGAGATTTTGATGGGTGTAGCCTCTCTTTCAGCCAAAAACTAGTGGGAGATTCTTGTTGGAGTCATAATCTTGGTCTCCATAGGAATCTGACTCAGTTCCCAGTACCAGATATGGGTTTCTTTCCATTGAGGGGATCTCTTAGCCAATAGAAAGCCATTAATGTGCTGGAGAGATGGCTTAGCAGTTAAGGCACTTGCCTGAAAAGCATAAGGAGCCAGGTTCAACTCCCCAGTACCCACTTAACCCATATGCACATAGTGGCACATTTGTTAGGAGTTCATTTGCAGTGGATAGAGGCCCTGGTGTGCCTTTCTCTCTCTCTCCCTCTCTGTCTAATAAATAAGTAAAAAATAAAATATTTTAAAAAGAAAGCCATTGGTTACCCACCTGCACTGGGTGCCACCATTGCACAGGTGTGTGCATCTTGTTAGGCCAGTTGCTTTCATATAGCAGTGTCCCCTGCTTACTCACAATGTTGTTGGCCACTTTCCCCCAGCAGCTCATGTAGCACTTTCCAGCACTGTATGGGGACTGGCTTCTTTCCAGATTCCAGCTGGATCTCTCTCTGTCAGCAGCATGTGGTGTCTCAGCAATAGGGTACTAACTTTTACCTCATGTGGGTACTCAAGTCTGTCTTATTTGGGGACCTTGTAGGTCTCTTTGATCAACAGCTCCATGTGGGTTGTAACTGATTTCTGATACTGGGAATTACAAGCTAGAGCCACATTTTTTAGGGTTAGGCTCCATCCCACTCTCTCCAGCCTACAGATGCAATTTTTAATACATATACCTAATGTGCTTTTGGCTGAATCCACAAATGTGGAACCCACAGAAACAAAGTGTTTTTTTTTTCTTTTTTGGGGGGGAAACATGTTTTTAAACAAATTATTATTAAGTAGAAACTTTGTATGGACACATTATATGTTGGTACCATCATTTCCTTCCTCCCTGCTCCCACTACAGTGAGGACCCTCCTTGGTGAGATTGCTGGTATTCTCCATGGAGTTGTGGGTTATAAGCTGTGAGAACAGCAGTCAGTCATTGTGGGGAGAGCTGTGCCTCTGGATATTCCCTCTCACCCTGTGGCTCTTACATTCTTTTCATCCCCTCTTCCACAAGCTTCTATGAGCCTTGTTGGTGTGCTTTAATTCTACTTTAGTGTTGGGTTCTCAGCAGCTTCTGGATTTCTGCTTTGGTGCGTTTTGAGTATCCTCAGTATTTGTCTCCATCACCCTGGCTCAGGTTGTCAGGCTCATCGTGGAAGCAGTACACTTGTTCATCTTACCAGTTCCTGTTTCACCTGGGCCCTGGCTGATGTGTGAGGGGTAGTTCATCTCCTGTCAAACAGTCAGCTATCTATTCTTGTCTTGTTGATAGATTATTGTTGTCCTTGGTTCTCGCTGATTTCTGAAAAAGAAAAACAGTTTCCAATGGATAGTGAGATCAGGATAGGTTAAAGGGGATACACATTGTTAATTTAGAGAGATTTTGATGGGTGTAGCCTTACTTTTGCATGGATAGTGGCAGCTTCTCATTGGAGTTCATTGTCTTGGTCTCCATAGGATACTGATTTTGTTCCTAGTCCCAGTTATGGGTTCCTTTCCACTGAGCAGATCTCTTAGCCAATCAAAGAGCCATTGATTACCCACCTACGCTGGGTGCCACCATTGCACAGGTGTGTGCATCTTGTCAGGTTGGTTGTTTTCATATAGCACTGTCCCCTGCTTGCTCATGGACATTGTTGGCCATTTTCTCCCAGCAGCTCATGTAACACTTTTCAGCACTATATTGGGCTAACCATCTGGGAACTGGCTTCCTTTCAGATTCAGCTTAATCTCTAGATGTTCTGCATCAGAAGTATGTGGTGTCTCCAGTGATACTTCAGGTGGGTAATCAAGTGCTTTGATAGAAGCCTGTCTTGTTTTGGGGACCTCATTGTAAGGTTTGGGAGTGACCATGACCACACAAACCACTCTGAGGCAAAGAAAAAAGCTTTTATTTGGGAAAAGCATGAGCTGCCAGGGCTGGCTCACAAGAGAAGAGCACAGTCCACCTGAGTTCCTCAGATAGTGGGCTTTATAGGGCTTTCAGTTGGGGGAAGGTGAGGAAAGGAAGAGCTGAGAGGAGATCTAAGATAGCCAGGGTGTGATACCAGAACAGTGACCAGGTGATTTACAAAATAAGGGGGCAGGAAACCATGACCTGGGCATTGCAGGCAAAGAAGGGATAATGGCTTCGAGGTTTCTTGAGGAAGGTGGATAATCCACTTCCTTATGTCTTCACTACTCTATCTTGGGAGCCCATCTTGACCTTACACTCATAAGTCTCTCCAATCACCAGCTCAATGTGGATTTTAACCAGTTTCTTGTTCTAGGAGTTGCGAGCCAGAGCCAAATATTTTAGGGTTAGCCTTCATCCCACCATCTCCAGGGCCCTTCTTCCCAGATAATCCCTCCATGCTTCTATTGAAGGTTATATCTTTTTTTTTTTTTTTTTTTTTTTTTTTTTTCTGAGGTAGGGTTTCACTGTAGCCCAGGCTGACCTGGAATTCACTATGTAGTCTCAGGGTGGCCTCGAACTCATGGTGATTCTCCTACCTCTGCCTCCCAAGTGCTGGGATTAAAGGCATGCAAGGTTTATATCTTTTAATCTGCTATCCAGAAGGAAGGTTTCTATGGTACAAATTTATTTTGGATTTGGTTTTGTGTATATCTTCCTCCTCCCTCTTGCCCCCCCCCAACTCATTCATGTCTCTTATCTGTCCCTTGAGTTGTCTGTCAGGTATGCCTGCAACTCAAGCTGTTCCAGTTTAGGAATCACAGATGAGGGAGTGTATGCAGCATTTGTCTTTCTGTGATTGTGTGTTTGCTTAGTATGAGCTGTTCCAAGTCTGCCCATTTTTCCTACAAATTTCACTATATCATTCTTCCTTAGTGCTGAGTAGAATTTCATTGTGTGTATGTACCACAACTTCATTATTCATTTGTCAAACAATGAACATCTGGGTTGATTCCAGTTCTTAGCTATTATGAATTGAACTGCTATAAACATGGTTGAGCAAATATGTCTGCAGTGAAGAGTGGAGCTTTTAATGCATTCTCGACTTATGGCATTTTCAGTTTACAATGATTTTATGGGGATATAACCTCATCATATGTGAATAAGTCCTTATATGGAGACTATGCCAATGACTTTAATGTGTCATTGTTTGGGAATTAGTGATTGCTCTTTTCTGAGATTGCATGATTCTTTCCAGTACATTTGAACAGTGTATCAGTTAGCCTTTGTTGCATAATAAATTACACTAAAATGCAGCAGCTTAGAACAATGGCCACTTAGTAATTCTTCTGTGTGTGTGTGTGTGTGTGTGTGTGTGTGTGTGTTCATGTGTTTTGGGGTGGGTGTGGGTGTATGTGTTGAGGATGATGTAGAGTGTCTTATTTCATTGCTCTCCACCTTATTTTTTAAAGGTATTAAAAGAATAAAATTTATTTCTATGTAAAAGATAAAGAAAGCAGAGAGAACACACTCTTCAGGGAAAAGATGGAAAATCCACAGTCCCTGTGGGAAATAGAACTTTATTGAATGAGGGAAGCCTACCCATCTAGAGCCCATGTTTTGTCAGATAACAAAGAGGTTAGATTCACCTTACTTTTTAAAAATTCATTTGTTTAATATTCATATTTCTTTATTATGTTTATTTACTATTCTATTTATTTATTATTTATATTCATTTATTTGATAGTCACCCTTATTTATTATATCTATTTATTTATTGTTTGTATTCATTTAATATTTAGCCTTATTTGTTATATTTACTTATTATTTATTATGTTTGTTTCTTTATGATTTCTATTCATATGTTTAATATTTATCCTCATACATTATATTATTATTTATTATGTTTATTTATTGTATTATTTATATTCATTTGTTTACTATTTATACTGATTTGTTCATTATATTTATTTATTGTTTATATTCATTTATTCAATATTTATACTACTTTATTATATTTACTTTTTGCTTTTCTTATTTATTGGTTGCATTCATTTACTTAATATTTATACTGATTTGTTTATTATATTTCTTTATTTATCATTTGTATTTATTGCTTTAATTATTTATTATTTATATTATTTTATTTATTGGTTTTATTGATTGATTATTCACATCTATTATGATATTATTTATCTATTATTATATCTATTATTTATCTCTATTTGTTCATTGTATCATTTCATCCTTTATTGATGAGAGAGAGAGAACAGGACACCGGGACACCACTTTGTGCACGTGGGACCTGGGGATTCGAACCCTGGTCGTCGGGCTCCGTGAACAGGCGCCCTAACCACTGAGCAACCTCGCCAGACCCCAAGTTCACGCACACACGCGTGCACACATGTGCATGCACATCACAGAGAAGGGAGGCTGCCACGGCCACACATCTCTGGCTGGATTCAAACTCACAGCCATGCCTCTCTGGCTGAACTTGAACTCATGTCTGTGAGTCCCTGGATTCGAACTCACGACTGTGTGTCTCCGGCCTAATTTGAAGTCACTGGCTGTGTGTCTTTGGCTGGATTTGAACTTACGGCCATGCGGCTCTGGCTGGACTTGAACTCATATCTGTGGGTCTCTGGCTGGATTTGAACTCATTGCCGTGTGTCTCTGGCTGGATTCAAACTCACGGCCATGCATCCCCGGCTGGATTCGAGCTCATGGCTGTGTGTGTCTCTGGCTGGATTTGAACTCATGATCACACATCTCCGGCTGGATTCAAACTCACAGCCATGCGTCTCCTCCTGCTGGATTTGAACTCATGGCTGCGCGTCTCCAGAGGAAGCAAACGCACAGCCATGCGTCTCAGGCTGGATTCGAACTCACAGCCTATGACCCATGGCCATGGGAGGTGGTCACCGGGAGGGTGCTCATACTCAGTCTTTGCCCTGAAAAGTCTTTCAAGTCTTGGGGTGCTCTATGCTCAGTCCTCCATGGGGAGACCTGGGACCAGCTGTCGGGGTGCTCAGCAGTCCATGGTGGCATGAGGCATGCACGGGGTGCTCATGCTCAGTCCTCCATGGGTGTTGACCCAGACTAGTCGGGGTGCTCAGTACTCCATGGTGGCATGAGGAATAGCACGGGGTGCTTATGCTCAGTCCTCCATGGGAGGAACGGGATCATCTGTCGGGGGCTCAATACGCCCCCTAAAAGAATGGGGGAGAATGGGGGGAGGGAAATATCATTTTTTTTTTGTATGTAAGTATAGAAGGTGTCAATAAAAAAATTAATAATTTAAAAAAAATCTTTAAAAATGGGGGAAAACGGCGCATGCGCCTAGGTTGACCGAGGGAAACTGAAACGGCCGAGTATCTTCGGGGACGGCCGAGCATGTAGGGAAGTTCCCGACCATCTCCGGAAACAGCCGAAGATGGCTGACAGGTGCCAGGCTGATGGAAACGGCCGAGCGTCTTCGGGGACGACCGAGTGTTCACGGAAGTTCCCGACGATCTCCGGAAACAGCCGAAGATGGACGATGGCTCCCGGGTTGACGGAAACGGCCGAGCGTCTTCGGGGACTGCTGCGTGTTGACGGAAGTTCCCGAAGAGTCCCCTCACCTTACTTTTACAGTCTGAGTCTCTCACTGAACACAGAGTTCGCTGATTCAGCTAGATTGGTTAGCTGGGAACCAGAGATGGGATTATAGGCACGTGCCACTACCCTGGGCATTTTACAAGGAAGCTGAGGATTGGAATTTATGTCTTTATGCTTATGTGATAAACACTTTACCCACTAATTAATTACTAATTAATTCTTGATTCTGTCAATTTGAGTTGAGTTTAGCTTGGCAGTTCTACTGGTCTCAGTTAGGTCCGTCATGGGAGTCCAGTTAGCCAACTTGGCAGTTGTCTAGGATGTCTAGTTTTCTCCAGATGGCTCCTCTAGCCAACTATCTTGAGTGCATCCACGTGATGCCTATAGAGTTGCTAGGAAACACAGAGAGAAGCCTCAGAGTACAACATTTCTACTTGTGTCATGCTAAATATTTCACTAGCTGAAACAAATCACGTGACCAAACCCAGATGGATCTCCCAAGCAAAGGAGAAAGGCTCACCAGAAACTACCCTGGTTTGCACCTTGATCTTGGACTTGAACTTTCCAGAATAGTCAGAAAGGAAAGTTTTTAAGTGACTTGGTCTAAGATGTTATATATTATATATATAAGATATATTATATGTATGAGTGAGAACAGAAATGTGTATGTATGTGTGTGTTGATAGATTGAACCCACAGCTTCATTCATGCTTAGTAAGTGCCCTGCCATTTAGCTATATCCATAACCCCAGCAGACCAAGGTGAACTTTTATAAACACCATATCCAACAGTCTATCCCACTGGCATATTATGGACAGTGACTTCTCTCTACAAAATATTTGCATTTCTTTGTTTGGGGTGCCATTCTTCTCTCTTCTGCTTTCTATATTCTGTCCTCATTTCCTGAATCCCTATCTTTCACCTTTGTGGTAGGTTAAATAGACTATTGTGGTCTAGCCTTGGAACTAAGTAAATTTTTCCTGCATTATTCTCAGTGTAACATGCTTCCCAGGAAGGGATGGGCTGGTCACTGCAACCCTCTGGTCTGCTACCTAGGACTTGCCTTTATAGTTTAGGATTTGTTTGTCTGCTCTTTGGCTTAAGAAAGGTGTGCTGACAAGGTGTGTATGGATATCTGTCTTGTCTACTGTTGTGTAGCCATTTCCGCTGAACTGAAGGCTCCTTAAGTAAATTCAACTTACAAGGCTCAGGCATTATTTTATTTTACATTGAAAATTTATTTTTTTATTACTTAAAAACATTGTTCTATGGACAAATCAAATGTTGGTCCCATTTCCCTCCTCTCCAACCCCATTCTATTGAGGGCCCTCCTCAGTGGGGTTATTGGTATTCACCATGGGATTATGAGTTATGAGAGCAGTGGTCAGTCACTGATGGGGGGCAATGCCTCTGGATACTCCTTTGCACCCTGTGACTCTTACAGTCTTTTCACCCCCCTCTTTCACAATGTTCTCTGAGTCTTGGAAGGTGAGTTAGAAGTGTACTTTAGTGTTAACTATTTAGCACCTTCTGGATTTCTGCTCTGATACATTTTGCATGCCCTCAGTGTCTATCACTATCTTCCTGGAGCAGGTTTGTCATTAGAGCAGCACTCATGTTTAACTCTCCAATTCTTTTGCAGTTTCACCCAGACCCTGGCTGGTATGCAAGAGGTGGGTTATCTTATAGGGAGTCAGCTATCTTTTCTTGTCATGTTGATGGATTTCAGTTCTCCTCCGTTTTCTTTTCCTTCTGTAAAACAAAACAGATTCTTCGGTGGAGAGTGATAGCAGCATGGGCTAAAGGGGATAGACATAGTTAATTAAGAGAGATTTTGATGGGTGTATCCTCTCTTTAGGCCAAAGACTAGTGGGAGCTTCTCAGTGGAGTCTATAAACTTCAGCTTGATTCTGACTTGGTTTCCAGTACCAGCTATGAGTTCCTTCCCATGAGAGAATCACTTGTCCAATAGACAGCCATTGGTTACCTGTCTAGACTGAGTGCCACTATTGCACAGATGTGTAAATCTTGTCTAGCTGGTTGATTTCATCTATAGCAGAAGAATCCCCTGCTTTTACACAACATTGGTTACCATTTTTCCCAAGCAGCTCACGTAACACTTTCCAGCACTGTGAGGGCTAGCCATCAAGGTTCCTTCCACATTCAAGCATGATCTCTCAATATTATGTATTGGTAGCTTATGGTGCCTTCAGCAATAGGGTCTTACCTTTTTTTTTTTTTTTTTAGCTCAGGTAGATAATCAAGTACTTTTACAAAAGCCTGCCTTGTTTTGGAGACCTCATAGGTCTCTTCAACCAACAGCTCACTGTGGGGTGTAATCCATTTCTGGGAATTATAAGCCAAGAGCCAATGATTTTAGGATTGGGCTCTTCTGTCCAGACCATCCCTGTCACTCCTATTGAGAGTTATATCTTTTAGTTTGCTATCCAGGAGAAAGGTTTCTATGGTACTAATTCATGTTGCCTTTAGTTTTGTGTATATGTCCCTCACCCTCCCTTTTACCTTACTCCAACCCCCAAGGTAGTTTGAATCAATGTCCCCAATATATTAAGGCATTTATTAAAGCTTACAATTTATATCTCCAGCTGTCTGGCTGGAGGAGGTGTCACTGTGGGCAGATCCTAGGGCCCAGCCCTAAGGGTGTGTTTGGGGATGGAATTCCAGTCTAAAGATATGCAACATGAGTGAGACCCAACCTTGAACATACAATATGCGTGAGCTTTGCCTGGTGTTCCTGGAGTGTGCTTATATATGGTCTTGATGGTGGCTTTTCTTTCTCTGTCTATGTGGATCTGGTAAAGGTAGGCCAGCTTCTTCTGCCATTATGGAACTTACCCTGGATCTGTAAGCTTCAAATTAATTGCCTTCCTCCCATAACTTGTGCCTAGTTTAGAGGTTCATCCTAGCAACCTGAGGCTGCCTGCTACAGACTTGGTACTGAGGAGTGGGGCAGAATTGCTATGTGATGAATCTGAACATGTGGATTTTGGTATTTTGGAATTTTTGTTTTAGAGGAATGGACATGGACTGGGTACTTGCAACTGAAGATGTCTTCAAGAATGGTAAGCCAAGGTTTATGGACTATTCTTGTGAGAATGTGAAAATGCTAAATGCAGACAATTGCATTTGGAGGCTTGGCTTATGAACTTTCTAAGGGGGAAGGAAAGCTGCAGAGGAGTTTGTTGCAACTGGGCTATTGGCATCAGGTCTAGTTGCATTCTTCTGCCCATGCGTAGACAGCTTGATCAAGGTTAAATTTGTAATGGACTGATGTGCTTGGGTAAAAATATGGAAATTAAAACAAGTTTAAAACTTACTGGCACAGATACTGGTTTTAGGTTACTGAAGCTGCTATTGTCAATCACATTAACAATCTTAAGGAAGATGGCCCAACTACATAACATGGAAACAATGGTAGGAATACATTTTTTAATAATTATTTTTTTTTATTGACAACTTCTATACTTCCATACAAAAAGTGCATGGTATTTCCCTCCCCTCCCCCCATTCCCCTTTAGAACGCCAATGTCCATCATATCCTCTCCCTTTCTCCATTAGTCTCTCTTTTAATTTGATGTCATCATCTTTTCTTTTATTATGAGGGTCTTGCGAAGGTATTGCCAGGAACAGCAAGGTCATATTTTGAAAGGAAATCTGAAAGGAAGAAACCCATCTGTCAAAGTCACGATTTATTTTGTCCCTGAATTAAGAATATAGCTATGACCTGCACACCTGGTATTGATTTAATAAGCATGAAAAATGCATGGAGTGGTCATGAATTGTGCAAGCTTCGAGGAGCCACTGCTGAGACATGGCCTGAGGCAGGGTGTGATGACCCTGATAGACTAGAAAAGCCATTGGAAGATGGACTAGTTTGCAGTGGAGGCCCAAGGATGTTTGGATATACCAAGCCTGTGCAAGGGCTACCATGGAGCTCTGTTAGCTGAGGACAGAAGTTTTCCAATGCTAATGATTCCAGCTTGAGTTGCAGAATTGGAAAATCCAGACTGTCAGACACTGGTTAGGATATTGGACTTGAACTACAGATGTTTGATGTTTACATGATTGTTATTTGTTTTATTTATTTTTTATTTTAGAGAGAGCAAGAGCAAGCAAGAGGGAGAGAGACAATTCTCTCTCAGCCATTGCAATCGAAGTCCAAATGCTTGCACCATCTAGTGGACATGTATGACTTCTCGCTTCCCTCACCTTTGTACATCTGGCTTACATGGGATCTGGAGAGAGTTTGAACATGGGTCCTTAGGCTTCACAAGCAAGCACCTTAACTGCTAACGCATCTTTCCAGCCCTCATGATGGTTATTAAGTTTGCATTGTTCCAGTTTCTTCTTGCTATGCATTATAGCAGTTGAAAACATTTACTCTGAACCTTTATATGAAAGTTTATAACTAGTTTTTATTTTATAGGACTTACAGCTAAGAGACTATCTTAAATCTCAGATGAGATTTTGGACATTAGTACTATCTTAAGTTTGTAAATGTTAAGTAGGACAAGAGTCCCAAAATGGAGTAGAGATGAGGGAGGAGAATGACAGCAGCCTGACTGATGCAACTTTAGATGTTTACATTGTATAACCCTTACTCCCCTGACCTAATAATGCCCTTCACCACAGTTTTCCTGCCAATATTATCTAGAAACGACCTGGCTTCTCTTCTGATGGCAATCCATTCTCTGATTGATTACCTCCTCAGTCTGGTTCCAGCCCTCCGCTGAATTCTTCAATCCTTTTGTCTTCTATATCCCCTTCCCCAAGGAAAAAACTCTATAAAAACCCAAACTATCCATACTCACATCAACTGTTTTCTCTCTCTGTGAGACAGCTTGGCAAGCTTGAGACCCCAATAAAAAGCTCTTTTCCTGCTTCAGAGTAGTTGTACGTGGACGTTGATCTTTCACAAACCTTACATCTGGTGCTGTGACTTGGATAGGAGGCTCCTGGTTGCCCTCTTGAGTGGTTGGTCCTCCTTTCCCCTCACCAGGCTGTTGAGCTGCCACTGACCCTCTTAAGGCTTCGGACCATCTGCCAGATACAGTCTCTCCCACCCACCATGATTGGGCTTCATTTCTTCTCCTTCCCTCATCCTGTCCTCCTCGGTAAATGTCCCTTATGGGTTGGCCTGTTCTTGGAGATTCGCTCCCTTGCTCTCTCTTTCTTGTCTAAGCCATACCAGTATGTCGGACCACACCCTTTACCCAGTCTGAGCTCCCAGGTCTCCGAGAAAGTTGCACTCTTGATACCTCAGGACTCTCTCTTTCTCTGGCCCACCAAGCCCTCAGGGTCACCTTTTGGCTCAGTTTGTAGAGTTTGGACACATTCCTCCTTCCCCCTCCTCCTCCTTCTCCCTGCCGAACTTCTTCAGCTGCTTTTAGCCACTGGGTTGCATGTCTGCCACTGCTCCACAATCTCACAGGGCTGCCAACACTGCCACCGGCCTTGGCTCTGAACATCCGAATGCCTTGCGCATGAGCACTCTAGCCACTCTGATCTGTACATCTGTGCATCCCTGTCCCTTGGCCACTATGATCTGCATGCCCACCGCCCAGCCCCATCCCCCTGCTGCTGCTACTAGCTAGTGCTGCTAAGAATATTTTTAAAAAGCTGCTTTCCTTCTCTCCCTCCTCCTTCTTATATCTATCCAATCTCTCCATTTAATCTTTTATTGCAACATGGCTTGGCCTCAATATAAATTAGACAATGGATCCATATGGCCTGAAAATGATCTTTTGATTTCCAAATTCTTACCAATTTAGATAACTTTTGCCATAGCTCATGGAATTGGTCCAAGTCTGCACTGTTTGCTTTAGCCAAGGCCTCAGGGACAAAACCACATTCAACACTCCCTTCTTATTCTCCCCCACCTTTAGCTCTTGATCCAAACAGCATTGAGATGACCTGCCCTCTACTACTCCTCCCTCTCCTCCTCAATCCCCAAACACCTCCATCTGATCCATCCTCACCACTTCACCCTCTCCTTCCCTTCCCCTGTCTGCTCTTACTCAATGTACCTGCTCAGGCATAGATAAAATAGGAGAGGTGGTGGGGACTGAGAGAACTGTACTTGTCCATGTCCCATTTTCTATGTCTGACCTATCTCAAAGTGTGCCTAGGACCCTTTTCTTCTGACCCTGCCCACTATACTAACAAATTCTGCTGCCTTACTTAGGACTATTACTGTCCTTGCCATGATCTCTATGTTTTCCTATCTTCCACTCTCATACTGACCCCTGATTGGCCAGGAAAGGAGGGCCATAGTTAAATCTCAAAGGGTTTCTGAGGTGAGACTGGCCCCATTTAAGTAAAAGCAAAAATTAATGGGAATAACTAGAAAACAACTGTTTTAAACACTAAATGATTTGCGTGAATGTGAGATTTTAATGTTAACCTGGATTTCAGATACCAATGACAAGTGCTAGTCTGTGGGAAATACAGATTCTGGCTGTGCTGGTTTGTGTCTGCAGCAGTGCTGTGGAACATAGATTCAAACAGCCTGCACAGTCATGCCAATGAGACCCAGTGTGGGATTCTGCATATGGGTATATGCCATGTCTGAGATACACAAACACAATAAGGCTGTGACCCATGTTAGATAGCAAACAACAACAGGATGGTGACAGAGAGACCACATGCAATAGCCAGATACACAGGATTAAAGAACAAGTTTGATCCTAAAGTCTACCAGGTAAAGGCTAAAAGCCAGACACCTAGGGACTGGTAGGTCTGCTCAATGTTTAGAGATACAGGTTAATGATTGGTTCTACTTCCCTATAGCATAAATTATATTAATTGTGATATGCTGTTTAAATTCATGGTAAGCTAGATTCTGAGAAATGTGTTGGCCCCCCTAACTCAGACCCAAGCACATTTAAAACCATGTTTCATCCACACTTTGTCCTTAAGCAAATTGGCCTATTGCCTCTGGATGAGGAAAGGGAAAATGACAAGCAGTATATAATTTTGGTTTTCTCTCAATTACTCTCTTGTCTAAGATTACTAAAGCCTTATTAGAATATAGTTCTCAGACTTAAAATAAACATAACAAACAAACAATAACCAGTTCTAACTAAGCTTTACAAGTTAGAATTTTATGATTTAACAATATGAACAAGTAATCTTTGTTTGTTATATCATAAATATAGTTCAGATTTGTCATTACTAATGAAACCATTTCCCACTGTGTTATATCCAGGGCAGTTATCAAGTTTTACCTACATTTACAAATCCATGCTTTTAAAATATGTTTCATAGGATTATGAAATAAAAGTCTCTAATCAACAGGTTATAAACTCCAAATTCAATTTACTGATATTGTTTTGCCCAAGGTGACAGTTATAAAAGCTGCCTTCAAATGTTTAATCAAGTTGGTAATGCTTCTATGTTAAAGTTTTAACTACTAAACAAATTAAATCTCAGTAAGATTAATATTTATTTATTAGTCATTGATTTTCTTTTATAAAAGTAATTCTACTAAATAGTCATGTTTATGACTCAGGTCTTATAAAAGATATAATATAACTTCATTCATTGTAACTTTTGTTCTTAGGAAGACAAGGAAATCTCCCCATATTCTGGTAACTGCATAAACTGTATGCTTTCTCAATTTTGAGGAGCTCCATTCACAATTCTTGGGCCAAAATGAGCTGGAATATGTTATTTACAAACAGTATAATTTAAACATAAACTATTAGATATCTGGTCATAGCTTCATTTTCTAGTCATGGGTAACAAGAATAATGGGACATAAAATTGCTTTATATTAATCAAAGTAACACTAGACAAGGTGCATCAGATTGATTGTTATAGATTTCTCTATCAGGATTAAGTTTGTTTCTAATCCAGTTTAGACAGAAAGATTAAAGCCATTAAAATTTGCACAAGTAGGGCTGGAGAGATGGTTTAGCGGTTAAGGTGCTTGCCTGTGAAGCCTAAGAACACTTGTTTGAATCTCCAGGTCCCACGTTTAGCCAGATGCAAGCGAGGCAAGTGCGCAATGACACACTTGCCCACAAGGGGGCGCATGCACCTGGAGTTTGTTCACAGGGGCTAAGGGGCCGCTGGGGCGCCCATTCTCTCTCTCTCTCTCTCTCTGTCTTTCTCTCTCTCTCAAAAAAAATTTGCACAGGTATATAGATATGTTTAAAGCTGATCTGAGTTACTAAAGGCAGACTTCTAGGTTTTCAACTTTAAAACCAGAATTGCAACCAGGCATGGTGTCCCATGGCCAATATTGGCTTTAAAAATATTTTTAGCTAGACATGGTGGCACATACCTTTAAACTCAGCACTTTGGAAGGCTGAGGTAGGAGGATTGCTATGAGTTCAAGGCCAGCCTGAGCTACAGAGTGATTACCAGATTAGAACCTCATGATGTAGCTGTGAATGTCACCTTCTCCAGGTTATTTCTTCCTGGTCAAGGTCTTCTGAATTTGTGTGTTTTGTCTTTCATATGTTAGAGCACCCATTACTGCCATATGTAATGGTCATGGGGGGGGGTTTCAACCTCAGTCATCAGGTACTTCTTATCCAGCATTCTCTGGTCTTCAGTTTAAGTTAGCTGCTTTTTAAAAGATGTATGCAATTAAATCAATTAATTGATGTGTGTGTGTGTGTGTGTGTGTGTGTGTGTGTGTGTGTTATGTGTGATGTAGTGTATGTACATGTATATGTACATGTATATGCAGATGTCATGCCCTGTGTATGTTGACGTACTCAGGTGTCTCCCCAATTGCAGTTCCACTATTGCCTTGAAATAGAGACTCTCGTTGAACCCAGAGATGCTGTTTTCAGTCACACTGGCTGATCAGTGAGTACCAGTGATTTTCTGGATTTTCTCTCAGAGGACTGGGGTTACCAGCATGTGTGGTCATACTCAAGTGTTTCTGTGGGTTCTGGGAATCAAACTTAGGCTACCATGCTTATGCAGTGTGCTCTTACCCTCTGAGCCATCTCCTCAGTCCTCTATGTTTTATTTATTTGCGTGTGTGTGTGTGTATGTGTGTGTGTGTGTTTATGGCATATGTATTGTCTGGGTACATGTGCATTTGGGTATCATCTTTGGGAAGGCCACCCTCCCTCACCATTTATTTATTTGATAGAGAGAGAAGGAGAGAAAGAGAGAGAGAATGGGTGCACCAGAGCCTCCAGCCACTGCAAATGAATCTCAGAAGCATGTGCCACCTTGTGCATCTGGCTCACGTAGGTCCTGGGGAATCAAACTCAGGTCCTTAAGCTTTGCAGGCAAGTGCCTTAACCACTAAGCAATCTCTTCAGCCCCATGATTGGCATTTTTATGGGGGTTCTAGGGTTTGAACTTAGTCTTCATACCTGCAAGGCAGCAGGCCCTTAACCCACTGAGCTATCCTCAGTCCTACAATTGATGTTTTAATATATGCATACAAAGTGTAATCATATGATCAGGGTCATTGTTGTACCTGTTACCTCAGTCATCATTTCTTTGTGTTGTGAACTTTAAAATCCTCTATTTTAAAATATTCAGTAGCTATTAAACTGATGCAACCAATGAATATTCAATTTATTATACTTATTTATTACACAATTTATTATACAATTCAATTGTCACCATGGTTGCTTCATTGTTCTGTAGAACATTAGATCCATATTATTTAAAAAATATTTTTCCTGGGGGCTGGAGAGATGGCCTAGCAGTTAAACACTTGCCTGTGAAGCCTAAGGACCCCAGTTTGAGGCTTGATTTCCTAGTACCCATGTAAGCCAGATGTACAAGGAGGCGCATGCATCTGGAGTTCATTTGCAGTGGCTGGAGACCCTGGTGTGCCCATTCTCTCTTTCTCTCTCTGTCTGTTGCTCTCAAATAAATAAATAAACAAACATTAAAAAATATTTTTTCCTGGATTCCTTTTGTTTCTATTCTTTCTTCTTAGTAAGTGTATCTTTTGTTGTATGGCTGTTATCCTCCCCTTTATGAGTCAATAGTTTAATTGTTATGTCCATTGCAGGCTATGTTACATTACACTCTATAACCCTTTTCTTTTACATACTGCTTTCTATTATTTTTGTTTGTTTGAGAAAAACTTTCCTTAAACTTGCTATGTAGTCAGGCTAACCTCAAACTCTCTTCCCTCATTCTCTTTTCTTTTTCTTTTCTATCTTTTTTTTTTTTTTTTTTTTTTGAGACAGGAGCTTGCTATGTAACTCAGGCACATTGCTGTTGTTGTTGTTGTTGTTGTGTGTGTGTGTTAGAGAACAACTTTGGGGTTTTTGTCCTTGCCTTCTACCTTATTTGAGGCAGGGTCTTTCTTATATGTTTGCCACTGAGAATGTCCATGAGCTTTGGGACTCTGTGGATTTCACCCCTCCTAGCCCCCACTTAGGATCACTGATGTGTCTTACTTGCATCTGGCTTTATGTGGTCTTTGGGGATCCAAACTTTGGGAGTCAGGTTTGCAGACATGTACTTTTAACCATTGAGGCACCTCCTCAGCTCTGGCCTCAAACTTTTTTTTTTTTTTTTAAATAATTTATTATTTTGTTTATATTATTCTAATTTAATAATCATATTGGTGACTCCATTATCCTCCCTGTCCTCCCCCTTCCAAAGGGACCCTCATCAATGGGGAATGTGGATCTTGCACTGTGGAGGTAGTCAAAAATTATGGGGATAGGCCAAGTCTCTGTGCATAATGACCCAACTTGTGGCTCTAACACTCTTTCCGCCCCCTCTTCCATGAATTTCACTGAGCCACGTTGGGATCATTTTAGTTCTACTTCAGTGGTGAGGTTTTGGGATCCTCTGTGTCTCTGGATATCTGGCTTAGTAGGAGTTGGATGTTCTCTGTGTTTGTGTCCTTCAGCCTTTTTCTGGTGTCATGTTCACCAAGAATGCTGTACTCTTGCCCTTTCCCCACATTACTCTATGGTTTCAGCTGGGGCCCTGCTGAAGTGTGATAGGCTGATCCTTCCTTCAGGTTTGTCGTCCATCTGAAAAAGATAAGCAAATTCTACAATGGAGAGAGAAGTTAGTACTAGATAGATGTAATGGCCATAGTTATTTTATAGTGAATTTTATATGCATTGGCCCTCTTCTAGCCCACATTTGGTGGGAACTTGATCTTGGAGACTGGGCTTATTTTTTGTACATGGCTTTGACTTATTTCCCAGTTCCAGCAATGAGTTCCATTCCACTGAGTGGATCTATTAGTCAAATTAAGAGCAGTTGGTTACCCACCATGGCTGTGTGCCACTACTGCACTTGTTTGAGCATTGGTTCACATTGTTTCCTGCTGGGTAGCTTAAACTGCGAGTTATTTGGACAAATATCGGTCATTTTCCCCCAGTTGCTCGTGTAGCACCCTCTGGCACTAGACTAGCTAACTGTCTGGGGACTGACCCTCATCCAGATTCTGGCCAGGTCTCTCCATGTTTGGTCTCACACACGTATGCTGTCTTCAACAGTAGGGTCTTACCATTAACCTTTGGTGGGTCATCAAGAACTCTGACAGAAATCTGTCTTTTTTGGGAAACCTTGTAGGTCTCTCGGATCAACAGCTCATCGTGAAAGTTAACCCCGTGCTGATACTGGGAGTTATAAGTCAGTGCCAAGGAAGGTGGAGGAAGAAAAAGATAGGTAATATAAAAGAGAAAGTGAGTATAGAGAGGAGAGGGAGGGGGATAGGGAGAGACAGAAACAGGAAAAGATTTAAGGTTGGTCTTCATGATGTTCTCTCTAGTTCTCTGTGGTTCAGGTGTTCCCTCTGTGGGCCTGCTAAAGGACCAATGTTTTAGCCTGTTGTTCAGTATATAGTGTTTTATAGTACCATTTCCTTTTGAGTCCCTATTTATGTCCCCCTCCTTACCCTCCCATCCCACCCTCCCTATTGTCTGGTCCTCAGGGTACTTATTAGGTTTGTCAGCATCTCAGGCGGATTCAGGTTAAGAGCCACAAATGAATGAGACCATGCGACAATTATCTTTTTTGTGATTGGGTGAGCTCACTGAGGACAATCTGTTCTGTGTTTGACCATTTCTTTCCCGAATTTCATTATTTCATCTTTCCTTGCTGCTATGTAGAGTTCCATAGTATAGATATACCACATCATTGTTATCCATTCATCTAATGCTGGACATCTGGACATCTTAGCTATTATGAATTGAGTAGCTATAAACATGGTTGAGAAAATCTCTCTGATCTGAGGCTTGGAGCCTTTAGGGTAAGTGCCCAGTAAGGGAATAACTAGGTCTGTTGGTAGGTCTATAGTCATCCTTTTCAGGAGTTTCCATATAGCTTTCCATAATGGTTTAACCATTTTACATTCCCACCAGCAGTGAAAGCTTGTTCCTATTTCTCCACAGCCTTGCCAGTTTTTGTTTTCATTGTTTTTTTATGTTAGCCATCGTTACTAGGGCAAGGTAGAATCTCCTAGTTGTTTTAATTTGCATTTCCCTGATGATTAGGGATGTTGAATATTTTCTTTTTTCTTTTTTTATGCCTATATATTTTTATTAGTTACCTATGTAATGTGCATAGAGTCATGATGGTACCATCGTTAGCCTTCTCCCTGCCCTCCCCCCTTGGGGATTGTGGGTCTTGCATTGTGGGGATAGCCATCAGTTATGGAGGAGATGGCCTCAAACTCTTGATTCTTCTGCCTCAGCAAATTGAGCACTGGGATTACAGTTGTGGATATTTCATTTGTGTTGTTACTGGGGATGGAACCAGGGTCTTGTGCCAGACAAGCATTCCACCACTGAGCCCAGGAAAGTGGCTTTATCTCCACTCCAGGAAACTCCAGACAAGGGCTGATTTTGGAGGGAAAGAGATTTCTGTTACTCTAAGGGAACTAAGTAGAGCTTCTCTTGCCTGTAGGTGGGAAGGCTGCAAAGAGTGGAGTGATGTTGAGCCAGTACTGAAGGGCAGCCTTTTCCTGTATTCCTCTCTCCCCTCAGGCCCTTCATAAAGAATGGCTTTCCCTTACTGTCCTCCTTTATCTCTTTCTCCATGACCAGAGGAAGGTACAGCCTGGCCTGGACTGCGTCTTCCCTAAATAAACTCAGGCAGCCAAGTTATCTGCTTCTTCATTTGGGTTCCTGTAGAAGTGGAGGGGGCAGTGGTTGGGGCCTAGACAAAGCCACAGCAAGGAGTGATCCATGAAGGGAACATGGTACTGAGTCTGGGCCCTCCTCTGCCACTTTTGCATGAGATCCAGGTGTTTGAGCACAGCCTGTCCTACCTCCTATCTGAACACCTGGCCATTTAAACTTTCCCTCTGCTCCTTTCCTCTTAATTCCCATTCTCCTCTCTGCTCTTCCAGTCTCCCTTCCCTCTTCTCCCCTCCCTCCTCTCTCTCTCTTTCTTCTCTTCCTTTCTTCTTTCTTTCTTCCTCCCTCTCTTTCTTTCTTTCTTTTTTTTTTTTTTGGAGAGAGACACAGAGAGAGACAGAAAGAGAGGGAGAGGAAGACAGATAGAGAATGGGTGTGCCAGCAGCCTCTCAGCTGCTGCAAACGAACTCCAGATGCATGCACCCCCTTGTGGGAAAGTGCAGCATTACATCCTTGCTTCACATTGCATCTAGCTAAAGGTAGGACCTGGAGATCGGAACTGATGTTCTTAGGCTTAGCAGGCAGGCACCTTAACCGCTAAGCCATCTCTCCAGCCCCTCCCTCTCTTTCTATCTTTCCTTTCCTCCCTCCCTCCTCCCTCTCTCCCTTCCTTCCTTCATCCTTCCCTTCCCTTCCTTTCCTCTCTTCTCCCCTTCCCTGCTTCCTCTCTACTTGGTTGTGTTTATACACATAGATTAGGGATGTTCTCACATTTGGTTAGAGAAGCTTATTTTTATGGATGGTGGTAAATCCTGGAGAGACCCAAGACTCACCAGAGATGAGAACACAAGACAGTCCAGTGCCTAGCACCACATAGGACATCCCTAGCACTCCTGCCATGATGTAGGGAGCATTGCAAGATGGTGGCAGAAAGGAAATTAGCACTGCTGTCTCTGCTAGTCAGAAAAGCTTCTCTATGGAGATGACAGCAGATACTGAGGAAACTAATAACTTATTAAAGTGATGAAAATAAGAGGCTGTTGAGAGTTTAGTGCTAAATGAAACATCTCTTTCATGTTCTCCAAGGCTCAGGGAACACTATGGAAGAGGAAAGAGTTTAAGGGCCACAGGGAAGGAAGGAGTCCATTGGGGCATTGCTCTCTGGACATCAACTGACCCATCAACAATTTGATATAGAGAATGAAGGAGGATAAAAAGAATCAAAACAGGAGAAGTACTTGGAAAGAGGAGGAGGCTCAGTAGAATAGTGGTGGGAGAGAGGGGACAAAAGAGCCACAGGAAGGGAATATGATCAAATTACAATATGTTCATTTATTAACATCCTCAGTAAAAGAAATAAAAAGTGGAGTACAGATACCCCAAGGTTGCCCTCTGACCTCCAGAAGCATGCCCTCTCTCTCACTTCACACACACACACACACACACACACACACACACACACACACACACAAGCAAAATAAAGAAAATAAAAAATTCTGGAAAATGGAAGTCCAAGAACATGGTAGTGGAATCTGGTGAGGATCTTTTAGCAGAGGGCTTACTTTTATAATCAAGACACTCCGTCAATAACCATGAATCCTTTAGTCCATGAATGAGTTAGTCTGTTAATAAGGGAAAAGTCTTCATGACTCACTCATTTCTGAAATGTCCCACTTTCAAATATCATTAACATGCATTTGGGGAATAAGTTCCAAACATATAAGATTTTAAGGTTACATACAGACAAGGGTAGATGGGTTGGATATATCAACAAGTAGTAGATAAATGATTGTAAAATTGGATGATGAGATGGATGGATGAATGAGATGATGGGTAATGAATGAGTGGATGCATGGTGAGTTGGTTGAGTGGATGGGTAGGGAGGTGGACCAAGGGACAGTTGAGTGATTAGATGACCAGATGTGTGAATGAGTCATTAGATGGATTAATAGGCATGTGCAAAATTCTGGCCATAGATGGAGCTCTTGGGGTACTATCTAGACACAACTCACGTGAGTATCAGTTCAATTTCTGATCCCCAGTTTTGCCCAGTATAACTTCGTGGCTATACATGGTCTCTTTCTAGGATCATTCTTTCTCCTGTCTCTCTCTTAGTCTCCAACAATTTTATATTGGATTTGAGATTACATTGAGCTCCTTGCTTGTTTGCTGATCTTCTCAGTGGTAAGAGTGCTCTGGAAGGAGTCTATGTTCTTCTGTGGACACAGCACCTGTATGGGTCTCTATGACGACTGCTCTTAAGCCTCTTCTAGCCAAGTAGCCTCTCTGTGGTGGCCCCAGCCATTCCATCAGACACCAAACCATCCCACAAGCTTCTCTTTCCTTCCACTACATTCATCTTTGGCTTCATCCTTTTCTTTCTCTTTAGAAAATTTAAAATTTATTTTACAAAGATTATAGTTTTAGATCTCCTATCCCGCAGACTTACTTTTCCTGAGGGTTTTCCTCAGTGGATGTTTGGTACTCAGTGTAGGGTAATTAAAACCTCAGTCAATCCCTTTGGAAGTATGTGTGAAATTTCTACCCCCCCTTTCCCATGGCTCTTAACATTTCCCCTTCCTTTGTAGTGTTCTCTGTTTGATTTCATTCTTTTTTTTTCAAGATAGGGTTTCACTGTAGTCCAGGCTGGCCTGGAATTCACTCTGTATTCTCACGGTTGCCTCGAACTCACGGTGATCATCCTACCTCTGCCTCCCGAGTGTTTGACTTCATTCTTATCTTCAGCCCAATTCCCACTCCACCTGATCTTCCACTAGTGATGGTAGACACAGGATCAAAAATTTTTCTGTTTATTTTATACATGTATATAATGTATTTTATCATATTTGCAGTTATCTTTTCTTGTTTCCCTCTCAATTCTGTTGAACCTGTTCTTCTTCCCAACTACTAATCCCATTCTACTTTGTGACTAACTGAGTTTTAATTAGGATTTCTTTCATGAGCATAAGTGGGGGGTTATTTACAGCAGCACAGACAAGTTATCACTGGCTACACCACTGAAGAAAATGTCTCCCCTTTTCCAGTAAACCATATCCTTCTTCTCTTCAGGCATAGATCTTCAGAGAGGGGTGTAGGAATCATGAGCCCCTTTCCAATCCATGATGGAATGCCGACAGGCCCAATCTTGTGCAGGGAATCACAAGTGCTGTGAGTTCATGAGTATAGTTCATGGCCATTTCACGTCAGAAAGACAATGTTCCATAGCATTCCTCCTCATCTAGGTCTTACATTATTTTTAAAAAAATTTTATTTTTTATTGACAACTTCTACACTTACAGACATGTTTATTAACCATGATATTTTCGTCCCCTCCCCACTTTGGCATATATTCTTCCTTCTCCCTCTTCTACAATGTTCCCTGAGCTTCAGTCCAACTTAGGGCTGAGAATTCAATAGTCACTTATTCTTGGCATTTTGACCATTGTTGAGTTTACACAGAGTTACTGCAAAACACTGCAAATAGAAATTTCTCTGCTCAAAGCTGTAAGCAGCACTAACCTATGGGCATAAACATAAATATTTAGAAGGCAGTTGATGGAGACCACGTAGACACAGGATGAGTTAGAGGGAAGGGTCATCTGGGTCAACCTTCTATCTCTGGTCAAAACTTTTTTTCTCTTCCCCAGGTGCTGAGGCAGCCATGGATGCAGATGTCTTGGGCCTAACCAACATGTCTCAGGGTCCCAGTAAGACTGTGGGGTACTCAGGGTAGGGGCCCAGTCATGCATCAGACAAGGGCATTCATGCCTGAAAAAAAAGAAGGATATGGTTTACTGGGAGAAGAGGAGGAAGAACAATGAGGCAGCTAAGATGTCCTGGGAAAAGCAACGTCTAAATAATGTGGCCATTGAGGGCAGGCTGACAACATTGCTGGAGGAGAATGCTGTTTTAAGGGCTGAGTTATAAGAACTCAAGCTTCGATTTGGTCTCCTGCCACCTATGGCTGGACTCCAGACTTTGCCTTTGCAGGCCTGACTGCGGGAGTCTTCCTGGACTGAGGACCCTCACTCACAGGCTGAACCATTCTTGTCTCTGCCTGGTTCCTCCAGCTGCCTCTTGAGGTCATATACCCTGGATTCTGTGATTCCAGGATGGTGGGGCTGCATAGTGGCTCATGGATGGCCTGGCCTTGCTGCTTCCCCTGGGTTCTTGATGGAATCTGAGCCCCTAACCCCCATAGCTGATAGGACCTTTCACACTGTACTTCCAGCTGCTCTATATGCTTGTTACTTTTTGGATGAGAATGTGGGACCCACACCAGATCTCAAGCCTTGCTGTGGCTGTGGTCACCCATGTTCACTGGATACCATTTCATAGGGCCCTCAGATATGTTACTGACACCCTCTAGAGATCACATGGGGTTTTCC
The DNA here is from genome assembly GCA_036365145.1 of Orientallactaga sibirica. NCBI lineage: Eukaryota > Metazoa > Chordata > Mammalia > Rodentia > Dipodidae > Orientallactaga > Orientallactaga sibirica. The sequence goes on from JAEOAD010000015.1 coordinate 2,880,133, forward strand.
CTGGGCTGTACTGTCCTGCCCCAGCCATTAGTCCTAAGTGTCTGGGTTATCCCTCCCAGCCCCATAAACTGTGCATCAAATCCCAAGCATTGAGCAGGTTATACTGAGGTTGAGAAGTTGGCCAGGGACGTCTCTGAGGGCTTGCCCTGGGCAGGCTCAATCTGCAATGGGGTGATTAGGATTAAATATGGTTTTGTCTAGGGGATGAATGGCTTGCCTTTGACTTGCTCCCAGGATTGGGCAAGGCCCATAGGAAGCAGGGGGGTTGCTCTGACTGGGAGGGTGTACCTCTTGGTATCCAGACTAGGCCTCTAGGTGAAAAATGATTATATATATATAATACTTGTGGTTGTCATATTTTCCCTCTCATTCATCCTTTCATCCATCAGCTAGCTACCCACCCATCCATCCACTCATCAATTCATCTATCTATCTACTCACAGTATTTCAATCCACCCATCATTTCCATATAGCTATCCACTCAATCTTTATCTTTCTAGCCATCCATCCATTCTTTCATCTATTCATCCTTTCACACACCTGCCCATTCATTTACTCAACTTTCATCTACTCATTCTTTACTTCTTTCTTTCCTCCATCCCTCCATCCTTTCCTTCAATCACCCATTCTGTGCTCATTTGTCTTCATTTTCTCACTTATTTATTTACAATCAATTGTGGCCTTTCCAGTGTGTTCATTTTTTGATTCTCTTTGTATTTAGCTTAGTTACAAGTATGATCACACCTCTCTGTGGGTTAGCATGAGGGCTGAGGAGAGACCTACTGAGAGCCATACTGACAGAAAGCAATGTCTCAGGGTGTCTGAATCCTGAATTCTTGGGGTGTGTGGTGAGACTTTAGTGCTCTGGCTTCTCCTGGGTTTTTTCTGGAGATTCACATGTCTCAAGAGTATCCTGAGAAGGCTGGAAGGAAAGCTTGCCTGGGAGATGTGGCCTAGGCCTGTTTCTTCCTATCCAGTGTCCATCGCTGGAAGGGGGGGGGGGTCAAGGGGAAGTTCTAGTTGGCAAATCTCATAGAAAGACCTGTAAAATATGCAATTCAAAGATTTTACACATCAGAGGAGGCTCCAAGAGTCTACTGCTGAGTGTCACTTTGTACTTGCACATTTGTAGGGATAGAGAGTTCACTTCCTCCCAAGCTACTTCATTTGTGATTCCTTCTCTTGAGTGCAAAACTACTTTTTACAAACTTCTACCTTTGACTTTGCTGTTAATACTGGGAAGCACTGAGATCTCATCTCTTTCCCTAGTCTTGGGAATAGCTGGCTTGATGGAAGAAGACTTCACTTCCTGGTCTACATAAAGTGGAGTCCACCATTCTTGCCAATGGTTTAAGGACTGAACCTCATTTATTCTGTACACAGCTAGTCATACACTCTTTGGTCCACAGCAATACCAAATACTAATTCTTCTCACTTCTTTATTTCCTTTCAGGGACTTCTCATCTTCTGATTCACTCTGTGATGTTTTAGAAGCAATATCCTTTCATTTTTCAAAATTACTTACTGGCTTTTTCTTTTTTCTTTCTTTTTGCCAATGCTGTTTACAGATGATGGCTCCAGGAACTGAATATAAATGATTTATTCATTCATCAAGTATATATTTTCAACAAATAGCTTTTACGATGGGTCAGAAGGGAGTTGAATGAAGGAAATAGTCATTCAGATAGAGTTTGTGGAAAGAGAAACTCAAATCAATGTCTAGAGCATTGATCCAAGATATGTCCATGAGTCTACTGTGCTGGGTCCTGGGTCCATATGTGTGGCGTCTGTTCCCTGAGAGATACTGGAAAGCTTGTTTCATCCCTGTGATCCCCTAGAAGCTGTGTCATAAAAGTTCCAGAGCTACTTCCCATCCTGGGGTATCTAGGTAACCCTTGTGCTATGTGTTAGATTCACGATTGCTTTGGGGAATAAACTTGAGAACATTGTGCTACCACATATTACTTTTCATCTCATTCATCCTTCTATGCTTGTGAAATTTTTTTTGATAAAAATTCATAAAATTCTCTTTCTGCTTCAGATGTATCTGGTCTATTTAGACTATTTAATAAACATGCAGTAAAAGTTTCTGCCTGTTTCAGCTGGTGACTTCAAGTGAGTGGAAGATAGTGATGTGGTTACATTTTCCTATCATGTCTACAAGGTTTCTCAGACACACCCTGTCTGAACCATTGTCATGTGGATTCTCCACACTCAAACTGTAATTCCTGAACCATAGTCAACAGCCTCACCCTGGAGCTTATTAGAAACGCAGAAACTTGAGGGCTGGGAAGATAAAGTGGATAAAATGCTTGCCCTGCAAGCATGAGGACCAAAGTTCAGATATCCAGCAGCTGCATAAATACTGGGTGGGTGTGGCTGGCTTTTTGTTATCCCAGAGCATGGGGATCCCTGGAGTCAACTGCTTAGCTACACTAGCCCAATCAGTGAGCTTTGGGGTCAGAGGCCCTGTTTCAGTAAATAAGGTGAAGAGTGATTAAAGAAGACACTTGCCTTTAATCCCAGCCAGGCATGGTGGCACATGAGCCATAGTTTAATCAGCCCAGCACTCAAAAAACTGGGAGACAGAGGTCCACACACATGGATGGATCTACATACATGTGAACCTTCATTCACACCACACACACACACACACACACACACCAAACAAAGGAGAAAAATATGAGTTTGAGGCCACCTTTTTTTTTTTTGAGACAACAGATGAGAGAGAGAGAGAGAGAGAGAAAGAGAGAGAGAGAGAGAAAGAATTGCTGTGTGCAATGTCATGTGTGCCTGAGCTAGAGTGATCCCATGGAACCTGGAGAATTCAAAAACTAAGTAATCTCTCCAAAAAAATAGGCCAAAAAAAAAAAATTGAAAGACAGGTATTTGACATTGACTTCTGGTTCCATAGTGAGCATGTGGGGATCAAAGAAAACATCTCCTCCCACCTTGTTTGAGGAGGGTCTCTCTTGTTGTTTACACTGGGAAGGCCAGACAAACTGGCCCATGAGCTTCAGGATTCTCTGCCTCCCAGATCCATAGCATTGGGACATACATCACTTTGAACCTTCATTCATACGTTGAACTACTGACATCACACAGAACACACACACACACACACATGGGGGAATAGAACAACACTCCCTTCTCCCCAAACAAAGGAAGAAAAACTTTGTTGATAAAAACAGATGTGGCTTTAGCATGTGGGTCACAGTTTGTTGATCTCAGGCTTCTAGAGGCATCAACAATGGTTCCACTAATCATAAATTTGCTTTTATGTTTGTCAACATTTGTTTTGTTTCTTTTTAAGTCTTGGAGATGCTTTGAACACAAGTGCTAGGACTATTCTTTCTCTCTCAGAACATCTCCTCAGACACATAAAAAGGCAGTCTCACTCTAGCCCAGGCTGACCTGGAATTAACCAAGGCGTGGCGCCACCACGCCTGGCTATATAATGTATTTTAAATACACCCCCCCCCTCATTACCTACTTTTGATCCTCTTTTCTGTCCCTCTTCCACTGAATCCCTTCTTCCTAACTCATCTCTTTTCTACTTTGCTGTCTTCTTTCCTTGTGCATTTGTGTGACCCACTGAGCAATGGGTTGGGGATTATTTACAGAGCAGCAGTGTACTTTTGCCAAAAGCTCTTCAGGGAGAGATGAAGGCCTCATGTTTTACTTCACTATCTATGATGGAATGTTGATGAGCCCAATATTATATAGTTAATGACAGTCACTGCCAACATTTGGTTTTAATGGGCCTTTGTGTGTATTGTACATGTTCATGCATGTATACATGTGTGTGCGCATATCCAGGTGTGTGCAGATATCATTGTGTGTGGTTAAGGTTGGCATCAGGTGTATTCCTCAATAATTCTCCTCCATATATTTTGACATAGTGAACCCAGAGTTTACCAGTTCAGCCAGAGTAGCTAGCCAGCAAATCCCCTGGCTCTTCTTTCCCAGCAAAAGGATTATTATTGCATTTGATGTTTCTTTTAACTGAGTTTAAGTAGTGTTTTTACTGGTCATTTTGTGTCAATTTCCTTCTTGAGGGAGGGTCTGAGGCACTTGCCTGCAAAGCCCCAGGTCCTGACTTTGAAAACATTTCAGACCAGAAATCTCAGCCTCCATGTTGATTTGAATGATACATGGTTGGACTAGCTGTATTTTGATGGTGTGCCTTTGATGTTTCCTGATTTTTAGGGCTTTTGTGTCATTATTGAGGGGCCCCAGGCTGACTTTGAATTTGAATACAACACACACCCTTAGGGATTTGGGCTGTATTCAATTATTTATTAGTGTTATTTATTAGTATTATTTAATAGCCACTCTTGCATAAATACTTTGTGCTGGTTTTTAATTGAATGTCTATATTGCTCAGCTGAATTTTAGAATTTGCCAGTAATTTGCTCCACCCAGTCTACTACAATATTGAATAGCAGGCAAATTCAACACCTAGGGTCATGTCTGTTTGACTTGGAGTATAAGAGCTACACCAGACACCTTGAACTTCTACACTGAAGGTATATAATTTACATGACTAAGAACATTGCAGATAATTAGAAAATCCAAGCATCAAATTAAGTCAAGATGAAAAAATCTGTACATTATAGTACAAGAAACACAAAACTCAATACAATCCAACCAAAAATTATAAATCCATCAGAAATGACCTCCAGTAAGACTGCTTTAGATGAAATGCCTGAACAAGATTTAAAAAAAAATGATTCTGGAGCTGGGTGTGGTGGTGCACACCTTTAATACCAGCACTCGGGAGGCAGAGGTAGAGGATTACTGTGAGTTTGAGGCCACCCTGAGACTACAAAGTGAATTCCAGGTCACCCTGAGCTAGAGTGAGACCCTACCTCGGAAAAAAAAAAAAAAAAAAAAAAATTCTATTTGCAAAGACAGAAAAAAAGAAATGAAAGGAATTAAAGAAGAAAACAAACTTCTGAAGGAATTCCAAGAAAATACAGGAAACCAACTTCATGAAATAAGGTCAATACATGATATGTGTAAGGAAATAGAAATAATGAAAAAAATATCAATCAGAAACACTAGAAATGAAAAACAGAGTATGTCAAATAGGAAACTGTAAAAAGTCTCACTAGTAGAATGGCTAAGGAGAGGACACAATATCTAAACTAGAAGACCAGGTGGCAGATCTAATACAGTCCAACAAAGAGAAAGACAAAATAATAGAAAGGCATGAATGGGCATTTCAAGACATTCAAGACACTATGAAGAGATCAAACATAAGAATTCAGGGCATAGTAGAAGGAGAAGAATTTGACTCCAAAGTCATATAGCAGATATTTTCAACAAAATTATAGAATAAAACTTCCCCAAATTGGGAAAAAGATGCTAATGCAGATACAGGAAACCTTTAGAATACCAAACAGACAAAACCTAGAAAGAAACTCTTCTTGCCATATTATAATTAAACTAAAAACACACAAACCAAAGAAAATATATTGAAAGCAGTTAGAGAGAAAAATTGAGTCACATACAAAGGCCAGCCCATCAGGATAACAGGAGATTACTCAACATAAACTTTAAAAGCCAGAAGGGCTTAGAAGGATGTATTTCAAGTTCTGAAAGATAACAACTATCAACCAAGATTAATTTATCCAGCAAAGCTATCCATCCAAATAGATGGAGAAATAAGGACTTTCCACAACAAAAGTAGGCTAAAGGAATACATGAAGACTAAGCCAGATCTACAGAAAATACTTGAAAAGATCCTCCATGCTGAAGAGAAAGAAAACACACACATAAGGAACCTGGAAAAAACAAACCATACTCAAATAATAGTTAATGCAAGTGGCTAAAGGTAAAACCAAAAGAACTACAAAATAAGAAGAATGGCAAGAATAAAGAAAATAAATAAATAAAATAAAAAGAAAGAAATCAACCTTTCAATAATAACTCTTAATATCAATGGCCTCAATTCCCCAACCAAAAGACACAATTTACAGACTGGGTTAAAAAGCAGGATCCTTCTATTTGTTGCCTTCAAGAAACTCAGCTTTCCACAAAAATGGACAATATCTTAGGGTGAAAGGTTGGAAAATGGTGTTTCAAACAAATGGTTCAAGAACACAAGCAGGTATCACTATCCCAATATCTTACAGTGGAGAGTTCAAACCAACATTAGTTAGGAAAGATAAAGAAGGTCGCTTTATATTGATTAAAGGAATATTCCATCAGGAGAGGACATTACAATTCTAAACATATATGCACCTAACATAGGGGCTCCCAATTTCATCAAGCAAACACTATTAGAAATAAGGTCACAGATAACACCAAACACAGTTGTAATGGGGAGAATAACAGCAGATTTCTTGACACAAACTTTAAAAGCCAGAAGGCTTGGAATGATGTATTCCAAGTTCTGAAAGATAACAACTGTCAAACAAGATTATTTTATCCTGAAAACCTATCTACCCAATTTGATGGAGAATTAAGGACATTCCACAACAAAAACAGGTTAAAGGAATTTATGACAACTAAACCAGCTCTACAGAAAATACTTGAAAGAATCCTTTACACTGAAGAGAAAGCAAAACACAACAGGAGGAATTAGGAAAAAATAAACCATACTCAAATAACAGTTAAAACAAGTGAGTAAAGGAAAAAAGGAAGCACTACAAAACAAGAAGAATGGTGAGAATAAATACATACCTTTCAATAATAATTCTTAATATCAATGTCCTCAATGCCTCAACCAAAAGACACATGCTTGCAGACTGGACTAAAAACACAGGATCCTCTCTCAATAAAAGATAGACACTGTTTTAGGGTGTCTAAGGATGGAGAACTGTATTTCAAGAAAATGGTTCAAGAACACAAGCAGGGTTGCTATCCTAATATCTGATAGGATAGACTTCAACCCAACATTAGTGAGGAAAGATAAAGAAGGTTATTTTATACTGATTAAAGGAATACTCCAACAGGAGGACATCACAATCCTAAGTTTATATGCACCTAACATGGGGGGTCCCAATTTTATCAAAGAAACACTATCAGACTTAAGGTCACAGATAACATCAAACACAATTGTAGTGGGTGACTTCAGTACTGCACTCTCATCAATTGACAGGTCATCCTGGCAAAAAAATAAACAGAGAGACATCCGGATTAAATGATGTCATGGAACAAATGGACCCAACAGATATACACAGAACATTCCATCCAAATGCATAGAATATACATTTTTCTCAGCAGCACATGGAACATTCTCCAAAATAGACCATATATTAGGACACAAAGCAAATCTTAACAAATTCAGGACAATTGAAATAATCCCTTGTACTCTATCTGACCACAAGAAAAACTATGGAGCATACACATATTCATGGAGATTAAACAGTACACTATTGAATGATGAATATGGCATTGAAGACATCAAAAAGAAAATTAAAAAATTCATAGAATCAAATGATGATGAGAATACAACATACCAAAACCTTTGGGACACAATGAAGGCAGTCCTAAGTAAATAGCTTTAAGTGCCTGTATTAAGAAATTAGAGAGCTCACAAGTAAACAATTTAATGCTTCACCTTAAGGCCTTGGAAAAAGAAGAAAGTAAACCAAAAATCAGTAGACAGGAAGAAATAATTATTAGGGCATAAATCAATGAAATAGAAACAAAATATAATTTAAAGATTCAATGAAACAAAGAGTTGGTTCTTTGAAGGGTTAATAAACCCTTAGCAAATATGACCAGAAGAAAGAGAAAAGAGACAAAAATTAATAAAATTAGAGATGAAAAAAGCATCATTACAACAGATACCAAAGAGATTCAGAAACAACCTTCAAGAATTATGCCTCTAAGTTTGAAAACCTGAAAGAAATGGATGATTTCCTTGATTCATATGACCTACCAAAATTAAATCAAGAGGTGGTAAGCCATTTAAATAGACCTATAACAAGCACAGATATCCAAGCAGTTATAAAAAGTTTCCCATCTAAAAAAAGTCCAGGCCCAGATGGATTTTACCAGACCTTCAAGTAAGAACTAACACCACTGCTTCCCAAGCTTTTCCATACAATAGAAGAGGAAGGAATTCTACTAAACTCCTTCTATAAAGCCAGCATCACCCTGATACCAAAAACAAACAAAGAACAAAAGAAGAAAATTACAGACCAATCTCCCCCATGAACATAGATGCAAAAATTCTCAACAAAATATTGGCAAACAGAATACAAGAATATATCAGAACGATTATTCACTCAACCAAGTAGACTTTATCCCAGACATGCAGGGATGGTTCAACATACACAAATTGATAAATGTACTACACTGTATAAATGGACTGAAAGACAAAAATCACATGATCATCTTAGTACATGAAGAAGGGGCATTTGACAAAATCCAATATCCCTTCATGTTAAAAGTCCTATAAGAAACTGGGAATATAAGGAACATATCTCACCATAATAAAATCTTTTTATGACAAACCTACAGCCAACATAATACTAAATGGGAAAAACTTGAAGCTTTTCCACTAAATTCAGGAACAAGACAGGGATGTCCACTGTTCACAGTTTTATTTACTATAGTACTGGAAGTCTTAGCTATAGCATTAAGGCAAGACACTCATAAAAGGGATATGAATTGGAAAGGAAGAGATCAAATTATAATCATTGCAGATGACATGATTCTATATATAACAGACCCTAAAGATTCTGCCAGCAAAATATTAGAGCAGATAAACACTTTCAGCAATGTAGCAGGTCACCACATAAACACAGAAATCAGTAGCTTTTCTATGTACTAACAACAAACATGCAGAGGATGAAATCAGGGAATACCTCCCATTCCCAATTGCCTCAAAAAAAGAAGTGTCTTGGAATAAACTTAATGAAGGAAGTGAAGGATCTCTACAATGAGAACATTAAAACACTCAAGATAGAAATTACAGAAGATACTAGGAAATGAAAAGACATCCTATGTTCTTGGATTGAAAGAATCAATATTGTGAAAATGTCAACCTTACCAAAAGCAATCTATATTTAATGCATTTTCCATTAAAATTTCAGTGGCATTCTTCACAGAAATAGAAAAAACAATTCTAAAATTCATTTGGAAGCACAAAAAACCTTGAATAGCCAAAACAATTTTGAGCAACAAAAATAAGCCTGGTGGTATCACCATACCTGATTTTAAGCTATATTACAAAGCCATGGTAACAAAAACAGCATGGTACTGGCACAAGACACTCATGTAAATCAATAGAAGAGAAGAAAGGATCCAGATGTTAATCCAGGCAGCTACAGCCATCTGATTTTTGACAAAAATGCCAAAAATATTCATTGGAGAAAAGACAGCCTCTTCAATAGGTGGTGCTGGGAAAATTGGTTATCTATATGTAGAAGGATGAAAATAGATCCTTGTCTTTCTCCATCACAAGATTCAAGTCCAAGTGGATCAGGGACCTTAATATCAGACCTGAAACTCTGAAATTTCTAGAGGAAGAGGTAGGGGAAACCATTATATTGGCATAGGGAATTACTTTCTGAATATAACCCCAATTACTCACGAAATAACACAACTAATCAACCACTGGGATCTCACTAAATTACAAAGCTTTTGGACAGCAAAGGACACTGTGAATAGAGCAAAGAGGCAACCTGCAAATGGGAGAAAATCTTTGCCAGCTACACATATGACAGAGGATTAATATCCAGAATATATAAAGAACTAAAAAAACAAACAAACAACCCAATTTAAAAATGGGCTAAGAGCTGGGTGTGGTGGTGCATGCTTTTAATCCCAGCACTCAGGAGGCAGAGGTAGGAGAATTGCTGTGAGTTTAAGGCCATCCTGAGACTCCACAGTGAATTCTGAGCTACAGTGAGACCCTAACTTGAAAAAAAAAAAAAAAAAAAAAAAAAAAAAAAAAAGGGCTAAGGAACTAAATAGAGAGTTCTCATTGGAAGAAATACAGATGGCATGTAAACATCTAAAAAGTGTTCTATCAAGAAAAGAAATGGAAGGGCTGGAGAGATGGCTTAGCGGTTAAGGCGCCTGCTTGCTAAGCCTAAGAACCCGGTTCCAATCTCCAGGTCCCACGTTTAACCAGATGCAAAGTGACACAAGGGTGCAATGCCACACTTGACCACAAGAGGGCACGTGCATCTAGATTTTATTCATAGCAGCTGAGAGACTGCTGGTGCGCCCATCTCTATCTGTCTCCTTCTCCCTCTCCCTCTGTCTCTCTCTGTGTCTCTATCCAAAAATTAAAAAAAAATTATAATAAAAAAATTTAAAGAAAAGAAATGATGGGCTGGAGGGATGGCTTAGCTGTTCAGGCATTTGTGTGCAAAGCCAAAGGACCCATGTAAGCCAGATGCCTGAGAGGCCCATGCATCTGGAGTTTGTTTGCATTGGCTGGAGGTGCTGGTGTGCCCATTCTCTCTATATGCCTCTCTAGTAGAATAGATGAAGGAGAGAACAGAATATCTGAACTAGAAGACCAGGTGGAAGATCTAATACAATCCAACAAAGAGAAAGACATACTAATAGGAAGGTATGAATGAGAATTTCAAGATATTCAGGACACTATGAAAAGATCAAATATAAGAATTCAGGGTATAGTGGAAGGAGAAGAGTTTCACTCCAAAGGCATAGTATGTGTATTCAACAAAATTATAGAAGAAAACTTCCCCCAAATTGGGAAAGAGATGTCAATGCAGATACAGGAAGCATTTAGAACACCAAACAGACAAAACCTGGAAAGGTTTTGCCATATTATAATTAAACTACTATATTAGTCAGGGTTCTCTAGAGGAACAAAATGGATAGAATGAATTGTATTAAAAGGGAATTTATTGGATTAGCTTACACAGTCCAGCAATAGCAGGTTGCAGGTCTGAGAGTCAAGAAACCCGTTAGCTGCTCAGTCCACGAGGCTGGAGGCCTCAGCAGTCCCAATCCGGCACTGAAGGCCTGGAGGCTTCCTGGAGAGATGCTGCTCTTCAGTCCACCCTGGTCTTCAGTCCACACTGGAAAGCAGCAACACCAAGCAGCAAGTACCAAGTGGAAAACACCAAGCAGCAAGCACCCAGTGGCATGCAGCGAGCAGCACCAGCAGCCAGGTGGGAGAGTGAGCCTTTCTTCCCAGAGCTTCTTTTTATCAACCAGCCCCTTCCTCCAAGAGGGGCTGCCCACTCTGGTCCACCTACTCTGGGGGAAGGGCTTACCCCTGGGGGAAGAATTCTTCCTTTAATTAATTCTTCCTAGAGGCAGCCTCAGAGACACACTTATGAGGAATGTCTGTGGATTCCTAAACAGATCAAGTTGGCACAAACTTAACCATCACAACTACCAAACATACAAACCAAAGAAAATATATTGAAAGCAGCTGGAGAGAAAAAGCATGTCACCTACAAAGGCAAGCCCATCAGAATCACAGCAGATTACTCAATACAAACTTTAAAAGCCAGAAGGGCTTGGAGTGATGTATTCCAAGTTCTAAAAGATAACAACTGCCAACCAAGGTTACTTTATCCTGAAAAACTATCCATTCAAATAGACAGAGAAATAAGGACATTCCACAACAAAAGCAGGCTAAAAGAATATTTGAATACAAAACCAGCTCTACAGAAAATACTTGCAAGGATCCTCCATGCTGAAGAGAAAGAAAAACACACATATAAAGAACCTGGAAAAAACAAACCATATTCCAATACTGGTTAATACAAGAGAGCAAAGGTAAAACCAGAAGAACTACAAAACAAGAAAAATGGCAAAAATAAACACACACCTTTCAATAATCACTCTTAATATCAACAGCCTGAATGCTCCAACCAAAAGACATAGGTTTTCAGACTGGGTTAAAAAGCAGGATGCTTCAATTTTCTGCCTCCAAGAAACTCACCTTTGTACAAAGTATGGACACTATCTTAGGTCAAAAGGTTGAAAAACCATGTTTCAAGCAAATGGGCCTAGAAAACAAGCAGGGGTCACTATACTAATATCTGACAGGGTAGACTTCAGACCAACATTAGTTTGGAAAGATAAGGAAGGTCACTTTATATTGATTAAAGGAACACTCCAATATGAGGACATTACAATCCTGAACATATATGCACCTAACATGGGGGTTCCCAATTTCATCAACCGAACACTATTAGAACTAAGGTTACAGATAACACCAAACACACTTGTAGTGAGTGACTTCAACACCCTACTCTCACCAATGACAGGTCATCCCAGCAAAAAATAAACAGAGATGCCTCTGGATTAAATGAGGTCATAGAACAAATGGACCTAACAGATATATACAGGACATTTCATCCAAATGCTGAAGAATATACATTGTTTTCAGCAGCACATGGAACATTCTCTAAAACAGACCATATATTAGGACACAAAGCAAATCTTAACAAATATAGGAAAGTTGAAATAATTCCTTGCACTCTATCTGATCACAATGGGATCAAACTACAAATCAATAACAAGAAAAGCCATAGAGCATATACAAAACCATGGAAAGTAAACAATACACTACTAAATGATGAATGGGTCAATGAAGAAATCAAGAAGGATATTAAAAAATTCATGGGGTCAAATGATAATGAGAACACAACATACCAAAACCTTTGGGAAATAATGAAGGCAGCCCTAAGAGGGAAATTTATAGCTTTAAGTGCCTATGTTAAAAAATTAGAAAGGTCGCAGGTAAACAACTTAATGCTCCACCTTAAGGCCTTGGAAAAAGAAAAACAAGGCAAATCAAAAATCAGTAGATGGGAAGAAATAATAAAGATTAGGGCAGAAATTAATTAAATAGAATCCAAAAATACAATCCAAAGAATCAATGAAACAAAGAGTTGGTTGTTTGAAAGGATAAACAAGATTGATAAACTCTTAGCAAATCTGAACAAAAGAAAGAGAGACAAGACACAAATTGATAAAATCAGATATGAAAAAGGCACCATCATAACAGATACCAGAGAAATTTAAAAAATCATAGGGACATACTATAAGAACATATACTCCACTAAGTTTGAAAATCTGAAAGAAATGGATGATTTCCTTGATTTATATGACCTACCTAAATTAAATCAACATGAGATTATGGAGATCCAAACAGTTATAAAAAAAATCTCCCAACTAAAAAAAGTCCAGGCACAGATGGATTCTACTGGGCCTTCATGGAAGAATGAACACCAATGCTTCTTAAACTTTTCTATAAAATAGAAGAGGAAGAAATCCTCCCAAACTCCTTCTATGAAGCCAGAATCCCCCTGATCCCAAAACCAGACAAAGATAGAACAAGTAAGGAAAATTAAAGACCAATCTACTTCATGAACATACATGCAAAAAGTCTCAACAAAATATTAGCAAATAGAATACAAGAATATATCAGAAAGATCATTCACCCTAACCAAGTAGGCCTTATCCCAGAGATGCAGGGATGGTTCAACATACACAACTCAATAAATGTAATACATTATATAAATGGACTGAAGGACAAAAATCACATGATAATCTCATTAGATGCAGAAAAAGCATTTGACAAAATCCATCTCTTCATGAGTCTCTACAGAGACTGGGAATAGAAGGAACATATGCCAACATAATAAAGCCCATTTATGACAATCCCACAGCCAACATAATACTAAATGGAGAAAAACTTGAAGCTTTTCCACTAAAATCAGGCACAAGACAAGGGTGTCCACTGTCCCCACTTTTATTTAATATACTACTGGAAGTCTTAGCCATAGCAATAAGGCAAGACACACATATAAAAGGGATACAAGTTGGAAAGGAAGAGATCAGGTTATTGTTATTTGCAGATTATATGATTCTATACATAAAGGACCCTAAAGACTCTACTAGCAAACGGTTATAGCCAATAAACACCTATAGCCATATAGCAGGATACAAAATAAACACACAGAAATCAGTAGCCTTCCTATACATTAACAACAAACACACAGAGGATGAAATCAGAGAATCATTCCATTCACAATTGCATCAAAAAAAATAAAAATAAAATACCTTGGGATAAACCTAACCAAGGAAGTGAAGGATCTCTACAATGAGAACTTTAAAACACTCAAGCGAGAAATTGCAGAAGACACTAGGAAATGGAAAAACATCCCTTGTTCTTGGATTGTAAGAATCAATATTGTGAAAATGGCAATCATACCAAAAGCAATCTACATATTTAATGCAATCCCCATCAAAATTCCAACAGCATTCTTCACGGAAATAGAAAAAACAATCCAAAAATTCATTTGGAAGCACAAAAAAAGCCTCAGATATCTAAAACAATTTTGAGCAACAAAAATAAGGGTGGTGGGTATCAGCATACCTGATTTTAACCTATATTACAGGGCCATAGTAACAAAAACAGCATGGTACTGGCACAAAAACAGACATGTAGATCAATGGAACAGAATAGGGGACCCTATTCTGATGTAAGTCTGGGTAGCTATAGCCACCTGATCTTTGACAAAAATGTCAATAATACTCATTGGAGAAAAGACAGCCTCTTCAGCAAATGGTGCTGGGAAAACTGGATATGCATCTGTAGAAGGATGAAAATAGATCCTTATCTCTCTCCATGCACAAGAATAAAGTCCAAATGGATCAAAGACCTCCATATCAGACCTGAAACTCTCAAACTGCTAAAGGAAAAAGTAGGGGAAACCCTTCAACATATTGGTCTTGGCAAAGACTTTCTGAATATAACTCCAATTGCTTGGGAAATAAAACCACAGATCAACTGCTGGGACCTCATGAAATTACAAAGCTTTTGTACTATTAAGGACACTGTGAATAGAGCAAAGAGGCAACCTACAGAGTGGAGAAAATCTTTGCCAGCTATACATCTGACAGAGGATTAATATCTAGGATATACAAAGAACTCAAAAAATTAAATAATAAACAACTCAATTAAAAAATGAACTATGGAACTAAATAGAGAGTTTTCAGAAGAAGAAATACAGATGGCATATAAACATTTAAAAGAATGTTCTACATCCCTAGTCATCAAGGAAATGCAGATTAAAACTACATTGAGATTTCATCTCACTCTCGTCAGATTGCCTACCATCAAGAAAAGAAATGACTATAAACTCTGGCAAGGATGTGGGAAAAGAGGAAACCTTCTACACTCTTGGTGGGAATGCAATCTTGTCCAGCCATTGTGGAAATCAGTGTGGAGGTTACTGAGACCGATAAATTTAGATCTACCATATGACCCAGCTGTACCACTCCTAGGCATATATCCTAAGGACTTGTTTCACTGCCTTAGAGATACTTGCTCAACCATGTTTATTGCTGCTCTATTCACAATAGCTAGGAAATAGAACCAGCCTAGATGTCCCTCAACTGACGAGTGGATAATGAAGATGTGGCACATTTACACAATGGAGTTCTACTCAGTGGTAAAGAAAAATGAAATTATGAAATTTTCTAGAAAATGGATGGATCTGGAAAGGATTATACTTAGTGAGGTAACCCAGGCCCAGAAAGCCAAACATCACATATTCTCTTTCATATCTAGATCCTAGCTACAAATGATTGGACTTCTATGTAAGTAGGAATAAAATTCAGTAGCAGAAGCCAGTAAGCTAGAAAGGGGATATAAAGGGAATAGAAAGGGAGGGAGGGGGGACTTAATAGGATGGTATTGCATATATGTAAGAAGAAGAACAGATTAATGGGGGGTGAAAAGGCCTAAGTGAGGTCAGGGAAAGAGATTGAGTAAAGGAAAGGTGGAGGGAGGGCTAATCAAAATCTAAGAGGATATAAATAAGTCATATGGAAACCTACTTTTCTGGACAATGGAACACTCAGAAGCCATAGATTTTTACTAGAAAACTTTCAGTGCCAGGAATGGGATACCTTCCAGTGAGTTGTTGGCCAGGGAGGTCTCAGAGACCCCCAAAACATTATAGGCCATTGCTGAGGCCCTTGGTTTCCCACCAGGAATAAATGGTAAGACCCTGTTGCCGAAGACCTCACTTGCCTAAGTGGCAAGGTCACTGAGAAATCAAGCTGGTGCTGAGCTGAGAACCTTCTTCCTGTCGACCAACCAACTGAAAGCTGGAAAAAGCTGCACTGCACGCAGCTCTATGGGATGCAGAAGTTATCAGCAGTGAAAACAGTGGACACTGGAAGCCTCAAGATTGGGCCGATTGGCCAAGTGACCAAATGAGTGCAGTAGTGGCATGTCTGCTCTGGGGGAAAACAACTGTTCTCTAATTGGATTGAAGGCCTGCTCTATAGGAGGGAATACATGCCTGGTCTGACAACCTAATCAAAAGCCTATGGCAGTGGAGATCATGAGTCTGAGGGATATAAAGCCAGCTCTTGTCTGGATAAATGTATATATTATTCTCACCAAAGTGCCCTGAAAGCACTACACTTAATGTTCATATTCATATATTAATGCTATTCTCAATTTTGGTTAGAGAAGCTTCTCTTTTCAGATGGCAATGACCACTGGGATGACCCAAAAGGCAACATAATGCTAAGAAGAAGGGATGGAGGAGTGTCCAGCACTGAAACATCTCTATCACACCCTCAAAGGCTCAGGGTCCATTGTGGAAGAGGTGGCAGGAAGAATGTAAGAACCAAAGGAAAGGTACCACTCCTTACAATGCAACTGTCCAGCCAGAAATTGGCCTCGATATCCATGACCTCACACTGCCTAGAAATACCTTCACAAAACCCTTATATAATGAGAAAAAGATGATGACATCAATATAAAAGAGAGACTTACAGAGAGAGGGAGGTGATATGCGGAGTTGTCAAGGGGAATGTGGGGGACGGTAGGGGAGGGAAGAGGGAATTATCATGGCTTATTGTCTGTAAGTATAGAAGTTTTCAATAAAAAATTAAAAGAGTTTAAGATGAAAGAAAGAAAGAATAAAGAAATGGCAGAAGACACTAGGAAATGGAAAGGAATTCATAGTTTTGGATTGGAAGAGTCAATATTGTGAAAATGTTAATCTTTCCTAAAGCAATCTACACATTTAACGCAATCCCCATCAAAATTCCTATGACATTCTTCATAGAAATAGAAAAAAATCCTAAAATTCATTTGGAAGTACAAAAAACATTGAATAGCCAAAACAATTTTGAGCAACAAAATAAGGCTGGTGGATATTACCATACCTGATTTTAACCTATATTACAGAGCCATAGTAAAAAAAACAGTATGGTACTGGCACAAAAACAGACATGTAGATCAATGGAACAGAATAGGGGACCCTATTCTGATGTAAGTCTGGGTAGCTATAGCCACCTGATCTTTGACAAAAATGTCAATAATACTCATTGGAGAAAAGACAGCCTCTTCAGCAAATGGTGCTGGGAAAACTGGATATGCATCTGTAGAAGGATGAAAATAGATCCTTATCTCTCTCCATGCACAAGAATAAAGTCCAAATAGATCAAAGACCTTCATATCAGACCTGAAACTCTCAAACTGCTTAAGGAAAAAGTAGGGGAAACCCTTCAACATATTGGTCTTGGCAAAGACTTTCTGAATATAACTCCAATTGCTCGGGAAATAAAACCACAGATCAACTGCTGGGACCTCATGAAATTACAAAGCTTTTGTACTATTAAGGACACTGTGAATAGAGCAAAGAGGCAACCTATAGAGTGGGAGAAAATCTTTGCCAGCTATACATCTGACAGAGGATTAATATCTAGGATATACAAAGAACTCAAAAAATTAAATAATAAACAACTCAATTAAAAAATGAACTATGGAACTAAATAGAGAGTTTTCAGAAGAAGAAATACAGATGGCATATAAACATTTAAAAGAATGTTCTACATCCCTAGTCATCAGGGAAATGCAGATTAAAACTACCTTGAGATTGCATCTCACTCTCGTCAGATTGCCTACCATCATGAAAAGAAATGACTATAAACTCTGGCAAGGATGTGGGAAAAGAGGAAACCTTCTACACTCTTGGTAGGAATGCAATCTTGTTCAGCCATTGTGGAAATCAGTGTGGAGGTTACTGAGACCGATAAATTTAGATCTACCATATGACCCAGCTGTACCACTCCTAGGCATATATCCTAAGGACTTGTCTCACTGCCTTAGAGATACTTGCTCAACCATTTTTATTGCTACTCTATTCACAATAGCTAGGAAACAGAATCAGCCTAGATGTCCCTCAACTGATGAGTGGATAATGAAGATGTGGCACATTTACACAATGGAGTTCTACTCAGTGGTAAAGAAAAATGAAATTATGAAATTTTCTAGAAAATGGATGGATCTGGAAAGGATTATACTTAGTGAGGTAACCCAGGCCCAGAAAGCCAAACATCACATATTCTCTTTCATATCTAGATCCTAGCTACAAATGATTGGACTTTTATGTGAGTAGGAATAAAATTCAGTAGCAGAAGCCAGTAAGCTAGAAAGGGGATATAAAGGGAATAGAAAGGGAGGGAGGGGGGACTTAATAGGATGGTATTGCATATATGTAAGAAGAAGAACAGATTAATGGGGGTGAAAAGGCCTAACTGAGGTCAGGGAAAGAGATTGAGTAAAGGAAAGGTGGAGGGAGGGCTAATCAAAATATAAGAGGATATAAATAAGTCATATGGAAACCTACTTTTCTGGACAATGGAACACTCAGAAGCCATAGATTTTTACTAGAAAACTTTCAGTGCCAGGGATGGGATACCTTCCAGTGAGTTGTTGGCCAGGGAGGTCTCAGAGACCCCCAAAACATTATAGGCTATTGCTGAGGCCCTTGGTTTCCCACCAGGAATAAATGGTAAGACCCTGTTGCCGAAGACCTCACTTGCCTAAGTGGCAAGGTCACTGAGAAATCAAGCTGGTGCTGAGCTGAGAACCTTCTCCCTGTCGACCAACCAACTGAAAGCTGGAAAAAGCTGCACTGCACGCAGCCCTATGGGATGCAGAAGTTATTAGCAGTGAAAACAGTGGACACTGGAAGCCTCAAGATTGGCCCGATTGGCCAAGTGACCAAATGAGTGCAGTAGTGGCATGTCTGCTCTGGGGGAAAACAACTGTTCTCTAATTGGATTGAAGGCCTGCTCTATAGGAGGGAATACATGCCTGGTCTGACAACCTAATCAAAAGCCTATGGCAGTGGAGATCATGAGTCTGTGGGATATAAAGCCAGCTCTTGTCTGGATAAATGTATATATTATTCTCACCAAAGTGCCCTGAAAGCACTACACTTAATGTTCATATTCATATATTAATGCTACTCTCAATTTTGGTTAGAGAAGCTTCTCTTTTCAGATGGCAATGACCACTGGGATGACCCAAAAGGCAACATAATGCTAAGAAGAAGGGATGGAGGAGTGTCCAGCACTGAAACATCTCTATCACACCCTCAAAGGCTCAGGGTCCATTGTGGAAGAGGTGGCAGGAAAAATGTAAGAACCAAAGGAAGGGTACCACTCCTTACAATGCAACTGTCCAGCCAGAAATTGGCCTCGATATCCATGACCTCACACTGCCTAGAAATACCTTCACAAAACCCTTATATAATGAGAAAAAGATGATGACATAAATATAAAAGAGAGACTTACAGAGAGAGGGAGGTGATATGATGGAGAGCGGAGTTGTCAAGGGGAATGTGGGGGACAGTAGGGGAGGGAAGAGGGAATTATCATGGCTTATTGTCTGTAAGTATAGAAGTTTTCAATAAAAAATTAAAAAAGAGTTTAAGATGAAAGAAAGAAAGAATAAAGAAATGGCAGAAGACACTAGGAAATGGAAAGGAATTCATAGTTTTGGATTGGAAGAGTCAATATTGTGAAAATGTTAATCTTTCCTAAAGCAATCTACACATTTAACGCAATCCCCATCAAAATTCCTATGACATTCTTCATAGAAATAGAAAAAAATCCTAAAATTCATTTGGAAGTACAAAAAACATTGAATAGCCAAAACAATTTTGAGCAACAAAAATAAGGCTGGTGATATTACCATGTCTGATTTTAACCTATATTACAGAGCCATAGTAACAAAAACACCATGGTACTGACACAAAAACAGATATGTAGATCCATGGAACAGAATAGAGGAGCCAGATGTAAGTCTGGTTAGCTATAGCCACCTGATCTTTGACCAAAATGCTAAAAATACTCATTGGAGAAAAGATAGCCTCTTCAACAATAGTTCTGGGAAGACTGGATATCTATATGTGGAAGGATTAAAATAGATCCTTATCTCCATGCACAAGAATTAAGTCCAAATGGATCAAAGAACTTTGTTGCTGTCAGGTTAATATTGCTGGCAGAAAACACCCAACCAAGTACAGCTTATGGGAAAATAGAGCTTATTTTGGCTTACAGACTAGACAGGAAACTCCATGATGGCGGGGGTAAATGATGGTATGAATAGAGGGTGAATATCACCTCCTGGCTACCATGAGATGGATAACAATACTATGAAACATATTGTTAATATTAATAATTAAAAAAATTGATGTATTTAATGAAAGCTTTGGGGGAGGTTTCAAGGTAGGATTTAACTCTAGCCCGGGCTAACTTGGCATTCACTATATAGTCTCAGGGTGGCCTTCAACTTATGGCAATCCTCCTACCTATGCCTCCCAAGTGCTGAGATTAAAGTTGTGTTCCACCACATCTGATTTAAAACATGTATTTTACAGATCAAATAAACTTAAAAAAACTTGTATCTAATAAAAAAAAAAAAGAATAGTCCATCTAGCTGTACTTACAGCACTGCAAGACATCTCTTAGGCCATGATTTCAAATTCATCCACATCCTCCTGCAAAGCAGTTCCAAAAGGCCAAAGCCACAAAGTCAGGTTTCTAACAGCAATTTCCTGGTACCAACTTTATTGTTGCAGTCAGGTTTGCATGGCTAGCAGAAAAGAAACATGACCAAGTGCAGCTTGTGGGGAAAAAAATTGGTTTATTTGGGCTTACAGACTTGATGGAAAGCTCCATGATGGCAGGGGCAATTAATACCATGAACATAGTGTGGACATCACCCCCTGATTAACATCAGATGTACAATAGTACTAGGAGAGTGTGCCAAACACTGGCAAGAGGAAGCTGGGTATAACTCCCAAAGCCTGCCTCCAACAATACACTACCTCCAGGAGGCTTTAATTCTCAAATTGCCATCAGCTGGAGATCTAGCATTCAGAACACCCAAGTTTATGGGGGACATCTGAATCAAACCATCACAACCTTAATATCAGACCCAAAACTCTGAAACAGCCAGCAGAAAAAGCAGGGGAAACCCTTCAACATATTGGCATAGACAACAACTTTCTGAATTTAACCCTAGTTGCTCAGGAAATAAAACCACTAACCAACCACTGGGTCTCATGAAATTGCAAAGGTTTTGTACAGCAAAGGGCACTGTGAATAGAGCAAAGAGACAACCTACAGAATGGGAGAAAATCTTTGCCAGCTATACATCTGACACAGGATAAATATCTAGGATATACAAAAGACTCCAAAAATTAAATAATAAGAAATCAAACAACCCAATTAAAAAATGGCCTATGGAACTAAATAAAGAGTTCTCAAAAGAAGAAATACAGATGGCATATAAACATCTAAAAAATGTTCTACATCCTTAGCCATCATGGAAATGCAAGTTAAAACTACTTGGAGATTACATCTCACTCCTGTCAGAATGGCTACCATCAAGAAAACAATGAAAATAAATGCTGGTGAAGATACAGAAGAAAGGAACCCTTCTACACTGTTGGTAGGAATGTAAACTGGTACAGCCATTGTGGAAAACAGTGTGGAGTTTCCTGAGATAGCTAAAAGTAGATTTACCCTACATCTTTCCTAGGCATATATCCTAAAGAGGTACTACCTTAGAGATACTTGCACATCCATGTTTATTGCTGCTGTATTCACAAAAGGTATGAAATGGAACCAGCCTAGTTGACCTCAAATGATGAGTGGATAAGAAAGATGTGGTACATTTATACAATGAAGTTCTACTCAGTTGTAATGAAAACTGAGATTTTGAAATTTTCAGTTAAGTGGTTGGATCTGGAAAGGATTATACATATTGAGGTAACCCAGGCCCAGAAATCCAAGTGCCACATGTTCTCTCTCATATATGGATAGCAGCTACAAATTTTGGACTTGTATGTGAGTTGGCTAGAAAGGGAATTATAAGGGAGGGAGGAGAGGTGGTACTTAAGGGAATCATATTGTATATATGTAAGAAGGACAGCTTAATGGGGGTGGAAAGGCCTAAGTGAGGTCACAGGAGGAGACTGATGAGTAAAGGAAATGTGGGGTGATGATGACATCAAAATAAAAGAGACTGATTGAGAAGGTGAGGGGATATGATGGAGAGTGGAGTTGAGAAGGGTAATGTGGGGGAGGGGAGGGAATTTCCATGGTTTATTGTCTATAATTACCAATGTTGTCAATGCAAAAATAAATTTAAAACATAAATAAATAAACAAACAAACCAAAACATAAATTTCCTCTACTGTTGAGATATCTTTTCTTTTTTTATTTTAATTTTTTTATTTTATTGGTTATGTACATAGTGTGTATACAGTCATGTTGGTACCATCGTTAGACTGCTCCCTTTCCTCCCCCCTCTGAAGGGACCCTCCTCATTGGGTAATATGGGTCATGCTTTGTGTGGGTAGCCATCAATTTATGGGAAAGAGGCAATGTCTTTGTGCATAATGTCCCAACTTGTGCCTCTAACAATCTTTCTGCCCCCTTCCATGAATTTCCCTGAGCCATGTTGGGTTCATTTTAGGTCTACTTCAGTGATGAGGTCTTGGGAGCCTCTGTGTCTCTGGATATCTGGTTTGGTAGGAGTTGAGTATTCTCTGTGTCTCTCTCCTTCACACTTGTGCTAGTACTAGGTTCACCTAGAAAGCAGCACTTTTGCTCTTTTCCCCAGTTACTCTTTGGTTTCAGCTGGGGTCCTGGTGAGGTGTGATAGGCTGATATTCTCCTCAGGTTCAGCAGCCATCTGAAAAGGTGAGGCAAATTCCCCAATGGAGAGTGAAGTCTGCATCAGATAAATGGAATAATCATTATTATTTTAGAGAGAATTTAGTAGGTATAGGCCCTCTTGTAGCCCACAATTTGTGGGAGCTTGATATTGGAGAGTGGGCTCATTTTTTGGATATGGTTCTGACTTGTTTTCAGTTACAGCTATGAGTGGATTAGTTAGCCAATTCAAGAGCAGTTGGTTACCCACCATGACTGTGTGCCACTATTGCACTTCTGTGAGCAGTCAGGTTGTTTGCTGCTGAATCGCTTAGACCACGAGTTGTTTAGACAGATGTTGGTCATTTTCCTCCAGTTGCTCATGTAGCATCTTCTGGCACTAGACAACCTAACTGTCTGGGGACTGA
Organism: Orientallactaga sibirica; assembly: GCA_036365145.1. NCBI lineage: Eukaryota > Metazoa > Chordata > Mammalia > Rodentia > Dipodidae > Orientallactaga > Orientallactaga sibirica. The sequence goes on from JAEOAD010000015.1 coordinate 2,903,502, forward strand.
CTCTCTTCCAGATTCCAGCCAAGTTGCTCCATGTTCCATACCAACAGCATATGGTGTCTTTGGCAGTAGGGTCTTACCATTAACCCTTGGTGGGTCATCAAGTACTCTGACAGAAATCTGTCATATTTTGGGAAACCTTGTAGGTCTCTTATCAACAGCTCATTGTGGATGTTAACTGCATGCTGGTACTGGGAGTTACAGGCCAGTGCCAAGGGAAAAGAAGTAAGAAAAAGATAGGTAATATAAAAGAGAAAGAGAGAAGAGGGAGAGAGAGAGAGAGAAACAAGAGAAGATTAAGGTTAGTCTTCATCATACCCTTTCCAGGCCCCTGTGATTCAGGTGTTCCCTGTAATGACCAGATGAAAGTTCAACCTTTTAGTCTGTCTTTCAGGATATAGGATTTAAAAAAATTGTTTGTTTGTTTATTTATTTATGAGAGAGCAAGGCAGAGAGAAAGAAAGAATGGGCATGCCAGGGCCTCCAGCCACTGCAAACGAACTCCAGATGCATGTGCCCCCCTTGTGCATCTGGCTTACATGGGTCCTGGGGTATCAAACCAGGGTCCTTAGGTTTCGCAGGCAAATGCCTTAACTGCTAAGCCATTTCCCCAGCCTAGGATATAGGATTTTATGGTACTGTTTCCATTTGGATCAAGTTTTGTGTCCCCCACTAACCCTTACCCTTCATTCACATCTCACCCTCCCTATTATCCAGTCCTTAAGATGCTTATTAGGTATGTCAGCATCTTGGCCAGATTCAGGTTAGGAGCCACAGATGAGTGAGACTATACGATGATTGTCTTTCTGTGATTGGGTGAGTTCACTGAAAATGATCTGTTCCAAGTTTGACCATTTTTCTTCAAATTTCATTTATCATTTTTCCTTCCAGCTGTGTAGAATTCCATCATGTAGATATACCACATCTTGGTTATCCATTTGTTTAATGATAGACATCTGGGTTGATTCCAGCTCTTAGCTATTATGAATTGAGCAGCTATAAACATGGTTGAGCAAATCTCTCTGGACTGAGGCATGGAACTTTTAGGATAAATGCCCACTAAGGGAATAACTGGGTCTGTTAGTAATTCTATAGTCAGCCTTTTTAAGGAGTTTCCACATTCCTTTCCATAGTGGTTATACCATCTTACATTCTCACCAACAGTGAATGAGAGTTCCTATTTCTCCACCTCCTGGCCAGAATTTGTTTTCATTTGATTTTTTAGTGTTTGCTATCCTTACTGGGGTAAGGTAGAATCTCATAGTTGTTTTAATTTGCATTTCCTTGATGGTTAGGGATGTTGAATATTTTCTTAAGTGTGTGTTTGACATTTATATTTCTTCTGAGAACTCCCTGTGCAGTTCTCTGCCCCATTTTGTGAGTGGGTTGTTTGACTTTTTATTGTTTAGGTTTTTGAGTTCTTTATAGATTCTAGAAAGTAGGCCTTTGTCAGTTGTATAGCTGGTGCATTTTCTCCCATTCTGTGGGTAATCTATTGGCTCTGCTTATGGTATGTTTGTCTGTGAAAAAACTTCAGCTTCATGAGATCTGAATGGTTGAGTGATTGTTTAATTTCTTGAGTTGCTGGGCCTTCTGCCATTCCATATGAATTTTGAGATAATTTTTTCTATCTCTTTGAAGAAAATATTGATATTTTTATTGGTATTGCACTAAATCTGTATATTGCTTTTGGTAAGATTGCCATTTTCACAATGTTAATTGTGCCTATCCAGGAGCATGGGAGGTCTTTACATTTTCTCAAGTCCTCCTCAATTTCTTTCTTGAGTGTTTTTATGTTTTCCTTGTATAGGACTTTCACATCCTTGGTTAATGTTATTCCAGGTATTTTAGTTTTTGTTGTTGCTATTGAAAATGGGACAATATCACTTATTTCTTTCTCTGTCTTTTGCATATAGAAAGGCTACTGATTTTTGTGCATTGATTTTGTATCCTGCTACTTTGCTGAAGGAGTTAATCACCTTTAAGAGTTTTGAGATGGAGGTTCTCCAGTAACTTAGGTATGATCATGTCATCTGCCAAGAAGGTTAACTTAACTTCTTCCTTTCCAATTTGTATTCCTTTTATTTCTTTCTCCTGTCTTATTGATTGAACTAGAACTTCTAGTACTATGTTGAAGAGCAGAAGTGAGAGTGGAAACCCCTGTCTTGTTCCTGATCTCAATGGGAATTCCTTCAATATCTCTCATTAAGTATTATTTGGGCATTAGGAGCTTTATATATAGCCTTTATTATATTGAGATATAAACCATCCATGATTATTCTCTCCAATGTTTAATCATGAAGTGATGTATTTTGTCAAAGGCCTTTTCTGCATATATCAAAATGATCATATGGGTTGGCCGGGCATGGTGGCACACGCCTTTAATCCCAGCACTCAGGCAGCAGAGGTAGGAAGATCACCATGAGTTCAATGCCACCATGAGACTAGTGAATTCCAGGTCAGCCTGAGCTAGAGTGAAACCCTACCTCAAAAAAACAACAACAACAACAAAAAGATCATGTGGGTTTTGTGTTTAAGCTTATTGATGTGGTGTATTGCATTGACAGATTTCTGTATGTTGAATCACCTCTGCATTCTTGGGATGAAGCCTACTTGATGCAGGTGGCTAATGCTTTTGATGTGCTGTTGAATTCAGTTTGTGAGGATTTTGTTCAGGATCTTTGAGTCTAACTTCATTAGGGAAGTAGTCCTATAGTTTTATTTTCTTGTGGCATTTCTGCCTGATTTTGGTATTAGGGTGATACTAGCTTCATAGAAAGAGTTGGGGAGCTTTCCCTGCTCTCCTATTGTGTGACACAGTTTGAGACAAATTGCTTTCAGTTATTCCATGAAGGTTTGATATCATTCAGCTGAGAAGCCATTTGGTCCTGGACCCTTCTTTGTGGGGAGATTTTTGATTGGCTTCTCAATCTTGATGGGTGTGATAGGTTTGTTTAGGAGATTAATCTGCTCTGAGTTTAGCTTTGGTAGGTGGTATGTGTCCAGGAATTCATCCATTTCCTCCATATTATCCAGTTTTGTGGAGTAGAGGTTTTTGAAATAAGTCCTGATGATTCTCCCAATTTCAGTGTCTGCTGTGATCTCTCCTTTTCCATTTCTAATTTTGTTAATTTGAAGCATCTCTTTTTTTCAAATTGGCCAAGGGTTTATCAATATTATTTATTTTTCAAAGAACCAGCTCTTTCACTCATCATTTTCCTGTTTTGTTTGTTTGTTTGTTTGTTTTGTTTGTTTGTTTGTGTTTTTTCAAAGTATGGTCTCACTCTAGCTCAGGCTGACCTGGAATTCACTATGTAGTCTCAGGGTGGCCTCAAACTCATTGTGATCCTCCTACCTCTGCTTCCCTAGTGCTGGGATTAAAGGCATGTGCCACCATGCCCAACTTCATCCATTTTCTTAATTGTTTTCTTAGTTTGCAATTCATTAATTTCTGTTCTGATCTTAATTATTTCTTTTCATCTGGGGATTTTTGGGTAGGATTCTTCTTGTTTTTCCAGTTCCTTTAGGTGGAATGATTAGGTTGTTGGTTTGGTATCCCTCTTTCTTTGTTATGAAGACATTTAGTGCTATGAATTTTCCCAAAGACTGCCTTCGTTGTGTCCCATAAGTTTTGGTACATTGTGTTCTGATTGTCATTCATTTCTAGAAATTTTGCAGTTTCATTTTTTATTTCATCCACCACCCATTTATTGTTTAAAAATGTGTTGTTCAGTTTCTAGGAGCTGGTGGGATTTCTGGCACATCTTTTGTTGCTAATTTCTAGCAATACAGCATTTTGATCTGATATCATGCAGGAAATTATGTTGATCTTCCTAAATATATGGAAGCAGTCTTTATGGCCCAGAATATAATCTATTTTAGAGAAGGTTCCATGGGCTGCTGGGAAGAATGTGTAATCTTTAGATTTTTGGGTAGAATATTCTGTAGATATCCGTTAGGTCTAATTGATCTATGGTTTTGTTGAGCTCTCTTACTTCCCTGTTAATTTTCTGTTTGGATGATCATCTATTGCTGATGGTGGAGTATTGAAGACCCTGACTATGATGTTGTTGGTGGTTATTTCTGTTTTGTTGTCAAGTAGGTTTTGTTTTATGAATTGTATTGAACCTGTGTTTGGTGCATAAAGATTGATGGTTGTGATATCCTCTTGTTGGATAAGTAAGAAGTGGCCTTCTTTGTCTTTTTTCATTACTTTTTGTTTGAAGTCTATTTTATCCGATATTAGTATAGTTGTGCCTGCTTGTTTCTTACTTCAGTTTGCTTGGAATATCATTTTCCACCCTTTTACCCTGAGGAGGTGTCTGTCTTTAGTGGTGAGGTGGGTTTCTTGAAGACAGCAGATTGAGGGGTCTAATTTTCTGACCCACCCTGTTAGCTTGTATCTCTTTATGGCTGAACTAAGGCCATTAATATTTAGTGTAACAATGGTGAGGTTTGATTTAATCCCTGCCATATTGTGGTGGTTTATATGGTTTGGTGTTTTCTTGGACTTTGTAGTTTTTTTGTGCCCTCTCTGAGTTTGGTTATTGTGATCTGCTTCTTGTAAGCACTTGAGGTTGGTTATTTGATTCTTCTGTGTGGAGCATTCCCTGAAGTACTCTCTGTAGGTTCAGCTTTGTGTTCATATAGTTGAAATGCTGACTCTTATCATGGAAAGTTTTTCTTTCACCACGTATTATGAGGGATACTTTTGCAGGGTAGTTTGGGTGGCAAGCCATAAATTCTTAGACTTTTCAGTATTCCATTCCAGGCCCTTCTGGCTTTCAAGATTTCCATTGATAAGTTTGAAGTAATTCTGATGGGGTTACCTTTATATGTAATGTGTTTTTTCTCCCTAGCTGCTTTTAGAACTTTCTCTTTGTTATCAATGTTTAGAGTCTTAATGATAATATGTCTTGGAGAACTTCTCCTTTGGTCCAGTCTGTTTGGAGTTCTGTTATCTTCTTGTAACTTGATGGGACTTTCTTTTGAAAGACTAGGAAACTTTTCTTCAATAATTTTGTTGAATAAGTTCTCCATGACTTTGGTCTGAATTTCTTCCCTTTCTGGTATCCCCATAATCCAAATGTCTGGATGTTTAAGGGTATCCCACAGTTCCCTCATGTTCTGTTCACAGAAATTTTTGAACTCATCAAAACTTTTGGACTCACAAACTGTTTCTTGTGTTTTGTCTTCTAGTTCTGAGTTTCTATCCTCCACATGGCTGACTCTATTCTTGTATGCTTCTATAGAGTTTTGGGCTTGTTCAGTTTGGTTTGTATTTTCTACTGTTTTTTTTTTTTTAAATGTATAGTTTCCATCCCTCTGTTCCCTTTTCAAGTCATTTTCTAATTTTCTTAATGTTTCTTGGAATTCATCCTTGCATTTATTTATGTCTTCATTGAGCTTAGCCAGCTGGTTATTGAGGTCCTCTTTTTCTCCTCTCTCCTTAAGATCATTTAACTGTCTTTTAAACCCTTTCTGGTTATTTTCTATTAGGTCTAATCTAGTGAGATCATCATTCAGACAATTTGCCCTTTGTTAATTTTCTGCAAGTTCTGCTATTTGCTTGGCCAGGGTTGCATAGCTTGTATCTTCATTTTGGGATTTTTATCCTATTGTCTCTCCTATGTTTTGATTGGAGACATCCATTTTGGGACTGGGCAATCTTATTGGATTTACTTGCATTTGATTTTTCATATTATTCCCTTTGCGTTGTTGTCTGCCCATCACAGTGAAGGAATCTTATTAAATTTAGGAGGAAGCTATAGTTTACCCTTGAAGTGTCTTCAGTGATTATTCCCTTTTATGATAATTTCAAGACTGGATGCTGATGGCAATGGGGTCTTTCTGCTCTAGGGCAGGAGCCCATGATCTCTGGTTAGGGCCCAAGGAACCGATGAAGGGGCTTGTTATTCGGTGGTTTGGGCTATGGGACTGCATGGTCAGGTGGCCCAAGGGGAAAGAGTGTGGAGGGGAATGGGACAAAGCCGACTGGTGTTGTGGCTGGGCTGCGGAGGAGCAGAGGATGGGAATGCATGGTGGTTCCATGATGCTGAGGGTTGCACGGATGGGACATTGGGTCCATTGGGAACATGTAGCAAGGGGTGGATAGGACTGCCAGTTCCCGTGACATGGCAGGGCAGAGATATGGGACTGTTATGGGTCAGGTGACACACAGTGGGGGGAGATTGGTGGTTGTCCCAGTGGGGTGGCAAGTCAGGGGAGTGAGGGTGAAGAATAGCTGGCTGTCCTGGTTTTGAGTAGCCTACAGGAAGTGCAGTAGGATCTGGTCTGTGTAGGGCAGGGTGGCAGATGGGAAGGTGGTCGTGTGTGGAGCTTTCCAGTGGCTAGGGAAGGGGGAATGCTAGCTTGCTGGCCTGGGTCTGGGTCTGTGCACAGGGTGGTCAGTAGCAAATAGAATGGCATTTTCATGTGGAGCTTCACACCTAGGTCTGTGCATAGGGGTGGTGGTGGGGCGGTGAGTGTGATGGCTTTTGTGTGTGGAGTTCCATGCCTAGGTCTGAATATGGGGGAGGGGTGGCACAGTGGCAAGGGGGACTGTGTTTGCATGTGGAACTCCATCCCTAAGTCTGTGCACAGTGTTTGGGGTTGGGGTGGTGGTGAGGGGATGGCATTTGTGTGTGGAGCCTAGGGCAGGGAGGAACACTAGCCTGCTGGTCTGGGTCCACTTAGCTTGCAGGAAGAACCTGTGGCTTAGAATGCAGCTAGGATGGCTACTTGAAGGGATTTGGAGACTGGTGGGCTACCCAAGAGCATGGGACTCAGTGGATTCCCTACTTTGCTCCTCTGCACCCTCCCACTGGAGGTCTACTAGAATCTGCAAATCCCTAAAAACCCCAATGAACCCTAATGAACCCTAAAGGTCTTGCCTTTCCTTCCCTGTGAAGTGAGGTGTGGTTAGGTGGATGCCATCTTGACTGGAACTTAAGATAACTTTTCTTAACCACTGAGCCATCTCTCCAGCCCAGAGATACCTTTTCTTATTGATTTCTTAGAGTGCTTTATGTAAGCCATATATATATATGTATGGAGAGAGAGAGAGAGAGAGAGAGAGAGAGAAGTAGTTATCACAAACTTTTCATTAAACATAATTTCTTATGTAATTCATAGCACTTTTTGTTCAATGGTTTGAAAACTGTAGTAAATAAATATTTCAATTCTTTCTTTCTTTTTTTTTTTTTTTTTTTTTTCGAGATGGGGTCTTACTCTGGTCCAGGAATTCACTATGTAATCTCAGGGTGGCCTCGAACTCACGGTGATCCTCCTACCTCTGCCTCCCGAGTAATGGGATTAAAGGCATGTGCCACCATACCCAGCTGTATTCTTTCTTTTGAGATAATGTCTTTTTATATTACTTGAACTTCTGGGTTCAAGTGAGCCTCCTATTTTAGCCTTCTAAGTGTTGAAATTACAGGCATGCATTACTACAGCTAGCCTTTAATCTTTTCTCTTATGATTGGTATATTTTTGTAATTTTCAAGATTCTCTCTATGGAGTTCCACACTAAAAAAGACTCATAACATACCCACCAAGGCTGAAAGAACATTGTGGAAAAGGGTAGGAAGATTGTAAGAGACACAGGGTGGGATGAAGTACCTTGAGGAATTGTTTCTGCCCACAGAAACTTACTGATCCATTCTTTACCCCATGTTGTATACCAACAACCCCACTGAGGAGGGCTCTCAATGGAAAGGGAGCAGGGGAGAGGGGATAGAATAGGATAACACGAGGGAAATGGGACCAAAACACAATTTGTTCATTTGGTAAAGTTAATAGTTAATAAAAAAGATAAAATGATTTTCTGTGTATATCAGAATTATAAAGGAGAAATATACAAGCTAGATGTTTTTCCTCTGTGGTTCTGACATCCTTGTGAGGGAAGCAATTGGAAAAGAAAAAAAATCTCATATGTGGATCCTAGCTACAAATGTTTGGATTTGTATATGAGTTGGAATAAAACTCAATAGTAGAGACAAATAAGCTATGAAGAGGATATAAGGGAGGGAGGGGGGACTTAAGGGGATGGTATTGTATGTATGTAAGTAGAAGAACAGATTAATAGGGTGGTGAGGGTTGCAAGACCTAAGAGAGGTCAAGGGAAGAGACTGAATAAAGGAAAGGTAGGGGAGGGTTAATCAAAATCTAAGAGCCTTTGAATAAATCATATGGAAACCTACTTTTTTGGACAATGGAACATTCAGAAGCCATAGATATTTATTAGAAAAAATTCAGTGCCAGTGATAGGACTCCTTCCAGTGAGTTGTTGGCCATGGAGGTCCCTGTTGCCTCCACAACATTACAGGTAGAGGCCTGCTCTATGGGGGGGGGGGAATACATGCCTGGTACTAAAAACCTAGTCAAAAGCCTATGGCAGGGGAGGTCATGAGATTTAGGGGTATAAAGCCTGCTCTCGTCTGGATAAATGTATACATTATTCTCACCAAAGTGGCCTGAAAGCACTACACTTAGTGTTCATATTTATATATTAATGCTACTCTCACTTTTGGTTAGAGAAGCTTCTCTTTTTTAAAAAAAAATTTTATTGACAACTTCTTTAATTGTAGATAGTATCCCATGGTACTTCCCTCCATCCGCCCCCCACTTTCCCCTTTGAAACTTCACTCTCCATCATACCCCTCCCCCTCTCAATTGGTCTCTCTTTTCAGTTTGATGTCATGATCTTTTCCTCCTATGATGATGGTCTTGTGTAGGTAGTGTCAGGCACTATGAGGTCATGGATATCCAGGCCATTTTGTGTCTGGAGGAGCACATTGTAAGGAGTCCTACTCTTCCTTTGGCTCTTACATTCTTTCTGCCCCCTCTTCCGCATTGGAACCTGAGCCTTGGAAGGTGGGTTTGAGAAGAGAAGCTTCTCTTTTCAGATGGTGATGACCACTGGGATGACCCAAAAGGCAACATAGTGCTGAGAAGAAGGTACACAGGAGTGTCCAGCACTGAAACATCTCTATCACACCTTCCAAGGCTCAGAGCCCATTGCAGAAGAGGTGGTGGAAAGAATGTAAGAGCCAAAGGAAAGGTACCGTTCCTTACAATGCAACTGTCCAGCCAGAAATTGGTGTTGATATCTATGACCTCACAGTGCCTAGCAATACCTTCACAACACCCTCATAATAGGAGAAAAAGATGATGACATCAAAATAAAAGAGGGACTAATGGAGAGAGGGAGTGGATATGATGGAAAGCAGAGTTGTGAAGGGGGAGGGAAGGGAAATATCATGGTTTATTGTCTGTAAGTATAGAAGTTATCAATAAAAAAGTTAAAAAATAAATTAGAAAGATCACAAGTAAACAACTTAATGCTTTAACTTAAGGCCTTGTGAAAAGAAAAACAAGGCAAAGTAAAAATCAGTAGATGGAGGAAATAATAAAGATTAAGGAAGAAATTAATAAAATACAAAAAAAAAAAAAAAAATCCAAAGAATCAATGAAACAAAGACTTGGTTCATTGAAAGGATAAACAAGATTGATAAACCATTAGCAAATTCTAACCAAAAGAAAGAGAGAAGAGACAAATTAATAAAATTAAAGATGAAAAATGCACCATTACAACAGATACCAGTGAAATTCAGAAAATCATAAGGACATAATTTAAGAACATATACTCTACTATTAGAAAAGCTGAAAGAAATTTTAATCAAGATGAGATAAACCATTTAAATAAACCAATAACAAGTACAGAGATCCAGGCAGTTATTTAAAAAAAAAAATCTCCCAACTAAAAGAAGTCCTGTCCCAGATGGATTCACTGGTGAATATTATGAGACCTTCATGGAAGAACTAACACCAATGCTTCTCAAAATTTTTCATAAAATAGAAAAGGAAGGAATACTACTGAAAACCTTCTATGAAGCCAGTATCACCCTGATACCAAAACCAAAACAAAACAAAAAAATTTACAGACCAATCTCCCTCATGAATATCAATACAAAAATTCTCAACAAAATATTGGCAAACAGAATATAAGAATATATCAGAAAGATCATTCACCCGACCAAGTTGGCTTTATCCCAGAGATGCAGGGATGGTTCAACATACACAAATCAATGAATGTAATGCACTATATAAATGGACTGAAGAACAAAAATCACATGATGATCTCAATACATGCAGAAAATGCATTCAACAAAATCCAACATCCTTTCACTGTAAAAGTATTGCAGAAACTGGGAATAGAAGGAACATATCTCAACATTAAAAAGACTATTTAAAGCTGGGTGTGGTGGTGCATGCCTTGAATCCCAGCACTTGGGAGGCAGAGGTAGGAGGATAGCTGTGAGTTCAAGGCCACCCTGAGACTACATAGTGAATTCCAGGTCAGCCTGGACTAGAGTGAGATCCTACCTCGAAAAATTGAACTCCCACCCAAAAAAAAAGGCTATTTATAACAAATCTACAGCCAACATAATACTAAATGGGAAAAATCTTGGAGTTTTTCCACTAAATTTAGGAATAAGACAAGGGCGTCTACTGTCCCCACTTTTATTTACTATAGTACTGGAAGTCTTAGCTATAGCAATAAGGCAAGAGACACTCATAAAACTGATACAAATTGGAAAGGAAGAGATCAAGTTATCCTTATTTGGAGATTATATAATTCTATCCATAAAGGACCCTAAAGACTCTATCAGAAAACTGTAAGAGCTGATAAATAGTGTTATTGATGTAGCAGGATACAAAATAAGCACACAGTAATCAGTAGTTTTCCTATATACTAGCAGCAAACATCCTGAGGATGAAATCAGGGAATCACTGCCATTCACAATTGCATTAAAAAAATAAATAACGTACTTTGGAATAAACCTACCACAGGATGTAAAGGATCTCTACATTGAAAACTTTAAAACACTCAAGCTAGAAATTGCAGATACTAGGAAATGGAAAGACATCACATGTTCTTAGATTGGAAGAATCAATATTGTGAAAATGTCAATCATATCAAAAGCAATCTACACATTTAAGGCAATTGCCATTAAAATTCCAATGGCATTCTTCACAGAAATATAAAAAACAATCCTAAAATTCATTTGGAAGCACAAAAAACCTTGAATAGCCAAAACAATTTTGAGCAACACAAATAAGGCTTGAGGTATCACCATATCTGATTTTAAGCTATATTACAAAGCCATGGTAACAAAAACAGCATGGTTCTGGTACAAAGACAGACATATAGATCAATGGAACAGAATAGAAGATGCAGATGTTAATCCAGATAGCTACAGCCATCTGATTTTTGACAAAAATGCCAAAATTGTTCATTGGAGAAAAGCCAGTCTCTTCAACAAGTGGTTCTGGGAAAACTGGATGTCTATATGTAGAAGGATGAAAATAGATCTTGTCACTGTCCGTGCACAACAATCAAGTCCAAATGCATCAGGGACCTTAATGTCAGACCTGAAACTGCTAGAGGAAAATGTAGGGAAAACCCTTCAACATATTGGCATAGGCAATGACTTTCTGACTATAACCCCATTTGCTCAAGAAAGAAAACCACCAATCAACTACTGGATCTCATGAAAGTAAAAGGCTTTTGTATAGCAAAGGACTCTGTAAATAGAGCAAAGAGGCAACCTACATAATGCGAAGAAAATCTTTGCTAGCTGTATATCTGACAGAGGATTAATGTCCAGAAAATAAAAAGAACTCAAAAAACTAAACAATAAGACATGAAACAACCCAATTAAAAATCGGGCTATGGAACTAAATAGAAAGTTCTCAAAAGAAGAAATACAGATGGCATATAAACATCTAAAAATGTTCTACATCCTTAACCATCAGGGAAATGCAAATTAAAACTATTTTGAGATTCCATCTCACTCCTGTCAGAATAGCTATCAAGAAAACAAATGGCAATAAATGCTGGTGAGGATGAAGAAAAGAGGTAGCCTTCTTCACTGCTGGTGGGAATGTAGTTTGGTCCAGCCATTGTGTAAATCAGTGTGGAGGTTTTTGAGACAGCTAAAAATAGATTTACCATATGTCCCAGCTATAGCACTCCTATGCATATGTGGTGGTTTGATTCAGGAGTCCTCCATTAACTTAGGTATTCTGAATGCTAGGTTCCCAGCTGATGGAGATTTGGGAATTAATGCCTCTTGGAGGCAGCGTATTGTTGGGGGTGGGCTTATGGGTGTTATGGCTAGAGTTTGGCACACTCTCTTGTTGCTGTCATCCACCTTATGTTGACCAGGGGGTGATGTCCCCCCTCTGCTCATGCGATCGTTTCCCCATGCCATCATGGAGCTTCCCCCTTAAGCCTGTAAGCCAAAATAAACCTCTTTTTTCCCACAAGCTGCTCTTGGTTGGGTGGTTTCTACCAGCAATGCAAACCTGACTGCAACAGCATATATCCTAAGGACTCTTTTCACTACCTTAAAGATACTTGCACAACCATGTTTATTTCTAATCTACTCACAGTAGCTGGGAAATGGAACCAGTCTAGATCTCCCTCAATAGATGAATGGATAATAAAGATGTGGTACATTTACACAATGGAGTTCTATTCAGCAGTAAGAAAAACTGAAATTATGAAATTTGCAGAGAACCAGATGGATCTGGAAAGGATTATACTAAGTGACGTAACCCTGATCCAGAAAGCGAAACATCTCATGTTCTCTCTCATATGTGGTTCCTAGCTTCAAATCTTTAGACTTGTGAGCTAGAACCAAAAATTGGTAGCAGAGGCCAGTAAGCCAGAAACAGGCAATAAGGGTGGGTGGAGAGGGGAGGACCTAAAGGGATGGTATTGTATATATGTAAGTAGAAGAACAGATTACAAGGAGTGAAATGGCCTAAGCAAGGCCAGGTGAAGATACTGAGTAAAAGAAGGGTGGGGAGGGAGGGTCAATCAAAATTTAAGATATTGTAAATAAGACATATGAAAGCCTATTTTTTGGGTTATGGCACACCCAGAAGACATAGATTGTTATTAGAAATTTTTCAGTGCCAGGGATGAGATACCTTCCAGTGAGTTGCTGGCCAGGGAGGTCCCTCTTGCCTCCAAAACATTACAGGTTATTGCCCAGGCTCTTGGTTTCCTACCAGAAATGGATGGTAAGACCCTATTGCTGAAGACCTCACATGCCTGGTCAGCAAGGTCACTGAGAAATCAAGCTGGGGCTGAGCTGAAAACCTTCTCCCTAAGACCACCTGACTGAAAGCTGAAAACGCTGTACTGCATGCAGTCCTATGGGAGACAGAAGTCATCAGCAGTGAAAACAGTGGACACTGGAAGCCCCAAGCTTGGCCAGACAGGCCAAATGACCAAAGAGATGCAATAGTGGCATGTCTGTTCTGGAGGACACCAACTGCTCTCTAATTGGACTGGAGGCCTGCCCACTCTAGGAGGGAATGCATGCCTGGTACTGAAAACCTAATCAAAAGCTTATGTGACAGGGGAGGTCATGAGCCTTAGAAGTGTAATGCCTTCTCTCGTCTGGCTAAATGCATATATTATGCTCACCAAACTGCAAGGGTACTGGGACCAGGGAACTGGAAGATGGGGAACCAACCAGGAACTCTGGCCCACTCACTTCATGTGTGTACCCTCTGGAGCTGGGCATCCAGGAGTAGGGGACCCAGGGGCCATTGAATCAGGAAGACTGAGCAAGAGGTCTGCTTCCACAACAATCTGGTTGGTTCAGGCAAGCCCAAGCCAGCCACAGGGGAACCAAATGGGAACAGGGAATTCTTGCATACACCATCTGGAGCAGGGTTTCTGGGAACTGAGGACCCAGGGCACTTCAAATCAGGAAAGTGGAGCAAGGGGCAGCAGCAGGGTCCAGGCAGCCCCAAGCCAGCAGCAGGGGACAGACCAAGGCCAGGGAATTGGGAGGATGGAGGGAACAGGGAGATCTGGCCTATTCACTCTCTGTTGGTACCCTCTGGAGCAGCGGATCCAGGAATTGGGGACCCAGGGGCATTCAATGGAGAAAGCGGAGACTCTTTTTTTGAAACATATTTTTTGTTTATATATTTTATTTATTATGAGTAGAGAGACAGAGTGAGGAAGAAAAATGGGCTTACCAGGGCCGCCAGCCACTGCAAATGAACTCCAGATACAGGTGTCACTTTGTGCATCTGGCTTTATGTGGGTACTGGGGAATCAAACTTGGGTCTTAGGTATTTCAGGCAAGAACATTAACCACTGAGCAATCTTTCCAGCCCTTCTCTTTTTTAAAAAATTAAAATTATTTATTTTTTTGTGTGCATTTGTGGTATTCATGTATGAACAAATGTGTGGGGATACCATGTGTGTGTATGCATGCTTGTAGAGGCCGGAGATTAATGTTTGGTGTTTTCCTCAATTGCTCTCTACCTTATTTGTTTACCTGGGAGAGAGACAGAACAAGAGAGAGACAAAGAGAGACAGAGATAGAGTAAGGGTAAGAAAGGGCCTCCTACTACTGCAAATGAACTCCAGACACGTGTTCTTCTGGCTTTATGTAGGAACTGGGGAATTGAACCTGGGCTGTCAGGCTTTCCAAGCAAGCATCTTTAACTGCTTAGCCATCTCTCCAGCCCTCCACTTTATTTTATTTTATTATTTTATTTTATTATTTTATTTTATCGAGATAGGATCTCCTAACCCAAATAAGCTAGCCTGGGTATCCTCCAATCTCCATTTCTCCAGTGTTAGGATTATAGATGTGCACTACGATGCTTGGAATTTTACATGGTTGCTGGGAATCCAAACTTATATCATGATACTTATATGGCCAGATCTTTAGTCAACGACACATCATCTCAGCCATAAGTAGTCACTTTATTAAAAATTATGAATTATAAAGTTTATTTTAGAGTGAGTTAGGATCCAGAGGGAAGGCAAGGAGGCAGCCCGAGTCAAAAGAAGTTCTCCCCCTTCTTAGCTAGACTAGGAAGGGGGCAAGGAGACAGAATAATCCCATGACTGACTGCTGCTGTAACAACTCATAACCCATAACCCCATGGGGAATACCAACAACCCCACTTAGGAAGGCCCTTAGTGGAACGGAGGCAGGGAGGAGGGAAATGATGGTATCAACACATGATGTGCCCATACAAAGTATATTCATAATAAAAAATAATTAAAAATAAATAAAAAATATATTTTTTAAAAAAAATTAAAAATAATCCAGGCATAGTGGCACATACCTTTAATCCCAGCACTCAGGAAGCAGAGGTAGGAGGATTGCCAAGAGTTCCAGGCCACCCTGAGACTACATAGTGAATACCAGGTAAGTCTGGGCTAGTGAGACCCTACCTTGGAAGAAACAACAAAAAAAATTAAAAATTAAATCAGGGCTGGAGAAATGGCTTAGTGGTTAAGGTGTTTGCCTGTGAAGCCAAAGGATCCCGGTTCGATTCCCCAGGACCCACGTAAGCCAGATGCACAAGGAGGTGCATGCATCTGGAGTTCGTTTGCAGTGGCTAGAGGCCCTGGCGTGCCCATTTTCTCTCTGTCTGCCTCTCTTCTATCTCTATCTCTGCTTGCAAATAAATAAATATTTATTTATTTTAAAAAAATTAAATCATATGTATTAAAAAGAAACTGGGAGAAAAACTCATCACAGGAGCCAAGAAGTTAGGCCCATGAAGCAAGAAAAGCCAAGCCAGAAGTCATTTTTGAGATGCTTTGAAAGGCTGTCAGTATGAGTGGGGAATGCTAGAAGAGTGAAGGGATGGCTGAGGTGGGAGTCTGGTTAGAGAGGAAATGGCCCTCAATAGCCATAAGGTAAAATAATGGGCTCAGGTTAATGGGAAGAGCTCAGGATATGTTAGAAGTAAGCTGGCTGCAGCTGACAACTATGGAAAACCATGGAACTAGAAAGAGGTAGAGGCCTAAACATGTTTGGTAATTATTGTGACTCCAGATGGCCTGTTACCATAAGTGTGTGAGTTCTTATTCCCTTTTGATCTGGTTCACTAACTTCTAATGTTTTCCTCTGGCTCTTGTTGGAAAACACCTTCATAATTATGATACTCCTGAACACTTGAGGAAACAAGGCTCTGACCAGTTTACACGCCTTGTTTCATATCAATGACTGTTGACAGGGCCTTTTCTCATCACCCTACTGACTTCATTGGCCAACTTTCTCTTTTCTGAAGCGCTTTCCTGCGTCTGGTCTTCGTCCTTGCTTTTTCCTCTGCCTAGAATTCTTTTCCTTCAGTCTTCAAATGACTCTCCTTTTCTATATTTAGGATTTATCCTCTAATGCCACATGTGTGGGCGCATGTGTACATGCAGGGGTGTGCATTGTGAGCATGTGTATAGAGGCCATAGGTCGATATCAAATGTCTTCGTCAACCATGGTCTCAGGAAGGATATCCCTGAACATCCATACACGATGTCCTCACTTCCTTAGGTTGATCCTACACACAATAGGTTCTCACTAAATGTTGAGAGAATCAGTAGACTGAATGGGAACAAACAATCCCCTTGGCACCAACTTCAGTTGTGTTAGATTTGGGGCCATCAGACTTTATGGTTTGGATAAACTTGGAAGATGAAGACGCTCTGGGGAAGCCTATGTGTTATCCATACAAAAAACCATGTTTGGGATAAGAATCGTCCCTTAGTATGACCTCTCTCCCACTCTACTATTGTGACAAATGCTGTCAAATTGAATCAGGATTATAGAATTATATGAATTATTGAATTCATCAAATTGACTATGTTGTCTGTGTATTATATGTGTATGTTCATGTGTGTAAGAGTGGCAAGTACTTTATCCACTGAGCCATCTCTCCTTTTTTTTTTTGGTTTTTGCAAGGTAGGGTCTCACTCTGGTCCAGGCTGACCTGGAATTAACTATGTAGTCTCAGGGTGGCCTTGAACTCTCGGCGATCCTCCTATTTCTGCCTCCTGAGAACTGGGATTAAAGGCGTGCGCCACCACGCCTTTTTGAGACTGGGTCTCATGTTGCCTAGGCTAGCCTCAAATTCATTATGGAGCCAATGCTGGCCTAGAATTTCTGATCCTGTCTCCATAATCCATAGTCAGCCTTGAATATATCAAACTGAAAATGGATAATGAAGCAGGGTCTACCTTATGGGGCAGAGGGACTCATATCATGAGTCATTCATTCATTCATAACTTTCTAGACAAAATGAAACTTATTGCTTTTCTTTCACAATTTATGCTTTTGCAAGGGAGCTGGCCAACATTCCCATGAATACACAGGTGATAAGGTTTATATAAAATGCTTCCAAAGACTGTAGGGTAGTGAGTAGGAGGCTGGACACTCAGGGAAGGTTGCTCTGAGGAATCTACATTTGGACAGAGACCTAAGGAACAGGAATCTATAAAGGAAGCCTGTCACTAAAGGCCCCATGTGGTATGAGTCTATTTCAATATAATGTTCAGAACAGCTAAATCCACAGCACATAAGATGTGGTACATTTATACAATGGAGTTCTATTCTGCAGTAAAGAAAAATGAAATTAGGAAATTTGCAGGGAAATAGATGGATCTGAAAAGGATTATATTTAGTGAGGTATCCCAGGCCCAGAAAGCCAAACACTGCATGTTCTTTCTCATAGGTGAAGCCTAACTACAAATGTGAGTTGGAATAATACTTTGGTTCCCTCTAGTTTTCAGGGAGAGTCATTAACCCTTCAATAAATACGTTTATATCACTTTTACAAACCTGTTTATTAAATCTGAAAGAGAAGTTCCAGGAGATGTGTTCATTTGCCACATAAATATATTGCATGAAATACTTCATAGACACTGTCAATTTCTTTGCTCATTGCTAAACTATGCCAGTTGCCTCATGGTATCAACCCTTTTGTTGGGGGATCCACAATAGGCAGTTGGTTTCTTGAACTAGGCAGGTAGGATGGCCTGCACTTGATAGAATTCTTATCTCTTACCTAGACCTGTTTTTCCACAAACAACCTAGGCCCCTCCTGGGAGGGAGGTCTTTCCTAGGATTTAAACATTGTTGGTCAAGTCAGACCCCAGAACTTGGTGTCAGGGCCAGCCTCTTCCTGAGACAGCTCCTAGTCCTAACCAACCAGCTGTCCCTCTGGCTCACTTGAGCTGGAAGGCAGGGTCCACCACCGTAAGGTTATCAATGCATTTGCAAGGGGAAGGCACAATCTCTGAGCTGCCCGATTACTTAGGAACTTCTAGCAGTTGGTGAATTTTCCCTCCTTTGGGCCTGGACTTGGCCCAGGTCTCACTGGGCTGAGCTGAGGGGAGAACCCCCTAGCCCTTACTCTCCACATGGGCTCTTTACTCACTCTATCTCCTCACATGGCAGGAGCTCTTTGAACTTTCTTTTCTCTCGTTTGTTTCCATGGTTTTCTCAGGCCCTTCACATGGGATCTCCAGCCACATGGGTGTTTTTCCTTGGCTCTGTACTTCCCCCAATAAATAAAATTAAATTTTTTTAACTTTATTTATTTTTGGAGAGAGAGAGAGACAGAGAGAGAGGGAAAGGGAAACAGATAGAGATGGGCGCGCCAGCAGTCTCTTAGCTGCTGTGAATGAAATCCAGATGCGTGAACCCCTTGTGGGCAAGTGCAGCATTGCACGCTTGCCTCACTGCATCTGGCTAAACGTGGGATCTGGAGATTGGAACCGGGTTCTTAGGCTTAGCAGGCAGGCGCCTTAACCACTAAGCCATCTCTCCAGCCCCTAAATAAAATAATTTAATAATTGTCCTTCTCAGTCTTTTTATTCAATTCTGTGATTAAAATTAGAAATTAACCTAAGGTATGGGGTTCAAGAACTTTCCTGAACCCCAAAGCACCCTGTTATGCTATCAATCTATGTCAATCAGATAGTTTAAAACAATATTGCAGTATAGTTGAAGTGTTCATTACCCTTATGAAATTGAACTTTTCCTTGAATCTAAGAACTATTTTTCTTTTCCCATGAGCTCAGTGTGCACATTTTTTGTGAAAACTTTCCCATGGGCTATTGTAATCTCCTTATTGCTTCTTCCCCGAGCCCTTTATATATGACAGGCTTTATCTGCTTATGAGATCCAAACAGTTTATTTCTTTGTGTGAGCATGTATGTGTGTGTAGCGTATATGGTGTGATGTGTGTATGGTGTATGCACATATGTATGCAATACATGCATCCCACGTATGCTCATGTAGAGGTTAGAAAAGAATGTTGGGTCTTCCCCCTTAATCTCTCATCTATGTGCTTTCTTGAGATGAGTTTCTTGATGAAAGCAAAGCCATCATTTTTATGATTCTCTCTGCAGGAGTGGGGTTACAGATGTGATAGCCAGTTATTTGTGTGGCTCCTGGAGATCTGAATTTGGGTAGTCTCAGGCTGAGGGTCTTTATGCTTGTTCAGGAAACACACTTAATCACTGAGTCATCTCTCTAGCCTGCAGATTTTTGATATTAACATAAGCTCAATTTTTAAGTTTTTAGTTTTTGGAGTAGGATCTCAATATAACCCAGGCTGGCCTTAAACTCATGATCTTCTTTCCTTTGACTCCTGAGCATTACAGGTGTGTGTGTATGTGTACAATCACTCTTGGCTGAAGAAATTTAACTATGTCAAAAGCGGCATCTGATGTCATTTTCCCCCTCCAATTATGGAGGTATAGACTAATTGGAAAGAAGAGATTCAGGGGAGGAGGAATAGGGGAAAAGGGAGAGTAGTGGGAGGGGATTATGATAATACATAGTCTATAATGTATGGAGGTTGTCAATAAAATGTTAAATGGCAACTGAGTTTTGTGTCATAGTGAGATGTGATCTATATTTGATTAGATGGGAGGTTGGAAGAATGATTCTGGGGTTAAAGAATAACATATGAAGGTAAGTGAGGCAGGACAGGGCTTGGTATGTATGTTAGTCCAACTTTTCCATTATAATAGGACAAATAGGTTTGTATGAAGACAATAATAGCAAGATGGTGGGATGATAGAGCAAGAATGAGAGAGAGAGAGAGAAGATTTTCAAAGAAATGGCTTCATGTGATTGTGAAGGTTGACATATCTGAGCAGGGAACACTATATTATATATTTAAATTTTTAATTAAATAGTTTATTCTTTGACAATTTCATATGATATATATATAAATTGTTTTGTTTTGTTTTGTTTTGTTTTCCGAGGTAGGGTCTCACTCTAGCTCAGGCTGACCTGGAATTCACTATGTAGTCTCAGGGTGGCTTTGAACTGACAGCGATCCTCCTACCTCTGCCTCCCGAGTGCTGGGATTAAAGGCCTGCACCACCACGCCCAGCTCTCATGTTATATTTTGATAATATAGACCTCCAGTACTCTCTTATCCTCCTTCCATTTCCATTGAACTCTTTCTTATTACCAAGTACCAGTTGCTACACCATCAAGAGAATGACTCCCTCTCTTCCAGCAACTGTCAACTGACTAATTTCTCAGGTAGGGGCAGGGCCTCATGAGCCCCTCCCTTACCCATGTTGGAATGTTGATGGGCTCAAGCCTATGCAGATCTCCTGCAGGTAACAATATTTGTTTTGAGTTAATGAGTGTAATGGCCATGTCATGTCCACAGCACCCCTTCCTATCCCCCAGCTCTTGCATTCTTTCCATCCCCTCTCCTGTGATGTTCCCTGAGCCTTGGAGGTGAAGATATTTAGGGCTGAGCACTCAAAAGACACTTGTTTTCAGCACTTTGGTAACATTAACTACCACCCACTTCAGAAAACCAAGCTTTCTAGACCAAGGCTAAGAGCTGTTTATACCTGTATAAACATAAGTGGAATAGTATGTTCTGGTCTCTGTAAGAGTCCTCTTGAAGGTTATCAAGAGACCTAACAAGAGGTTTTTATAGTACAGAAGGCTGAGTTAGGGCCAGAAGGCTGGATAGAGGTAGATGGTTTCTGGAGTCTTTATAAAGAAAGGACTTGTGAATCCATGCAATGTGCCTAAAATAGACACGTGACTGACCTACTGTATCTGGTCTGTCACTGCCAAGAAGACCTGATGGGCAGAGATACCATGTCATGTTGACTTTTTTTCATGTAGGTATTGTGAGTGATTAATGAATCCTTGGGAAATGATTGTAAATGACTTCAAAGAGAAATGGAGGAAATGTAGGACACTGGGCTTGAGGTTATGCACAATCTAAAGTATATGTGGGCATGGAGGGTATCAGGGTCTTCAAGGACTCTTGATATTCATGATTAGAGGCTGATTTTGGACAGGGCCTTACCTGTAATAGTTTTCATGTAGTGAGTTCTTCACTGTGTAAATAATAAAGGCTCGTGTTTGGAAGGATGTAGAAGATTTTTCTGGCCCAGGGAAGGAGGGAAGGATGTGAGGATGAGAAAACCTTAACTTGGTTTAAATGAGGATGCTGAGGGTTTCCTAGTAGGTTTAGGAGAAGTGAGGGCTTTCTTTTTTTCTTTTCTTTTCTTTTTTTTTTTTTTTTTTTTGCATTTGTTGGTGTTGATGTATATATTATGTATGCATTTGAATATGTCTGGATATACGTGTGTGTGTCCTGGGGCCAGCCTACTGAAGGTAGATGATTCATTTTCTGAAAAAGATAATTAGCAGGTTAGAGGCACTTTCTTTAAATCCGTAAAGTGGTGTATCTGTGTGTGGAGGCTAGAGATCTATGTTGGGTATCTTCTTCAATTGCTCTCCATAATTTTCTTTGCAACAGGGTCTCTCACTGAACCCCAGACCTCACTGATTCATCTAGACTAACTAGCCAGCAAGCCTTGGGAAGCTTCCCAGTGCAGGAACTACATGCTCATGCCACCATGCCTAGCTTTAAGTAGGTGCTGGGGGATACAAACTCAGGTCCTCATAATCGTGTGATAAGCACTTTACCCACTAAGCTAGCTCCCCAGCCCTAAAGAGGATTTTTTCTGAACCTTCTTACTTCCAGTGGCATCAGAGACTGCTGTCTCTCAGTTAGGTTTCTCCTGAGGTCTGAGCACCTGGCTTGCTTTTGACCCTTTTGTGCTAAATTCAATGTAGTCCTTTATTTTTGAACTTGAAGATGCTGTCCCCTGGTGGGAAGAATAAAAAGTGCCTGCTCCCCATACTAACTTCCTGGGAGGAGAGGAGGAGGTGGATAAATTTCTTCTTTATTTTAGCTGGTGAGAAGGGAGGGGCCCTCAGGCTAGTGTGCATAAGGTTCAACCTGTGACATGAGAATTTTGGCCTGTTAGCACCAATGTCAAGCTAAAGACTACAAATTAGCCCAGACCTGAGATAGCAGTAGGATAAGGCCCATGGGGTAACTAGGACCCTCAAGCTTCCCTTTTTTCTGGTGGTAGAATTGAGGACAAAGTAGGGTAGACTTATTGATCTACCAAAAAGTAAATTTCTGCTCTGGGAAAATACCTGTGAGTAAGAGTGGTATTGGGAGAGGGAGGGGGAAGGTAAGGAAAGGGTCAGAATAGAGTAGGAGAAAATGGTTCTGAGAGCAAGAGAAACATGGTAAACAAGCAATTTTTTTAAAAGTTATGAGCTGTGGAGATAGTTCAGTAGTAAAGCACTTGCTTTGAAAGCATAAGTATCTGACTTCAGTGCCAGGAATTCATGTAAAAAGCCATGCGTGCTGGCATACCCTTGTAATTCCAATGAACAAGGGTAGGTGGAGACAGGCAGATCCCTGGGGCTCTCTGGTGACCCAGATTAGCCTACTTGGCCAGTTTCAGTCCAGTGACTGGTCCTGTCTCAAAAGCTGGATGGCACCTGAATAATGACACACAAACAGAACACAACACAACATAAGACAAAAGCTATTAGAGATGTTGAGAAAAACACAAGAAGATAAATTGTGTGTAAGAAGCTTGTGACTAATGATGGTTTGAGGAGAAAGTGGTGTGGACTTGGATGGGTGCTAGGGAAATTGACCTACTATAATGACAAGCTAGACACATTTGTCCCCACTGTTCACTGGGACTACTGATAATCTTGTCTGTGATGAAGGGCCTGAGGCAAAGGGTCCTGCCTCCATAAAGGACCCAGGTGCCCCATGGAAGGGGGCCAAATTTGCCTTTCCTGAATGGCTAGATTCCCACTTCAGACCCCAAACAAGGACAGGTTGGGTAGAAAGGCCACACTGAGTAATAGCAGGGCAGAGAAAGGTCTTGGGTCTATGGTGCAGTAATAAGCTGAGAGATGTCTAGAGAGATGATTTGGGGCTCCGAATGAATTTTTAGCAGCATGGAAAGAAATGAGGTTGCAGTGGCTGGGACAGTTGGTCCCTGTGGCCTGGCAGGAGCCAGTGTCCAGGTGTATCTTTCACCTGGAGAACCTGCCTGAGGGTTGCAGTGAGCTAGATAGCTGTTAGGAACATTGCTACCCTGTGGTGTTCTAGGCTCAGTTGATAGGAGGGCACCTCATGATTGATACACACAGCCCTACTCACACTCTTAACATTCATATAATCTGACAGGCTAAACTCACCTTATGATAAAGCCCCCTAAGATTATTCTAGGATCTGAGGACACACAATCTAACTTCTACATGCTCCTCAATACCTCCAAACTACTTTCCCCAAACTTGTACAATGGTCTCCACACCCCCTCCTATAATCCACATTAAAGCATGTTAAAATTTCAGAACACGTTGTCCTTGGGATTTAACATGAGGTGACTCTGGAAGGGTTTATTGGGTGAGGGGATTGGGAGGTCAAAAATCAGGAGGTTTAGGGGAGGAGGGGCCTGAGATCTATAGTATGACCCAAATTTGGGCCTTCCTGGGCTGAGGAAAGAGTAAGAAAGGGCTCTGTCAAGTAAACCAGGTGCAAGTATTTTCTAGGGAAATGCAAAGCAATGGTCTCAGCTTAGAGCAGTAGGGATCATTCTGAGGTTTGGAGTTTTAATGTTCCTTGGAGGTATAGGTGGAGATGGGTTATGAGACATTTTGTGTAACAGGTGTGATGGGAAGGTCTGTGGAGACCAGAAAGGGAGGGAAGTTTCAGGGATGAGCTTTGGATATCAAGGGGATACTTTAAGTGGGTCATTTTTAGGGGAGACCTTTGAGGATGGTGGATGAAGATTCACTACTTGTGTCTGGGGTGTGGAGAAAACAAGGGCAGTGTTGTGCATGGTGAGGATTAACATGGGTGGAATATAAGGAACATGTTTTGGAGGATGTTACATAGGGGAATGATTATAAGGATAAACTAAGGGATTGGATTACTGGAAGAATTCTGGGAAAGGTTGTGAAAAACCATGTGAAGGTGTTTGGGGAGTGGGTTGGAAGGGGTTGAGAGGTCTCAAAAGAAAAGAGTTAAAGGCACTTAGAGCCCAGGGAAGTCTGGAGGGATTTATTATGGAGTGCAATTTAAAGTAAAGGCACTTGTTTGCAAAGCCTTATTTCCCCAGTTCCATTCCCCAGTACCCATGTAAAGCCAGATGAACAAAGTGGTGTGTGCATCTGGAGTTCATTTGCAAAGAAGTGGCATGCCTGTTATTTCTTCTCTCTCTCCTTTCCTTCTTCCCTCCCTCCCTCATCCCTCTTTCTGTTTGCAAATAAAAAAATTAAAATATTAGAAAATATGTCCGATTTGAGGATGTCCTGGGGTGTGTTTTCCTCAGCCTGAGGATGCCTTGGATGAATGGGTTGATGTAAATAAAGATCTTGGGAGAGAGGACTAAGGAGTTGGCTCAGTATGCAAAATGCTTGTCTTGTGAACTGAAGGATTTGAGTTGGATCCCCAGAACCCTGTCATGGTGGTGTATGCTTTTAAGCCCAGTGCTAGGGACGTACAGACAGATTCCTGGGGCTTTTGGGCCAGCCAGTCAAACCAACTGGGTGCATTTTTCCTGTGGGAGACCCTACCTCAAACAAAGGATGAAGAACCAAACCTGAGGGAGTCCTTTGGTCCTCACATGCTCCTGACTTTCATACACATCTTCACCCAGACCCAGACATGTTCAAGAGGGAGAGAAGAGAAAGAGAAAGAGAAAGAGAAAGAAGAGAAGAGAAGAGAAGAGAAAGAGAATAGAGGGGAAAAAAAGAAGAGAGGAGACAGAAGAGAAAAGAGAGATGAGAAGAGACAGATATCTGTAGAGGGTGGGATGGTTATGGGGGAAGTGAGTGTAAGAAAAGGTTAGAATTGAACTGTTTCATGGGCTGATTTTGGGCAGGTTTCATCAAGGAATTTTTGGGGGAAAATTCTCACAAGGTGAGTCAGCTGGCATGGTCAAAACCTGTGGCATCTGGGTGGTTCCTAATGAATGGTTGGGGCTGAAAGATTACAAGAATGGGTTTGTTGGTAAGATTTTACTGCCCCTGACCTTTCCACTTGTCCATAATCAGTAGCATTTGTGGTACACTATATGGGGACCATGTTCCTCATACTGCTGCCGCAGGACCCAAAAGGACTGGAAAGTGGGTAATGAGGCCAGAATGGAGCCCCCCATCCACACAGAGAGATTCCTCTTGGTCTGGGCAGAAACCACCAAAGGAGTCTCTGATGACAGAGAGCGTTGCAGCTCTGCACTAAAGCGACTCTCCAATCCCTTGAAGAGTGATGAGCCTCCACAGAGCAGCACATTCTGGGCCAATCCCACCCGCAACTCCTCAGGCACCTTGCGGAGGCTCTGTTCAGCCATGGCAGGGAGGCCTATGGGTGACAGTGCTGGGATGTCTGGAGGATGGAATAGCAGTTCTGGACACTGGAAGAGCTCCTTTCCCAGTGTGACAGTCCTCCCATCAGGCAGCTTCATGAACTGCTGGCACTCCTTATCAGGCCGTGCCTGCTCCTTGTGGAAATCTGAGGCCACATAGCAGCAATGGTGCTTGATATTCTGCGCTGTGTCCAGGTCCTCCTGTCGGAGTCCAGAGCCCAGCAGAGTCTCTGCTAGGAAGGCTGTCAGGTGATTGCCAGCCAAGTCCAGGCGCTGGATGGCATGAGGCAGGTTGTAGCCTTGGAAGACCGGCACTGTGTAGCTGACGCCATGGCCAGAGTCCACCACAAGCCCGTTCACATTTCCGTAGGCATAGACTGACAACACGGACTGCGATGCTACATAGATAGCTGGAGAGCATAGTGACTCAAAGGCCACTTCTGTGAGCTTCTCTCTGTTGGTGGAGGGGCTGAAGGGCGGGTCAGAGAACAGCAACGGATGGTCCTGGGTGGTCGCTCGAAGGTCATGCTCCAGTATGTGGTGCCAGATGAGCTCAGCAGCTTCCCAGTCCACCACAATGCCATTGCGAACGGGCTGCACCAGCTTCAGCTCTGGGCGGGAGCGGGCTGCTTCCCCGATAAATGTTTCCAGCTCCAACCGCCCCTTGGTGGCTTGTCTCTTGGGCTGGCAACCCACAATGGTGGGCATAGTGTAGGTGGGTTGAGGCTGTCCTGCAAAGCCCACTTTACAGAGGCCTGTGCCCATGTCGATAACTACAGCGCTTGTCTTTGGTGGGAGCTTGTTGCCCACCGTGCTGGCAGAGGTTTTCTGGAGACTCTTATCCACCGGGATGGAGCTGACCTTAGGGTCAAGAGGCCTGGCGGCCTCTAGGGAGCCTTGAGGCTCTGGAAGTCCATTCACATCCATGGTGGCAGATGACCTGGTGAATCTGCTTGTCCAAGCTAACCACCTTTCTCTGTGGTTCAAAGGGAAGAGGCTGACCCAGGCCCATGGCAGCCAGAGAGGGAGAGGAGCAGGTCAGTGGTCTATGACATCACCCTACCTGTCTTAGCTTCACAATGCAGGGACATGGTAGAACCAGGAAAGGACAAAGCAAAGGACTGGGAAGTTGGGCAAAGTAGGGGTGAGGTGGGGTGGTCAGGTTAAGTGGGACTAGTGGTGGTGAAGGGGATGGGGCAAAGCAGGAGAGTGGGCGAGGCACAGCAGAGCATGACCGGCTGGGCAGAGCTGGGTTTGGGGTGTGGCAAGCAGAGGGCCCTCAATGCTTTAGGACTGCCTGCTAATCCTTCAGTGCCAAATTTGGAAATGGAGGTAGCTTCTTTGTTCTAGAACTCTACCATCATGCAACACACACAAAATCTAAAAGGTGTGATTAGGTATCTAAACACCCAGAATAGACAAGAAAGATTAAGAATTCTCTTGAGCAGCTCACTCTATCTACTGTTAATATAAACCAGAAGGTGAGAGGCCACCCTGGCTTTCTAGTTTCTGAAAGGAGAAACCAGCCTGATTCTGGGGGCAAAGGTGAGGAGAAGCAGAAGTAGGGACATCCATCCTTGGTTCTTTGTCTCCTCTTGCTTGAATGCACTCTCCCTCTTTCCTTCTTGTCAAGCAGGAATTTGATCCTTCATACCTCAGCTACATCCTCCTCTTTGGAAGCCTTCTTTGGTTTCCACTCTGTCGCCTCATATATGGTGGCACTTAAGTACATGTTGGGGACCTTGGGCTCCACTCCAGCATTAAATACTAAAAATGAGTAGAAGGCAGCAGAAGGGTTGGGAGAGTCACTTCAAAACCATGGCTGAGCTGGGCGTGGTGGCGTACGCCTTTCATCCCAGCACTTGGGAGGCAGAGGTAGGAGGATCACTGTGAGTTCAAGGCCACCCTGAGACTGACTACACAGTTACTTCCAGGTCAGCCTGAGCCAGAGTGACACCCTACCTCGAAAAACCAAAACCAAAACCAAAACAAAAACAAAAACAAAAACATGGCTGTCTTTGATGGTAGAGACAAATACATTTTATTTCTTAGCCTGTGCATGCATGGGGTGTTAAAATCATCAGAAATAGTCCCACTATTGTTTTTCTTTCTTTCTTTTATTATTATTTTTTTTATTGACAACTTCTATACTTACATACAAAAAACACATGATATTTCCCTTCCTTCCCCCATTCCACTTTAGAACTCCAATCCCCATCATATCCCTTCCCTCTCTCCATTAGTCTCTCTCTCTCTTTTTTTTTTAATATTTATTGACAACAAAACATACTTACATACAAAAGGTGCATAGTTTTCCCTCCCCTCCCCATTCCCCTTTAGAACTCCACTCTCCATCATATCCCCTTCCTCTCTCCATTAGTCTCTTTTTTAATTTGATGTCATCATCTTTTACTTCTATTATGAGGGTCTTGCGGAGGTATTGCTAGGTGCAGCAAGGTCATGGATATTAAGGCCAATTTCTGTCTGGGCAGTTGCATTGTAAGGAGTCATACCCTTCCTTTGGCTCTTCCATTCTATCCGCCCCCTCTTCCGCAATGATCCCTGAGCCTTGGAGGGTGTGACAGAGATGTTTCAGTGCTGGGCACTTCTCCATCCCTTCTTCTCAGCACTATGTTGCCTTTTGGATCATCCCAGTGGTCATCGCCATCTGAAAAGAGAAGCTTCTCTAACCAGAAGTGAGAGTAGCATTAATATGTGAATATGAGCATTAAGTGTAGTATTTTCCGGGCAGCTTGGTGGGAGTAGTATATACATTTAGATAAGAGCATGCTTTATACCCCTAAGGCTCATGACCTTACCTATCATAGACTTTGCTTAGGTTTTTCAGTACCAGGTATGTATTCCCTCCCGTAGAGGGGGCCTTCAGTCCAATTATAGAGCAGTTGGTTACCCCACGAGTAGACATGCCACTATTGCACCTGTTCAGTCTTTGGGCCTGTCTGGCCAAATTTGAATATTCAGCGTCCACTGTTTTCACTGCTGATGACTTCTGTCTCCCATACTCTGCATGCAGTGCAGCTTTTTCCAGCTTTCAGTTGGCTGGTCTACAGGGAGAAGGTTTTCTGCTCAGCACCAGATTGCTTTCTCAGTGACCTTGCCTCTCAGGCAAGAGATGTCTTCAGCAATAGGGTCTTACTATCTGTTTCTCAGGGGAAACCAAGGGCTTTGGCAAAAGCCTTTAATGTTTTGGAGGCTACCGGGACCTCCTTGGCCAACAACTCACTGGAAGGTATCCCATCCCAGGTACTGAAAATTTTCTAGTAACAGTCTACAGCTTCTAGATGTACCATTATTCAAAAAAGTAGTTTTACATAAGTCTTATTCACAATCTTTTGAAATTAGATTGACCCTCCCCCTGCCCTTCTTTTATGCATTCTCTACCCATGGCCTTGGTTAGGCCATTCCCCTCCTTGTAATCAGTCCTTCCACTTACATATGTGCAATACCATACACTTCAGTCCTTCCCTTTCCTCCATCCCTTAATGCCTTTTACCAGCTTACTGGTTTCTGGTACCAATTTTTGGTTCCAGTTCACACACAAGTCTGTCTATTTGTAGCTAGGATCCACATATGAGAGAGAACATGTGACGTTTGGCTTTCTGAGCCTGGGTTACCTCACTTAGTATAATCCTTTCCAGATCCATCCATTTCCCTGCAAATTTCATAATTTCATTTTTCTTTACCGCTGAGTAGAACTCCATTGTGTAAATGTACCACATCTTTATTATCCATTCATTTGTGGTGGGACATCTAGGCTGCTTCCATTTCCTAGCTATTGTGAATAGAGCGGCAATAAACATGGTTTTGCAAGTATCTCTAAGGAAGTGAGAAGAGTCTTCTGGATATATGCCTAGGAGTGCTATAGCTGGATCATATGGTAAATCTATTTCTAGCTGTCTCAAAACCTCCACACTGATTTCCACAATGGTTGGACCAGGTTACATTCCCACCAACAGTGTAGAAGTGTTCCTCTTTTTCCGCATCCACGCCAACACTTATTGTCATTTGTTTTCTTGATGGTAGCCATTCTGACAGGAGTGAAATGGAATCTCAAAGTGGTTTTAATTTGCATTTCCCTGATGGCTAAGGATGTGGAACACTTTTTCAGATGTTTATATGCCATCTGTATTTCATCTTCTGTGAATTCTCTATTTAGTTCCATAGCCCATTTTTTAACTGGGTTGTTTGAATTCTTATTATTCTGTTTTTTGAGTTCTTTGTATATTCTGGATATTAATCCTCTGTCAGATGTATAGCTGGCAAAGATTTTTTCTCCCATTCTGTAGGTTGTCTTTTTGCTCTATTCACAGTGTCCTTTGCTGTACAAAAGCTTTGTAATTTCATAAGGTCCCATTGGTTGATTAGTGGTTTTATTCGCTGAGCAATTGGGGTTATATTCAGAAAGTCCTTACCTATGCCAATATGTTGAAGGGTTTCCCCTACTTTTTCCTCTAGCAGGTTCAGAGTTTCAGGTCTGATATCAAGGTCCCTGATCCATTTGGACTTGACTCTTGTGCATGGAGAGAGACAAGGATCTATGTTTATCCTTTTACATACTGATGTCCAGTTTTCCCAACACCACTTGTTAAAGAGGCTATCTTTTCTCCAATTAATATTTTTGGCATTTTTGTCAAAAATCAGGTGGCTGTAGCTGCTTGGATTAATATTTGGGTCTTCTATTCTGTTCCATTGATCTACCTGTCTGTCCTTGTGCCAGTACCATGCTGTTTTTGTTACTATGGCTTTGTAATATAACTTAAAATCAGGTATGGTTATACCACCTGCCTGATTTTTGTTTTGCAAAATTGTTTTGGCTATTCAAGGTTTTTTGTGTTTCCAGATGAATTTTAGGATTGTTTTTTCTATTTCCGTGAAGAAAGCTATTGGGATTTTAATAGGGATCGCATTAAATGTATAGATTGCTTTTGGTAAGATTGACATTTTCACAATATTGATTCTTCCAATCCAGGAGCATGGGATGTCTTTCCATTTCCTTGTGTCTTCTGTAATTTGTCGCTCGAGTTTTTTAAAGTTCTCATTGTAGAGATCCTTCACTTCCTTGGTTAAGTTTATTCCAAGGTATTTTTTTTTTTGAGGCAATTGTGAATGGGAGAGATTCCCTGATTTCATCCTCTGCACGTTTGTTGTTAGTATATAGAAAAGCTACTGATTTCTGTGTGTTTATTTTGTATCCTGCTACATTGCTAAAAGTGTTTATCAGCTCTAACAGTTTGCAGGTAGAGACTTTAGGGTCTGTTAGGTATAGAATCATATCGTCTGCAAATAATGATAATTTGATCTCTTCCCTTCCAATTTGTATCCCCTTTATGAGTGTCTCTTGCCTTATTGCTGTGGCTAAGACTTCCAGTACTATATTAAATAGTAGTGGGGAAAGTGGACACCCTTGTCTTGTTCCTGAATTTAGAGGAAAAGCTTCAAGTTTTTCCCCATTTAGTATTATGTTGGCTGTAGGTTTGTCATAAATAGCTTTTATTATGTTGAGATATGCTCCTTCTATTCCCAGTTTCTGTAATACTTTCACCATGAAGGGGTGTTGGATTTTGTCAAATGCCTTTTCTGCATCTATTGATAAGATCATGTGATTTTTGTCCTTCAGACCATTTATATGGTGTATTACATTTATGGATTTGCGTATGTTGAACCATCCCTGCATCTCTGGGATAAAGCCTACTTGGTCAGGGTGAATAATCTTTCTGATAAATTCTTGTATTCTGTTTGCCAGTATTTTGTTGAGAATTTTTGCATCCATGTTCATGAGGGAGATTGGTCTATAATTTTCTTTTTTTGATCTGTCTTTGTCTGGTTTGGGTATCAGGGTGATGCTGGCTTCATAGAAGGATTTTGGTAGAGTTCCTTCCTTTTCTATTTTATGGAAAAGTTTGAGAAGCATTGGTGTTAGGTCCTCCGGGAATGTCTGGAAAAATTCAGCAGTGAATCCATCTGGGCCTGGGCTTTTTTTAGTTGGGAGACTTTTTATAACTGCTTGAATCTCTGTGGTTGTTATAGTTCTATTTAAATGGTTTATCTCTTCTTGATTTAATTTTGGTAGGTCATATGAATCAAGGAATTCATCCATTTCTTTCAGGTTTTCAAACTTAGAGGCATATATATTCTTAAAGTATGTCCGTATGATTTTCTGAATTTCTTTGGTATCTGTTGTGATGTTGCCTTTTTCATCTCTAATTTTATCAATTTTTGTCTCTTCTCTCTTTCTTTTGGTCAGATTTGCTAAGGGTTTGTCAATCTTGTTTATCCTTTCAAAGAACCAACTCTTTGTTTCATTGATCTTTTTGATTGTTTTTTTGGTTTCCATTTCAATAATTTCTGCCCTAACCTTTATTATTTCTTCCCGTCTACTAATTTTTGGTTTGCCTTGTTCTTCTTTTTCCAAGGCCTTAAGGTGAAGCATTAAATTGTTTAGTTGCGAACTCTCTAATTTCTTAATATATGCACTTAGGGCTATAAATTTCCCTCGCAGGACTGCCTTCATTGTGTCCCAAAGGTTTTGGTATGTTGTATTCTCATCATCATTTGATTCTATGAATTTCTTGATTTCCTTTTTAATTTCTTCAATGACCCATACATCATTCAATAAAGTGCTGTTTAGTCTCCATGAGTTTCTGTATGCTCTGTAGTTTTTCTTATTGCTGATTTGCAGTTTAATCCCATTGTGGTCAGAAAGTGTACAAGGGATTATTTCAATTTTCCTGTATTTGTTAAGATTTGATTTGTGTCCTAGTATATGGTCTATTTTAGAAAATGTCCCGTGTGCTGCTGAGAAAAATGTATATTCTGCAGCATTTGGATGGAATGTTCTGTATATATCTGTTAGGTCCATTTGTTCCATGATATCATTTAATGCAGATGTCTCTCTGTTTATTTTTTGCTGGGTAGACCTGTCAAGTGATGAGAGTGGGGTATTGAAGTCACCCACTACTATTGTGTTAGGAGATATCTCTGACCTTAGTTCTAATAGTGTTTGTTTGATGAAATTGGGAGCCCCCATGTTAGGGGCATATATGTTTAGGATTGTAATGTCCTCCTGTTGGAGTGTTCCTTTAATCAGTATAAAGTGACCTTCTTTATCTTTCCTCACAAATGTTGGATTGAAGTCTATCTTGTCAGAAATTAAGATAGCAACCCCTCCTTGTTTTCTAGGCCCATTTGCTTGAAATACCTTTTTCCAACCTTTCACCCTAAGAAGGTTTCTATTTTTTATTAAGAGATGAGTTTCCTGGAGGCAACAGATGGTAGGATCCTGCTTTTTAATCCAGTCTGCAAGTCTGTGTCTTTTGATAGGGGCCTTGAGACCATTGATATTAAGAGTTATTATTGACATATATGTGTTTATTCTCACCATTCTTCTTATTTTTTAGTTTTTCCTGTTTTCCCTTTACTCACTTGTTTTATCTGTTATTTGAGTATGGTTTATTTTTTCCTATTTCCTGTTGTGTGTGCTTTGCTTTCTCCTCAGCATGAATGATTCCTGCAAGTATTTTCTGTAGAGCTGGTTTAGTTGCCAAAAATTACTTTAGCCTGTCTTTGTTGTGGAATGTCCTTATTTCTCCATCTATTTGGATAGATAGTTTTGCAGGATAAAGTAATCTCGGTTGACAGTTTTTATTTTTCAGAACTTGAATACATCACTCCAGGCCCTTCTGGCCTTTAAAGTTTGTGTTGAGTAATCTGCTGTGAGTCTGATGGGCTTCCCTTTGTAGGTCACTTGCTTTTTCTCTCTAGCTGCTTTCAATATATTTTCTTTAGTTTGTATGTTTGGTAGTTTAATTATAATATGGCAGGGAGAGGTTCTTTCCAGGTTTTGTCTGTTTTGTGTTCTAAAGGCTTCCTGTATCTGCATTGGCATCTCTTTCCCAATTTGGGGGAAGTTTTCCTCTATGATTTTGTTGAAAACACCTACTATGCCTTTGGAGTGAAATTCTTCTCCTTCTACTATCCCTTGAATTCTTATGTTTGATCTTTTCATAGTGTCCCGAATATCCTGAAATTCCCATTCATACCTTCCTATTATTTTGTCTTTCTCTCTGTTGGACTGTATTAGATCAGCTACTTGGTCCTCTAGTTTTGATATTCTGTTCTCTCCTTCATCCATTCTACTAGAGAGATTTTCTACAGAGGTTTTAATTTCACTGACTGTGTTCTTTATTGCTAGCATTTCTGAGTGGGTTTTCTTTATTCTTTCTATTTCCGTATTTATGTCTAGTATTGACCTCCTTATTTCATTAAATTGGTTTTCTGTGTGTTCTTTGAATCCTTTGATTTCTTCTTTGAGGTCTTTGAACCCTTTCATTTCCTCTTTGAGTTCTTTGAACATAATTATAATCATTCTTTTGAAATCTTTCTTGGGGATGTCCTCTAAGTCAGCCTCACTGAAGGTCATTTCTGATATATTAATACTTTTGGTGGATTTATATTGTCTGGATGTTTTGTGTTTCTTGTATTATAATGTAGAGATCTTTGCATCTTGAATTAATTTAATGCTTGGGTTTTCTAAATATCTGCAGTAATGTTAGATGTATCAATCAATCTGATATTATATATCTTCAGTGTAGGAGTTTAAGGTGTTAAGTGTGGTTCTTAAGGCTCTCAAAGTAATCACAGAAGTGACCCTTGCCTGCTATGAGATTATCAAGTGGGGTGAATGGAACAGACTACAGTCAAGATCCAAAAATTTAACTCAACAATGTACCCCTTCAATGAAATACAGCACAGAGTATTTGTGCAAAAGCAGGTATTATGACAAAGTCACAGTTCCTAAGGATATGTGTTAGCCCACGCCCTTAATCCTGTCAACTGGGAGGCTAAGATTTCTGATCTGTAGAGAGTTCCAAGGTCAGCTTGTGATCAAGAGAGACCCTTCCCCAATGAATGACAGAGGAAGAAACAAATCAGGAAGCAACAAATGAGCAGCCTAAAATATAGCTTATTTAGGAATGTCAGATCTGACCATCCATCAGGATTATATACCAGGCTTATTTGGTGGGTA
The DNA here is from genome assembly GCA_036365145.1 of Orientallactaga sibirica. Lineage (NCBI taxonomy): Eukaryota > Metazoa > Chordata > Mammalia > Rodentia > Dipodidae > Orientallactaga > Orientallactaga sibirica. The sequence continues at coordinate 2,938,118 of JAEOAD010000015.1, forward strand.
CTAACCTGGTGAAAACCAAGTTACCTTTTGGAATGGGTTTGATCACAGCTATGCTGCACGGCTTCTTGGTTCCTTTGCTGTGTTGTGGATTCAGGAAGTCAGCTGTGTCTGTGGGTCTCTGCTTTCACTGCACCCGATGCTGCTGGCAAGCCCTTTCCCAAGTCTCTGTTGTTTGCCGCGCTTGCGCTCGTGGTGGGGGAGGGGAGGCTGTGAATGGTGGCTGAAGTCCATCTGTTCCTCCATGCGATCCTCTTCCTCACAAGCCTCTCTGTTGGTCTCTACCGTCCTCCTTCCACGTTTCTTGAGATTGTGAGGAGGCGGTGTGAGTGGAAAAATCTCCACCTGCCTTTAAAAGTCCTGCAGCTCAGCTGTCTCTGGCGGAGCCTAGCCACGCCGCCGCCGCGGCAGCTGTGGCGGCCGTGGAGCCGCTTCTGCCTGCTTCTGTGGGCTCCAGACGCTCTGGATCTCTCTTACTTCTCTGCTGTGCTTGAAAGTTTACTATGTACCTCACTTTTTAGTAGAAAAGTGTATTTTGCTGGGGTTTGTTTTGCTTTTATCCCCTACCCTTTTTTGGCAAGTTTCCTATGTCACCATCTTAACCGGAAGTCCCCTAGTCTCTCTTTTAATTTGATGTCATCATCTTTTTCTTCTATTTTGAGGGTCTTGTGAAGGTATTGCTAGGCCCACTGTTGTTTTGAATGTGTTTTAGGGAATATATAAATAAGGGAGATTTAGTTTTCTATATAAGTCTCAATAACTTTCTTTGAGAGTAAGGTTTGTTGAGGATTTAAATTCATTTTTTTGTGGGCTAGAAAGATGGTTAATGTGTTTTCTTGCACAACCTAACCACCTGGGCTCAATTCCCCATTACTCACATAAAGCCAGATGCACAAAGTGGTGCATATGTCTGAAGTTTGTTTACAGTGGCCGGAGGCCCTGGCATGCCCATTTTTTCTCTCTCTCTGCTTTCAAATGAGTAAATAAATATTTTTTTTAATTTCATTTTTTTTGCATCTGTGTTTCTGTATGTGTAGATGCGCACCCTGTGAGCATGCACGTGGAGGCCAGAGAGGAGGATCAGGTGTTCCTCCTCCATCACACAGTAGAGACTAACCTTGAGATGGAGTGTCTCATTGGCTCTAGAGCTTGTCTTTTTTTGTGAGCCCTAGCAATTCTCCAGTCTCTACTCTGTCCAGTTATAGACTGAATGGCCATGCTCAGCTGTTTATGTAGGTACTATGCTATCAAACTCAGGAAGTTTCAGGCACCCTCAAGTCCTCATGCTTGCACAAGAAGTACTCTCATACCCTTAGCCATTTCTACAGCTCTAATTCATTTATATATAGTGTATCTAATAAATGTGCTTGGAAATGTTCATTCACTCAGATATTTATTATTGGAATTTTGAAAGTATATATATATATATATATATATATATATATATATATATATATATGCATTATTTTCAAACAGTTTTATGTTCTACTTTTTAAATCTTTTCATTATACTTTTTTATTTTTTCCATCATACTTTTTAACTCTATGAAGCTGAAAGAGGGCTGAGGAGAAGGCTCAGTGGGTAAAAGTACTTGCTGCACAAGCATGAGAACCTGAGTTCAGAGTCCCAGAACCCTGCATAAATGCTAGGTGTGGTGGATGCCTGCAATTCCAGGGTTGGGGAGTCAGAGAAAAAGAATTTATGGGGCTCACTGGTTAGCTAATTTAGCAATATCAGTGAGCTCTAGGTTCTGCAAGAGAGCCGGCCTCAAAAAACACAGCAGAGAACAATTAAGTAAGACACTTGAAGTTGAACTGTATATGCACTCTCTATATGCACTGGAACATGGGAACACACATGCATACTCCATGCAACCCCCCCACATCTGAACACACATACACACCACACATATATACTTGCAAAAAAAGGGGGGCTGAGAGACACAACAGGGGAGGGAGGGTGAAGCCACACATGTCACAATTTAAAACTTATTATCTGGGTGTCCTGACACATATCTGTAATCCTAACACACAGGAAGTAGAGGTAGAAGGGCCAAGGATTTGAGACTGGTAGTTTGAATGTGATAGTGTAAATGTATGGCCCCATAGACTCATGTGTTTTATTAAAATTAAACTTGTAATTTGGGAGGTGTCACTGGGGGTGGATCCTGGAGTCCAGCCCTAAGGTGTCACTGGAGGCAGATCTGAATTCTAGCAAAAAGGTGTGGAGAGAGCAGTTTGAGCTCTGGTGGTTATTCTTTCTTGTAGTACTGTCTGTTTAGTGGTTTCTCTCTGCTTGAATTTATGAAAGAGAGCCAGCTTCTTCTGCTATTGATGGAGTTGCCCCTGGATCTGTAAGCTAAATAAACCCATTTCTCCCATAAACTATGTTTGGTTGGATGTTCACCCCAGCAATGTGGAGCTGATGACAACAGAAACTGGTACCAGAGAGTTGGGGTGTGTCTGGACCATACAGATTTTGGTCTTAAGGAACTTATGTGCTAAAGGAATGTGGCAGGACTTGGTACTTGCAATGGCAGAAGACTTGAAAAGCATTAAGCCAAAATTTATGGGCTATTCTGGTGAGACTTTGCAAATGCTAAAATGAATTGTGTTGGCTTATCAACTTTCAAAGAGGAAGCAGGGACTAAGGAGAACTTGTTGGAACTGGGCTACTGACATAATGACTGGTGGTGTTCTTTTGCTCATTCCTAGAGAGTTTGATCAAGGTTGAATTTAAAAGTGATGGACTAGTGTGTTTTGCAGGAGGTATACAACTGAAAGATGTATGATTTAAGTTGGATTGGAAAAATTTCATCAAGTTTAAAGTTACAGACACAGAGACTGATTTTAGGTTGTTAAAGCTGCTATTGTTAAATAAATGACCACCATTAAGAGTGGGTCAATTGTTTTACATAGAAACAATGGAAAAGACACCTGAGAATGAAGTCCAGCATGGAAGCAGGTTATAAGCCACTACTGAGATACAATGGCATGTGAAGTGGTATGTGAAGGTATTATATCTTACTGGAGGCCAGTGAGGTCATTGTAGGATGAACCATGTTTTACAGTGGAGACTTGAAGATATTTTTGGATATACCAGGACTATGCAAAGGATACCATGGAGCACTATTAGCTCAGGCTGAAAGTTTTCCCTTGGCTACTCAGCCCAGCTGGATGGGTGGAAATAGAAATTCCAGAGACTATTGTCACTGGTTATGGATTTTGGACTTGAACTGCAGATGTTTAATATTTTCCTGATGGTTATTGGTTTTGTGTCAGTCCAGTCACTCCTTTTTATGCCTAATTGGCAATGGAAATGTTCATCCTTTGCCATTATATGTGGGAAGTATATAAAATGTTTTGATTTTATATGACTTACAGATATGAGCCAGTCCTGAATTTCAGATGAGACTTTGGGCTCTGGAATAGTATTAAAGCTGGTAAATTTTATGAAACCTTTGAAGTTGAACTGAATGTAATTTTCACTGTGGTATGGTCATGAGTCTATGGGTGCCAGGGATGAAATGTGGTAGCTTTGAATGTAATAGTGTAAATGCATGGCCCCATAGACTCAGATGTTTTATTAAAACTAAACTTGTAGCTTGGGTCTTCAGCCATCCAGCTGGAGGAGGTGTCACTGGGGGGTGGATCCTGCAGTCCAGCCCTGAGGTCTGTTAATGGGGGAGTATTTGAATTCTATCCCAAAGGTGTGGAGGGAGCAGTTTGAGCTCTGTTTGAATCTCTGAAAGGGAGCCAGCTTCTTCCACCAGTAATGGAGTTTACCCTGGATCTGTAAGCTGAAATAAACCCATTCCTTTAATAAACTGTCTGGTTGGGTGTTCATACCAGCAACATTGAGCTGATGACAACAGAGACCTTCTGGTCTACTCAGCAAGATTCTGGGTTCCATCCTCAGCAGTTCAAAGCAAAACAAAGCTTTTCTAAAGAAATAATGATTTTCTCTTTTACCAGGAATGGATATTGAACTTTGTCAAGGGTCTTTTCTGTGTTCATTGAGATGGTTATATAATTTCTGTCTTCAGTTTATTCATGTGATATTTATTAACTTTCATTTATTAATTATCTTACTTATTTGTTTTATTGTTAACTTTCACATATTGAACCAACCTCGCATCATTGGTGCATTTGGTCATGGTGTAGCAGATAGCTTCAGGTTCACTGAGATGAACTTCCAGACCAGGCACAGTTATGGAGGAAGGGATATTATTTATTGAAGCTTACAGATCCAGGGGAAGTTCCATAATGGCAGGAGAAGGGGCCTGCTCTCACAGGACCAGGCAAGAGAGAGAAAAAAAATCCAACCAGGCACACAGCACACAGAGCAAAAACTACAGCCAAAAGTCACAGCACACTTCAGGAACTC